>OY776276.1:55501747-55641747 GCA_963675445.1 Linnaemya vulpina | reverse complement strand
TCAGGTTCCAAAACACGTTACTCTCTTTTGCTCTCCCTCTCTCTCACTCTCTAAAACAGAAACGTCAAACTACATATAAAAAAACTGTTTCAGAACGTGAAATTCGTTCTGAAACCATGGCTGAATCCAGCTTTATATTGCAGTATAGGATTAAGCTAACAATACGAAACATTATATATATGTCTATAAAAAAAGAATTTAATTTAATTTATTTAAAATTTAAATTTAGTTACAAAGTTTATAAAAAGAAATATAAGATATAATGTACATATGTATATATGAATAATTTTATAATAAGAAACCATATTAATCAAAAATGTATCAAAAAAGTATATGTATTAAACGTGAAAAATGATAAGAAATATATTTCCTGAATAAAATGTAAATTAATATTTTTCTTCCGCTCACTTCTCCATGTCGTCACGCAACAAATTCAACAAGCGAATGACGTTTTTTCCTTCAATCAGATTCGGTGATGTACAAAAAGTCAAGCAACAAATAAAAATATCAAAATGTTTTGATTTTCATCAATCAGAGCCGACAACATGTACGTGTAGCCGAAAAAAAAAACGATTGCTATGTGATTGTTGGTTTCTTTTGATCGTCTCCTGGGCACTTAAATCCCATTAGTCCCCGTCCACACTTGCAATTTTGTTGCGTGCAATTCTGCTTTGAAATTGCATTAGTGTCCACATTAGAAAAATCTGGCATTGCAATTCTTGTATATCTTATGCCTTCTTTTCTCTTCTTTTATTATATTTTCTTTAAGTTGAATAGTGAGAATTGCAAAGCAAAAGAGAATTGCCGAGAACATGAACCTCTGTACCCCTCCCCAAGCTTCTCACCGCAGTCACCTAAAACATTCAAGAATTGCTGCAACAAAATTGCAAATGTGGACGGGGACTTACGCATCTATACACGAACACAATTGTGCTGCCACAATATGGCAGTTTGATGGCATTTTCGGTGAGGGGAGTGGCTATTTTTTAATTTTAATTTTTCATCTGGCTTCAATCCCGCACTAGCAGAACAAAACTAATACATACGCACCAAGGCAGATTAAACAGGTACTCTCCCTAGTACAACAATCTACAACACTAACAACCACACGTATTTTGTTGGTAGAATATTACATGGTAATGTCAAAATCTTATGACTTTTGCTTGAAAAAAACGTGGCTGAATAAATGTCAATTCAATGTTTTGTGTTCATGAAGGCAGATTAATTATGTTATTTTGCAATTTATTAAAGCCATAACGTGCTAAAACGTGGAATTTGTAATGGAGATGATTTCCTTAACCAAGGTAACAAATAATACCTTCGAAATTTTAGCTTTTGTGTAAAATATGTACATATATATAACAGGTATTATTAATACTATGGGGGAGCAGACGCCATTGCATTTGGAGATTGCCGAATGTCCAGCCGATGAGTATAACAATTTGTGTTGGGAGTTTGTAAAGGATATTACTGATTTGGACTTTGAGTATTTATGGTAATTATCAATTTTATAAATTGAAATATATTATATGCTGAAATGTTTCTTATAGGTACCTCATATCAGTTACAATAGCTATGAATGTCGTGCGTAAACGTTTACGGCTTGCAGTGGACGAGATGAGAATGAAATTGAAATTAGGTAAACTCGAGTCTGTAGATGCTATTGGTGAAAATTATTAAATTGCAAAAGTGCGTCAGGGCCAAATGCGTTAGCTGGTTGCAGCAATAAATACATCAAATGAAGCAACATTTTTGTTATTAAGCACGTACTTTTTATTCAATTCTAATTTAACTATTTGGCTATATATTTACAAAACATTTTATTTTTGAATAAATTTAAGAACTAAAACTAATAATTTACAAAATATAGTATTTCAAAAAGAAAAGCCTTCAGTTATTATGCTTGCATTTCATTGGTTCTTACACCAAATCTTCAGTAGACTTTTGCCAAAAACAAACAAACTGCTATTTTAAAATAAAGTATTTGTTTGTTTTTGGCCAAGTATGACTATATGCACGCATTTATTATATAATTTATAGGTTACTTACTCTGTTTGTGTCTCTTGTTCAACGAATATTCCCTGGATTACCCGTAGTACCACCATTTAAACATCCTCAAAAGCAGGTGGGATATCTCTCAACACTATTTAACTTTTTTCACCTTTTGAATTGAGAAATCTAGTAAAAACTATATATAACTTTTTATTTCACTGGAATAATTAATTTTATAAGTTAGCAGGGATTAATGTTAGAAGTTAACAATTTAAGACTTTTCTTAACTTTTGTTTTTCGAATGAAAAATAAAGCTTGTAAATAAACTTTTGACATTACATTGGTACGTAAACAAAAGACAGCTGCGCTACCGAAAGTACCTGTTTAATCTGCCTTGATACGCACTTATGAAAACAAAGAAAACACAGGTTGTGTGTTTTCTATTTTAAAGAGCGTTTTTCAATCTTCAGTTGTCGTTCGGTGCGGCAACATGAATGTAGAAACTAAAGGGGTTGATCACGGCAACAAATAGTAGATCTAATAAAAGAAACTCATAAATTCATTGTTGACAATCTGTCTTTAGCTAATTTTGGTCTAACTTCTTTATGTCAATAAAAAACGTTTTTATTACATATTTTACCCGACGTTTCGTCAATTTTTTGTTGACTTTTTCAAGAGTTTGTCTATTTCAAATTAAAAACTTAAATAATTATAACATACACCCAATATACTGTTATATATACCTACAATTTTCAAAATGAATTTGTATCAAAACATAAATAAGAACTTTTAATTCTAGTTTTAACTAATGTTAAGCTTATTTTACAAAACTACTCTGTAACTTAGGCTGATGTTATCTGTGTCCTTTTTCAGATACATAGCATTGTTGATATTTTGTTGTATACGAATACTTTCGATTGTGTATCTTTTTCTTCCTTTGCTTTCTCTGTCCAATATTTTAACATTGTTAAAATCAGGTGTGTGACCACTTCCTAGAGTGTGCTTTGCTAATGCTGTTGTTTCTTTCTTCTTTAAAATATCACTGTTATGTTCTCTCAATCTAGTCTCTAAAGCTCTTTTTGTTGTTCCAATATATATTAAGTTACAATTTTGTTTATTGTTCCCTTTACATTTAATTTCATAGACTACATGGCTTTGTTGTGTTTTGTCTACCTTGTCCTTAATTTTCGTAAATATTGTGTTCAACGTTGCGTTAGGTTTGAATACAAATTTTACATTTGTTGTTGTTGTTTTCAATAATGTTATTAAATTGTGATTGTCTGTTAAACTTGCTATGAACGTTACACTGTGAAAATTATTAGCTGTTAATGTATCGTCATCATTGTTATTATTTATTTTATTGATTTTTCTTCGTACATCAATTTGTTTATAAGTTTCAGTGGAAAACTGTTGTTTGTGAGTATGTTTGCAATGTTGTTGGTGTAAAATTGTTCATTACTAATCCTCAGAACTCGAGAGATGAAACTTCTAGCTGTGTTTATTATTTGCGACTTGGGTTATGTAGTTCGTAAGTCTACCCGATGCAATGTCCTTAGCGTACCAATGCAATACTATTCTCTCCTTTTGCCTTATCAGTATTGTGTCCAAATAAGCAATCTTTTTATTGCTTTCTATCTCTACTGTAAATTTGATTTTTGGATGGTAATTATTGAAAGCTTTTAGAATTTCATCTCTGTCGTCATTCTTACTAATAG
Organism: Linnaemya vulpina; assembly: GCA_963675445.1. Lineage (NCBI taxonomy): Eukaryota > Metazoa > Arthropoda > Insecta > Diptera > Tachinidae > Linnaemya > Linnaemya vulpina. The sequence goes on along the minus strand of OY776276.1, from coordinate 55,638,040 downwards.
CTAATATGCCGTCTGCATAGTTGACTATGTATTTAGGTTTGATGTTTTTGTTGTTTAATTCTGCTAGCGCTTCGTCCAATAGACAGTCTAGAACCAAGGCGAATTAATACAGGTGACCTTATTAGCGCAGATGATTCTCAGCTGTTTGATTCGCCCCAAGCAGTTAAAAACCAATCCTTCAAAATTAGCTGACTTTTCATACATAAATATTTTTGCCAGTCATTTGAAATTTGTGTTAAAAATTTAAATTTTGGTTGTGTTTCGTTAGAAATAAAATATAATTACATAAATATATGTACATATATAAAATATAAGGTTTCCGTGCGCCATAATAGTGTCTTGTATTGATAAATACATTTATTAAAAAAAAAAAAAAACGTTAGAAAATGACTATCTGCCATGTGTGTAAAATTAATTACCCAAAGGGTAGCGGAAATTTGTTCCGTGTTCCTAGCAAGGAAGAGGACCGAAGAAGATGGAGCGAGATTTGTGGTGTGGTCTAACACCGACGGCTCGAATTTGTGCTAACCATTTTCTTTCCTCAAGCATTGTGAATGCTGGAAGCAGAGCATATCTAATGCCTGACGCGGAGCCGTCTTTGATAGAAATCCAATCGTAAGTAATACTTTTTTATAATAAAACGTGTAATGGAATTTTTTGTTAGTAATTACTACTTAGACCAATCAATGGAACATCAAGATACATCTATAATGGAAACTTCAATGACAGGGTAAGAACAAACCATTATCATACGTATGTTTGTACATATGTATGTATATGATGATAAATATACGCATACATAAGCGTAGATTAATACATATCGTTATTATTTCAGTATTGACAGCTTGGATCCATCATATTTAGATACATTACCTGCAGAAAAAGAAAGTAAGCGTAAGCTGGAATATAAAGAGGAAGAAACCCAAACTGAGTAAGTGCTGAACAATTTCATTACTATCTACATACTTGTAAATACAATACAACAAATTTAACTGCGTTAAATAAATTTTTATATTTAAGTTTTTATGAAAAAAGCGATTTACAGCGGTTATTTCTATCCATCGTTAAAAATCTTACACGGTTTTCTGTACTCATTTCTATAATTATGTAAATGTTTGTGATATGGACTGGTATTTAAAATAAGCGGTTATTTGCCTTTACTAAAAATTTATTGATTTTGCGTTGACTCTCCTTAGAAAGCTTCAACCAATGCAAGGATTTTATTTTTTAAATTGCAGTTCATTTTCATTTGAAATGGAAGGAAAGGAATACTTTCAACGTATACGCATTTTGGAGGCAGAAAACAAAGATTTAAAATGCCAACTTTCTCAAGCAAACGCTGCTGTTGAAGCAATGCGTAACATATTTACGGAAGGCCAGATAAGGAAAATAATGTCACCAGGGAGAATACAATGGAGATGATAGGATATATCTAGCGCAATATGTCTTCATGCGGCAGGTCCCAGGGCATACAATCACCTTTATAAAAAAGGGTTTCCGCTGCCTCACAGGTCAACTCTGCAGCGTTGATGTGGAAAGGTGCCTAAAAGTGAAGGCATTCTCTCATCTTGCATAAATTTTATGAAAAATACCACCGATTTACCTGTAGAAGAAAGAATTTGTATACTAGCCTTTGATGAGATGAAGGTAGCTGAAGTATATGAATATGATGTTGTGAGAGATGTCGTAAAAAAACCTGCCAAATATGTCCAAGTAGTTATTGCTTGAGGTCTTAAAAGGTCGTGGAAACAGCCGGTTTTCTATGATTTTGACTGCAAAGTCACAAAGGAACTTTTAGAAACTATAATAAGACAGCTGTATGTTGCGGGATTTCCGGTTATAGCTACAGTTTGTGATATGGGGCCAAGCAATTGTAAGTTGTTGCGAGAATTGGGTGTTACCTTAGGTAAGTAGAAGATAATTAAAACAACACCATGCAACACCTGACACCACACTACTTCGAAGAAACGTTATATTTACTTTTAAAGAGTAATTAAAATATTTGTATGATCTTTGTAAGATGTAATATTAGTATCGGTGGTAGGATTATTTGTAATTTTTTATAAACAGATTGGTAAGTAGACAGTTATTAGGTTTTGATATAATTGCTTTCAATATCTTAATAACACTTAATACTTTTTATATACAATTTAAAATAGTATCCTTAAGCATGAATAAAATAACACAACGCTACACTTGACACTACACCACTTCGGTTATAAATCTTATTCATATTAAATATCTCGACATTGCTTTCTGGCTGGCTCCAACGTTGGAAGTACTAAAAATGGTAATAGAAAAATATATATACATATCTATATGTACATACTAATGTTGTTTTCAAAATTTAATATCTGTAATTAATAATAATTTCTTTTATTGGTATAACAAATGTTTTGGAGATAGATTTGTGTTTTGTTTGAATAGCTTAGTAACACTTATTACCTCATGTTTTTAAATAATAATTGAAAATTAATGTTACTTAATATTATATTTAATTCGCATTATATTGTAGATAAGCCTAGTATTTCATTGATAACCATAGATGCTACAACTTTCCGCTTCATTGCCATGCTTTCGCTTAAAAAATTTTTGTATATATAATATATACTATATATATCTATTCTGTATCTGTATATATAATAATATATCTATTGTTTCTTTCGGATATTGTTTTTCTAATACAATTAATAGCATCTCATATTGTTTATTTTTTTGTTTCTTTATTGCTATATGCTTCTAATTTTACATTCCATACATTTATTTATTTTACATACATACATATGTATGTATATTTATTTATTTTTATGTCCCACACACGAGACATTGTAGTCTTAAGCTGGATTCACCGGTGGTTTCAGAACGATATTGACAACATTTCTAGTTTTTTGAGAGTATGCTCTGAAGCGATTCACCCACTTCGCGCATTTGTTCTGCAACATCAAGGCTACCATATGAAATAATTTTGTAAATTATGTGTGTGAGTTTTACAATTGGGCAATATCACTATTATTTTAATTTTATTTATAACAATATTCACCAGTTATATATTTTTTAATACAAAACAAATACTCCGTATTTTATTATATACACAAACAATACGAAGCAAGTGTGTTGTTATATATACAAAAGTATAAAACAAGTTCTGTATTTTACTATAAATATGTACATATAATATGCTGTGGCATCTCAGTTCTACTTAACTTAAGAAATTAAACTTTCTGGCAGCAAGTTGCAATGTTTCGGAACGTGGATTAAAATTAAACTAATTCAGGTTCCAAAACACGTTACTCTCTTTTGCTCTCCCTCTCTCTCACTCTCTAAAACAGAAACGTCAAACTACATATAAAAAAACTGTTTCAGAACGTGAAATTCGTTCTGAAACCATGGCTGAATCCAGCTTTATATTGCAGTATAGGATTAAGCTAACAATACGAAACATTATATATATGTCTATAAAAAAAGAATTTAATTTAATTTATTTAAAATTTAAATTTAGTTACAAAGTTTATAAAAAGAAATATAAGATATAATGTACATATGTATATATGAATAATTTTATAATAAGAAACCATATTAATCAAAAATGTATCAAAAAAGTATATGTATTAAACGTGAAAAATGATAAGAAATATATTTCCTGAATAAAATGTAAATTAATATTTTTCTTCCGCTCACTTCTCCATGTCGTCACGCAACAAATTCAACAAGCGAATGACGTTTTTTCCTTCAATCAGATTCGGTGATGTACAAAAAGTCAAGCAACAAATAAAAATATCAAAATGTTTTGATTTTCATCAATCAGAGCCGACAACATGTACGTGTAGCCGAAAAAAAAAACGATTGCTATGTGATTGTTGGTTTCTTTTGATCGTCTCCTGGGCACTTAAATCCCATTAGTCCCCGTCCACACTTGCAATTTTGTTGCGTGCAATTCTGCTTTGAAATTGCATTAGTGTCCACATTAGAAAAATCTGGCATTGCAATTCTTGTATATCTTATGCCTTCTTTTCTCTTCTTTTATTATATTTTCTTTAAGTTGAATAGTGAGAATTGCAAAGCAAAAGAGAATTGCCGAGAACATGAACCTCTGTACCCCTCCCCAAGCTTCTCACCGCAGTCACCTAAAACATTCAAGAATTGCTGCAACAAAATTGCAAATGTGGACGGGGACTTACGCATCTATACACGAACACAATTGTGCTGCCACAATATGGCAGTTTGATGGCATTTTCGGTGAGGGGAGTGGCTATTTTTTAATTTTAATTTTTCATCTGGCTTCAATCCCGCACTAGCAGAACAAAACTAATACATACGCACCAAGGCAGATTAAACAGGTACTCTCCCTAGTACAACAATCTACAACACTAACAACCACACGTATTTTGTTGGTAGAATATTACATGGTAATGTCAAAATCTTATGACTTTTGCTTGAAAAAAACGTGGCTGAATAAATGTCAATTCAATGTTTTGTGTTCATGAAGGCAGATTAATTATGTTATTTTGCAATTTATTAAAGCCATAACGTGCTAAAACGTGGAATTTGTAATGGAGATGATTTCCTTAACCAAGGTAACAAATAATACCTTCGAAATTTTAGCTTTTGTGTAAAATATGTACATATATATAACAGGTATTATTAATACTATGGGGGAGCAGACGCCATTGCATTTGGAGATTGCCGAATGTCCAGCCGATGAGTATAACAATTTGTGTTGGGAGTTTGTAAAGGATATTACTGATTTGGACTTTGAGTATTTATGGTAATTATCAATTTTATAAATTGAAATATATTATATGCTGAAATGTTTCTTATAGGTACCTCATATCAGTTACAATAGCTATGAATGTCGTGCGTAAACGTTTACGGCTTGCAGTGGACGAGATGAGAATGAAATTGAAATTAGGTAAACTCGAGTCTGTAGATGCTATTGGTGAAAATTATTAAATTGCAAAAGTGCGTCAGGGCCAAATGCGTTAGCTGGTTGCAGCAATAAATACATCAAATGAAGCAACATTTTTGTTATTAAGCACGTACTTTTTATTCAATTCTAATTTAACTATTTGGCTATATATTTACAAAACATTTTATTTTTGAATAAATTTAAGAACTAAAACTAATAATTTACAAAATATAGTATTTCAAAAAGAAAAGCCTTCAGTTATTATGCTTGCATTTCATTGGTTCTTACACCAAATCTTCAGTAGACTTTTGCCAAAAACAAACAAACTGCTATTTTAAAATAAAGTATTTGTTTGTTTTTGGCCAAGTATGACTATATGCACGCATTTATTATATAATTTATAGGTTACTTACTCTGTTTGTGTCTCTTGTTCAACGAATATTCCCTGGATTACCCGTAGTACCACCATTTAAACATCCTCAAAAGCAGGTGGGATATCTCTCAACACTATTTAACTTTTTTCACCTTTTGAATTGAGAAATCTAGTAAAAACTATATATAACTTTTTATTTCACTGGAATAATTAATTTTATAAGTTAGCAGGGATTAATGTTAGAAGTTAACAATTTAAGACTTTTCTTAACTTTTGTTTTTCGAATGAAAAATAAAGCTTGTAAATAAACTTTTGACATTACATTGGTACGTAAACAAAAGACAGCTGCGCTACCGAAAGTACCTGTTTAATCTGCCTTGATACGCACTTATGAAAACAAAGAAAACACAGGTTGTGTGTTTTCTATTTTAAAGAGCGTTGTTCAATCTTCAGTTGTCGTTCGGTGCGGCAACATGAATGTAGAAACTAAAGGGGTTGATCACGGCAACAAATAGTAGATCTAATAAAAGAAACTCATAAATTCATTGTTGACAATCTGTCTTTAGCTAATTTTGGTCTAACTTCTTTATGTCAATAAAAAACGTTTTTATTACATATTTTACCCGACGTTTCGTCAATTTTTTGTTGACTTTTTCAAGAGTTTGTCTATTTCAAATTAAAAACTTAAATAATTATAACATACACCCAATATACTGTTATATATACCTACAATTTTCAAAATGAATTTGTATCAAAACATAAATAAGAACTTTTAATTCTAGTTTTAACTAATGTTAAGCTTATTTTACAAAACTACTCTGTAACTTAGGCTGATGTTATCTGTGTCCTTTTTCAGATACATAGCATTGTTGATATTTTGTTGTATACGAATACTTTCGATTGTGTATCTTTTTCTTCCTTTGCTTTCTCTGTCCAATATTTTAACATTGTTAAAATTAGGTGTGTGACCACTTCCTAGAGTGTGCTTTGCTAATGCTGTTGTTTCTTTCTTCTTTAAAATATCACTGTTATGTTCTCTCAATCTAGTCTCTAAAGCTCTTTTTGTTGTTCCAATATATATTAAGTTACAATTTTGTTTATTGTTCCCTTTACATTTAATTTCATAGACTACATGGCTTTGTTGTGTTTTGTCTACCTTGTCCTTAATTTTCGTAAATATTGTGTTCAACGTTGCGTTAGGTTTGAATACAAATTTTACATTTGTTGTTGTTGTTTTCAATAATGTTATTAAATTGTGATTGTCTGTTAAACTTGCTATGAACGTTACACTGTGAAAATTATTAGCTGTTAATGTATCGTCATCATTGTTATTATTTATTTTATTGATTTTTCTTCGTACATCAATTTGTTTATAAGTTTCAGTGGAAAACTGTTGTTTGTGAGTATGTTTGCAATGTTGTTGGTGTAAAATTGTTCATTACTAATCCTCAGAACTCGAGAGATGAAACTTCTAGCTGTGTTTATTATTTGCGACTTGGGTTGTGTAGTTCGTAAGTCTACCCGATGCAATGTCCTTAGCGTACCAATGCAATACTATTCTCTCCTTTTGCCTTATCAGTATTGTGTCCAAATAAGCAATCTTTTTATTGCTTTCTATCTCTACTGTAAATTTGATTTTTGGATGGTAATTATTGAAAGCTTTTAGAATTTCATCTCTGTCGTCATTCTTACTAATAGCTAATATGCCGTCTGCATAGTTGACTATGTATTTAGGTTTGATGTTTTTGTTGTTTAATTCTGCTAGCGCTTCGTCCAATAGACAGTCTAGAACCAAGGCGAATTAATACAGGTGACCTTATTAGCGCAGATGATTCTCAGCTGTTTGATTCGCCCCAAGCAGTTAAAAACCAATCCTTCAAAATTAGCTGACTTTTCATACATAAATATTTTTGCCAGTCATTTGAAATTTGTGTTAAAAATTTAAATTTTGGTTGTGTTTCGTTAGAAATAAAATATAATTACATAAATATATGTACATATATAAAATATAAAGTTTCCGTGCGCCATAATAGTGTCTTGTATTGATAAATACATATATTAAAAAAAAAAAAAACGTTAGAAAATGACTATCTGCCATGTGTGTAAAATTAATTACCCAAAGGGTAGCGGAAATTTGTTCCGTGTTCCTAGCAAGGAAGAGGACCGAAGAAGATGGAGCGAGATTTGTGGTGTAGTCTAACACCGACGGCTCGAATTTGTGCTAACCATTTTCTTTCCTCAAGCATTGTGAATGCTGGAAGCAGAGCATATCTAATGCCTGACGCGGAGCCGTCTTTGATAGAAATCCAATCGTAAGTAATACTTTTTTATAATAAAACGTGTAATGGAATTTTTTGTTAGTAATTACTACTTAGACCAATCAATGGAACATCAAGATACATCTATAATGGAAACTTCAATGACAGGGTAAGAACAAACCATTATCATACGTATGTTTGTACATATGTATGTATATGATGATAAATATACGCATACATAAGCGTAGATTAATACATATCGTTATTATTTCAGTATTGACAGCTTGGATCCATCATATTTAGATACATTACCTGCAGAAAAAGAAAGTAAGCGTAAGCTGGAATATAAAGAGGAAGAAACCCAAACTGAGTAAGTGCTGAACAATTTCATTACTATCTACATACTTGTAAATACAATACAACAAATTTAACTGCGTTAAATAAATTTTTATATTTAAGTTTTTATGAAAAAAGCGATTTACAGCGGTTATTTCTATCCATCGTTAAAAATCTTACACGGTTTTCTGTACTCATTTCTATAATTATGTAAATGTTTGTGATATGGACTGGTATTTAAAATAAGCGGTTATTTGCCTTTACTAAAAATTTATTGATTTTGCGTTGACTCTCCTTAGAAAGCTTCAACCAATGCAAGGATTTTATTTTTTAAATTGCAGTTCATTTTCATTTGAAATGGAAGGAAAGGAATACTTTCAACGTATACGCATTTTGGAGGCAGAAAACAAAGATTTAAAATGCCAACTTTCTCAAGCAAACGCTGCTGTTGAAGCAATGCGTAACATATTTACGGAAGGCCAGATAAGGAAAATAATGTCACCAGGGAGAATACAATGGAGATGGTAGGATATATCTAGTGCAATATGTCTTCATGCGGCAGGTCCCAGGGCATACAATCACCTTTATAAAAAAGGGTTTCCGCTGCCTCACAGGTCAACTCTGCAGCGTTGATGTGGAAAGGTGCCTAAAAGTGAAGGCATTCTCTCATCTTGCATAAATTTTATGAAAAATACCACCGATTTACCTGTAGAAGAAAGAATTTGTATACTAGCCTTTGATGAGATGAAGGTAGCTGAAGTATATGAATATGATGTTGTGAGAGATGTCGTAAAAAAACCTGCCAAATATGTCCAAGTAGTTATTGCTTGAGGTCTTAAAAGGTCGTGGAAACAGCCGGTTTTCTATGATTTTGACTGCAAAGTCACAAAGGAACTTTTAGAAACTATAATAAGACAGCTGTATGTTGCGGGATTTCCGGTTATAGCTACAGTTTGTGATATGGGGCCAAGCAATTGTAAGTTGTTGCGAGAATTGGGTGTTACCTTAGGTAAGTAGAAGATAATTAAAACAACACCATGCAACACCTGACACCACACTACTTCGAAGAAACGTTATATTTACTTTTAAAGAGTAATTAAAATATTTGTATGATCTTTGTAAGATGTAATATTAGTATCGGTGGTAGGATTATTTGTAATTTTTTATATACAGATTGGTAAGTAGACAGTTATTAGGTTTTGATATAATTGCTTTCAATATATTAATAACACTTAATACTTTTTATATACAATTTAAAATAGTATCCTTAAGCATGAATAAAATAACACAACGCTACACTTGACACTACACCACTTCGGTTATAAATCTTATTCATATTAAATATCTCGACATTGCTTTCTGGCTGGCTCCAACGTTGGAAGTACTAAAAATGGTAATAGAAAAATATATATACATATCTATATGTACATACTAATGTTGTTTTCAAAATTTAATATCTGTAATTAATAATAATTTCTTTTATTGGTATAACAAATGTTTTGGAGATAGATATGTTTTGTTTGAATAGCTTGGTAACACTTATTACCTCATGTTTTTAAATAATAATTGAAAATTAATGTTACTTAATATTATATTTAATTCGCATTATATTGTAGATAAGCCATTGTTTCAAAGCCCTATATCTGAGGAAGATAAAGTTTTTGTTTTTGCTGATGCAAAATAATATATATATATATATATATATATATATATATATTTATATATATATATATATATATATATATATATATATATATATACATAAATATATTAATATATATATATATATATATATATATATATATACGTATGAATATATTAATATATATATATATATATATATATATATATATATATATTAATATATTAATATATATATATATATATATATATATATATATTAATATATATATATATATATATATATATATATATATATTTATTTATTTATTTATTCATTTATTTACTTATTTAAACCACTATAGCAACCATACGGGCTTCCGCTGGAAAGCCAAGACGAAGTTTTATTAAAAATGATAAAACTTATGTCCTCGCCTATTGTTTATGGGCGAAAGTCGTTACAACCATTTCAAAAGGGTATATTAATTACCACTTCTGCATTAATGCAGCTTAAGAAATATGTAGGAAAGTTTGGTATGACATACCTGGTTACCAATAGGCTTAATCAGGATGTATTGGACCACTTCTTTGGTGCAATGAGAAGTAGAGGAGGATTGAATGATCATCCGTCACCAATCGACTTTAAATATAGGCTGCGAAAATATATTTTAGGCAAGTTTTTGTAGTTTTGAAGAACTATACATTTTGATAAAACGTAATTTTCTTTTAAGCGAGAAACACCGAACTTCTTGATGGCAAAGGGAATGTCGAAATAGACAAAACCGAATGGCTTAACGCTTCCCTAGGCGTCGGTGTTGCGTATATTCCCGAAATATGTGAAACGCAAGAAAAGGAAGTCACTGAAGATTCTTCTGTAGACGCGAATGACGATGAGCTTGGTGACCTACATGACACGAATTTCGATGACATTGGTATTCTTCAAGAGGATGCACTGGAATATGTATCTGGTTATATCATCAGATAGCTGAATCTTGAAGAATACGAGTGTCATACATATTCGTTTTCATGGGTCGATCAAATATCCAAGTGCTCATTGAAGAAGCCAAAAGAAAGTTTTTTGGCAGATATAAAAAGATTGGAGGAAATTTTTAACCAATTTAATGAATCAGAAATTTCTCATTGTGAGAATTTGCAGCAGCAACTTTTTGACCGCAGCAAGCACGTCCCTTTAGATGAAAAAATAAAAAAAAATATTTTTCAAATGCAGCATACATTTTCGTGTGAGAAATTTAAATAGAAGGCTTAAGGTGCAAAACTCAAAGCAACGTCTTATGGGTTTCAAAAAAATGCTTAAGATAAATATTTAAAATTATCAATATAATTCTCTTTTGACTTCCCACGTTGTTTTCTTACTTATTCCTAATACATAAACATATCTCATTAATTAAATATTTATTACATATTAATTTTTTATTATTTTATTCAACATAATTCTCTTTTTACACATTGTTTTTTTAATTATTTCTAAGACATAAACATATTTCATTAATCAGATACTTATTACATATTCATTTTTTAATATTATATTCAAAAAAATTCTCTTTATATTTCTCACATTGTTTTCTTAATTATTTCTAATACATAATAATATTTCATTAATTAGATACTTGTAACTTATTTAAAAAAAAATTGTTTAAATTAATTTTTGTAGTGTTGACCAGGAGGGTCAAGTATTCTTTTAAATAAAAAAACGTTGTTTTAATATTAAATTATAATTAAGTTTTATTGCGACTGAACGTGTTGGGCACAAGATAAAGAAGAGTGAATAGAAGGAAAAAAAAGCCATGACATTAGCTTGGCACAATAACGAGTACCGGTGATACTCGTTACATTATAAATGTATTAGGGTAGCACTTAGCCACACAAGTGTAGCTTATACTACATCCCCTTTTTTAAATATAATAAGTAATAATTATTATACTTATTTTTTTTTTTTTTTTTTTTTTTTTTTTTTTTTTAAATTCATTTAACATTTTTTTTTTTTTTTTTTTTTTTATAATTTTGATAACTAAATTAAAGTATTTTTACAATATTATTTTTTCAGTTTTACAATTGTTTTGATATTTTTGATTTTAAATAAAGATGTTTGTACAATTTTATTTGTTTTGTATTTTCATTATTATTTTATTTTAAATGAATGTGTTTTTATAGGTAACAAATATAATAAACTTTTTTTCTAAAATTGTATTTTAATTTTCTAAATCAATCTCTTAAACTACATAATCTTTAAACCAAGTTGGTGTAGTTCTATGTCTACCAACTCTTGTTGAGGGACCAACTTCTGGAGTTTCTTCAGAAGGTAGTTCCTTTGGAGTATAAGGCAAATCGGGTTGATCCTCGCTAGCATTGTTGTCGAAATTGTTTTCAACTATACAATTTTCATTTGGATTATAAAATTCGTCTGAATTGTCGGAATTACCAGTACCGAAATTTGGCACTGAGATTAGATGCCATCTGTTTCGCCTGTACGTCTCTCTATCCGCCTTAACCAGATATGATCGTGGTTCGTCTAGTTTTTTTAAAACCCTACCATATTTTTGTAAATCGACTATCCACACCCCATCCCCTTTTTTTAATTCCGGAAGATCTCTAGTTCTGTGTCTTGTATTATAATTTTGAATCTGTTTTTCTTTAATTTGACGTTCCTTGTCTAATACTTTCTGATTATTCTCTGGTTCTAACAGACTTGGCAACATTGGAACCAAAGATTTGATTTTGCGACCCATCATTAATTCCGCGGGCGAAAATCCGTTTGCTAAAGGGGTTGAACGGTAGTTAAGAAGACCTTCGTGAACATTTTCACATTTTTTTATCAATTTTTTTGCAACTTTCACCGCTGCTTCCGCAGCACCATTAGATTGGCTATAATAAGGGCTACTTGTCACGTGTGTAAAATTGTAATCAAAAGCAAATTGTTTAAATTTTGACTGAAATTGTGGACCATTGTCACTCCTGCATATGGAACAAATACCAAAGCGTGAAAAAAATTCTTTGACTTTGTCGATTATGGCCTCTTCAGTCATAGAGGTTAGTGGAAAAAATTCGAAATATCGCGAGTAATAATCAGTTATTATAAGATTCCACGTGTTCCATTTGAAAAGGTCTAAACCAATTTTCTCCATCGGTCGAGTTGGTGGATTTTCATACTTGAATGTTTCCCTGTTGTTACATCGTTCCTCAATGCAGTTAGGACAGTTTTTTACTAAATCTTCCAACTGTGAACTAAGACCTAACCACCAAACCGAAGTTTGAGCTAATCTACGACACTTGGCAATTCCTTGATGGCCTGAATGAATGAAGTTGATTACTTCTCTTTGTAAACCTGGAGGGATAATTATTCGTGTATCCTTTAATACTAAATTTTGTGAAAAAGAAATATCGTAACGATATTGATAATAGGGTACCATTAAATCTGGTAATTTATCACGAGTTGGCCAACCATCTGCCGAATACTGAACAAGTAGTTTGCATATTGGGTCCTCTTTTTGAGCTTTTATTATTTTTTCTACATAATAATCTTTTACTGGAAGATGTTTTACGATAAAACGTACAAAAGCTTCAGTTTCTATCCCGAGTTCTTGAGGCTCGTCCTTTTTACAAGGAACTGGACTACGGGATAAAGCGTCGGCTACTTTCAAGTCTTTGCCTGGTACGTAGACTATAGAGTAGTCGTACCTCATAAGGCGCATTCTAAAACGTTGTAGTCTTGGGGTCAAGGTATCTAAATTTTTTGACTGTAAAATTTGCACTAAAGGCTTGTGGTCTGTTTCAAATACTACTTCCACACCTGTTATATACTCGGCTAACTTTTCTGCTGCCCAAGTTATGCCTAGGGCTTCACGTTCAATCTGAGCGTAATGTTTTTCAGTATCGGTCATCGTTCTGGATATATATGAAACCACTTCCCTCTTACCGTCACCGTCCACTTGAAAAAGACAGGCACCAATACCATAACAGGATGCGTCTGAGCTAATGATAATTTGTTTAGAAGGGTCATAAAAGGCTAAAGTTGGAGTTTGTGTCAAACTGTTTTTAATTTCCAAAAAAGCTTTTTCCTGTACCTTATCCCAAACAAAATCTACCTTTCCCGTTAAGACATTGATAGGTACTAATATTTTAGACCGATTGGGGATAAACTTTGCAACAAAATTCACCATACCGAGGAAACGTTGGACTTCTGTTTTATTTTCTGGTTTGGGAAAGTCAACAATTGCCTTGATTCTTTCTGGATCAATAGAAACACCATTTGCTGAAAGAACATAACCTAAGTAAGTAACTTGGTCTACACCAAAACATGACTTCTCTTTGTTAATAGTTATACCTTCTTTGTCAAGGCGAGCTAAAACTTTTTCGAGAGCGGCATCATGTTCATTACGATTTTTCCCAAAAATTAGAATATCATCAACATGCGAAATGCAGTTATTTATTCCTTCTAGGACTTTATTAAACTTTGAGACAAAATATTCTGGCGCGCAAGAAATGCCAAAAGGTAATCTTTTAAAAATAAACCGTCCGAATGGACATATAAAACAAGTCAGTAATTGACTTTCACGACATAATTTTATTTGATAAAATCCTTTGTTCGTGTCGATTTTCGAAAAAATTTTAGCTTCCTTAATGTTAGCTAAGGAGAGCTCAATTTTCGGCATAGGATAATATGGCCTAATAACCGCTTTATTAAGCTGGGTGTAGTCAACACACAGTCTTATTTCATTGTTTGGTTTCGGAACAACTACTATGGGACTGACCCACTCAGTAACATCGTCCATACGTTCAATTATGTCCAGATCTATTAATCTATCAATTTCCGATTTCAATTTTGGTAATAAAGGGATTGGAACCTTTCTTGGTACTGTTTGTACAAAAGGAGTAACATTATTTTTTAATCTTATGTTAATTTCACCTTTAAACTCCCCGATTTCACGAAAAAGTCTGGGAAAATTTTCCACTAACTTAAATGACATATTCTCACTTTCACTTTTTGAAACTAAAAAATTTTCGAGAGCCGGAGGCTGAAGAATATTCAATTTTACGATAGCATTTCGCCCTAAAATAGGAGTACTAAGCCCCTCAACAATGTAAACGTCTACTTTACATTGTTTCCCACGATAAGCTAAAGTTGCTTTAGCAATTCCTAGAACGTTCAACGAATTACCATCCGGTCCCTTTAAGCCTGTATCTGTATTTATGATGGTTAGATTATGATGGTTCGAAATCGAATCTTTTGGGATGCAGACACAGTCTGCCCCAGTATCTATAAGAAAGTTTAAACTATTTTTCAATTCGGCTACTTTGCACTGAATGTACCACGAATCTACACATTTACGATTATTTCCCGTGAAAAATTTATTCACCGTGCCGATCATATAGTCAAAATTTTCCCGATCTTCAGAATTTGATTTTAAATTTGCGGATTCAACCGAATTTACCTTTTTACTTGGTTTTGCTTTAATTTCATTTTTCTTTTTACATACACTCGCAAAGTGTCCACGTAAGTTGCAAATGTTGCAATTTTTTTCCCTGGCAGGGCACTCTTTTCTATTGTGTGGTTTAAATCCACAATAATTACATTTATTCTTATCATAATTACCATTACCATTTAAATTTGAAAATTTTTTTCCACCTTGGTTACGTACGTGCATGCCGCCACTTGCCTTTTGAACGTTACACACGTTTTTGTCGTCTTTGATGACTTTTGTTTGTTTAATTTGAATTTCAGCTTGTCGAGCTGTATCTATTGCTACCTTTAACGTTAGATCCGGTTTCAGCTGCATCTGTTCACTAACTTTTGTGTTGAGCATACCCACCACGATTCTGTCTCGGATTAACTCTTCCTTCAGATTTCCGTACGCACCCTTTTCGGCAAGGGCATGTAGGTCAGTAATGAAATCATCCACAGATTCGCCTTGCTTTTGAACCCTTGAGTTGAATTTGAAGCGTTCAAATATGATGTTTTTTCTTGGGTTGAAGTAGTTGTCAAATTTGTTTAAGGCATCCGCCACGTTCGTTGGTGCGGATCCAAATTGTAATGAGACTTCCTCACTTTTCTCCCCCATTATGTAAAATAACAAATCAATCTGCTCCCTTTCTGTTTTAGTTGATTGCCCTGACACGTTCATATACCGCTCAAACCTTTTCCGCCATTTGGCCCAATCATCTGGGTGCGAAAAATTAAATGGTTCAGGAGGAGCGATGTTTGCCACAAAAATGTTCTCCATTTTATCAGTTTTGTCTGCTTTTTGAGGCATAGATTGATGTAAATTAATTTATTTTCACCTAACCTCAAAAAAAATTTTTTTTTACAAAAAACGTGATGAAAAAACTTAGTTCTTTCACAATTGTAAAAGCTTCTTCACTTTAATTAAATGTTTACCGCTGCCACCATGTAGTGTTGACCAGGAGGGTCAAGTATTCTTTTAAATAAAAAAACGTTGTTTTAATATTAAATTATAATTAAGTTTTATTGCGACTGAACGTGTTGGGCACAAGATAAAGAAGAGTGAATAGAAGGAAAAAAAAGCCATGACATTAGCTTGGCACAATAACGAGTACCGGTGATACTCGTTACATTATAAATGTATTAGGGTAGCACTTAGCCACACAAGTGTAGCTTATACTACAATTTTATCATAGTTAATTGTTACACATAAAAATCAATAAAGAAAACATTTTAATTACATATGTATATCGTTTAAAATTTTTAAGCTTCATATTACTCGAAAATGGAGGAAGCATAAAAATATGCAGTTGATGTGGTCTCGTATGTAGGTATAAATTTACTGATGCATTTTACACCAAAACATCTTATAACCTAATATAATACGTTTTGGCCTATGTATATACGTTTTATTTGCAAAGGTATGTTCATTATGTTACACGCTTACCGATTTGTATCATAATCAGAGGAAAAATCTAGCAATTTTGAACATTTATTTTATTAGCCAAATACCCACTAAACCTACACTGTATAGAAATATGTATATATTTTGTGATGACTGTTGCAATAAGGTTGCTAATTATTTAATAAATAAGCAAATAACAATTAATAGAAGTTATAAGCAAACAGTAGAGACCCTATCAAAATCTACATAAAAAACACGATAGATGGACAAAATGCTCCTTTAGTTGCTAATTTTATATTTAGGAGTAAATTTTAACAATCTCTTGAAATGTAATGATCATTCTAGAACAGTCCCACACAAACGATGATGTATTAATTCAAAATATACTTAATAATCAAGCGGGTTGTAATTGCCTCAACACTTTATAGTACTCTCCCTTGGGTTATGTTGAACAAGAAATTGCTTGTGTTAACAGTTTAATGCCAAGATTTTATGTTCCAAAAGTTACTGGAGCACTCAGAGGCTAATGTTTATTTATTTCTTATTTTCCTTTCTCTTAGTTTTAAGTTTAGTTTTTAAGTCCATTCCTTTCTATATAAAGATTATGTATTGTGCCGGGAACAAACACTTATGTATATTACAAACATTGTTATTACACATATTCACATAAATTGATAAGATTGTCACTGTATAACATTATTATCATTATTTAAAAATATTATAGATATAAGTTTTCTTTGTAATAATTTTGTTAAATTCTTACTTTATAATGTTTTTTGAAGTCTCAACTAAACTTGACTAGTAATTTTTTTGACAATTGTGTTTTTTTGACAATTGTGTTTGAAGGATTGGTTTTTTGAATAAGGCGAATTGCATGTTGTTTCTGTTATAGTTGCATTGTTGTAGCGATAAGGTCACCTGTATCAATTCGCCTTGTCTAGAACTATGTCAGATATGGTGGGTGACAGTGAGTTACCCATAGGCATACCAAATATCTGTCTATAAATGTTTCCATCATGCATAAAGAAGTTGTTATCCATCAGACAAAATTGAAGAATTTTTTGAAACAACAATTTTGGGATCTTGGTGACCAAGGCGAATTAATATAGGTGGCCTTATTAGCGCAGATGATTCTCAGCTGTTTGATTCCCCTTGAGCCGTAAGAAACCAATCCTTCAAAATTTACTGACTTTTCATTTTATGTTGATCAATTAAATGTTTGGTTGAGTTATATATGACTGTGTACTATATGATTTTCAAATAAACATCAAATATTTTTTTAATTTTCAAACAATTAAAATTGTTAAGCACATCGCATTTATAATTTTTTTGGCAATTGTTTTTGAAGGAATGGTTTTTGAAATAAGGCGAATTGCGATAAGGTCACCTTTATCAATGCGCCTTGTTGGTGACCTTCTCAATTTTGTTCCATTGTTTCATTATATTATTAATGGCTATGTTAACTGGAATGTTAGTGAACAGTGATATTACATCAACGGATACTAAAATTTCGTCATTTTGAAGTTTTATACCTTGTATTTATTCCTTCAATTGGTTCGAGTTCTTTATATTATATTGAGGTGAAATTATGGATTTAATTACTCTACCTACAAGTTTAGATAAATGGTAACAGGTAACGTTAGTTGATGCTACTGTTGGACGCAAGGGTACACCTATTTTGTTGATTTTAGGTAGGCCATATATTCTAGGCGCTGTTGCAGCTGGACAGTGCAGCAATTTTTTCTGTGTTGCATCTATATAAGCATTTTTATAGAAATCATTGACTATCTTATTGTTTTCTTTACGTAATGTTTCCTTTGGATCGCTTGTTATAACACTGTAGGTACTTTTATCTTCTAACATTGATTTCATTTTTTCTATATAGTCATTTTTATCCATTATCACAAATTCTTTTTGAAAATTGTAAGTATATATAATAGTATATTGGTGTGTATATAATAATTATTTAAGTTTTTAATTTGAAATAGATAAACCCTTGCAAAAGTCAACAAAAAATTGACGAAACGTTGGGTAAAATATGTAATAAAAAAGTTTTTTATTGACATAAAGAAAGTTAGACCAAAATTAGCTAAAGACAGATTGTCAACAACGAATATAAACCGAAACTGGGTCAAGTCAAATAATACTTACGAAATTCATAAATGTTTTTGCAGTAATTTTTAGTAACTAGTAAAAGAAAAAATTTTTGGTTACAGAAAATTTTACTGAAATTACTTAAATAAAATTTAATGGTCGCATGAATAAGCAAAAACTTCTATTGGTTTTTGAATAGTCTTTTTAATTATGTATGAGAAAATAATCTTGTATGAATTTACCTTTAGAAATTCACTTTTCATGTTTCTGCAAATTGCACTACATACATACTTTTTTTTGTTTTCTAATTTGTCTTAAAAAACAATTATATATAAACTATAAAAACATTAGTTAACCATATAAATAATTTTTTACATATGTAATATATGCATTTTTAATATGATCCTAGTTGATTTCTACAACATTTGATTTAGGCTTTAGTTATTTACATGAAAATTTTATATTTACAATGAAACTCATCTCATCACTCATCCGCTAATTTTGTTTCAAAACGCATGTGTACAGCGAACGAAAAATAACACCAAATGAACAAAGAAATAATGCGGAAATGTACGGACTAAAAATATGCTCGTGTATAGATGCGTATTAACATATTACAACCGGCAAATCTTGAAGTAGATTACGAAAAATTTAAAAATTCTTCAATACGTTTTTTATTTATATCTTTTTTTTATGAATATACGTAACATATTATATATGTAGGTTTTTGTTCTATGAAATCAAAATTTTGTGTTTAATGATGTTCTTCGTTTGATAAACCTTTTGAGAAATCATTTCATTGATGGTGGGTTAATTATTAACTAAAAGCAAGTCCAAAGGATCTACTTTTAAGTCGCCTATCCCTCCAATCAAATGACTTGCAGGTCACACATAAAATATCACCACATAATTTATGTGTGGTCGGACCTGAAAGGCAAAATGTTAAACTGGCCACCAAACTTTTTTCACATACAATTTCGCAATCTATAACACGACCTGCCAGTTTGGGATATATGAGCAAAACAAATTGGAGTGCGTGGTCATCTCTTTAAGCTCGTAATTACTTACAAAATATAATTGTCTTAAAACATACCTAAAATATTTAAGAAATTTAACTTAACTAGGTAAACGACTGGTTCAATATTATGAATTCGAGAGTTACGAGACAGGAAACAAGAGTCCGATTACACGCATTTGGTTTAGCACTTGAAAAACAAAATATCATTCTAAATAATATGTCGCAAATGATGTCAGAGATCCGTGTGATTGGCAAAAAGTCTATGCTACCTTTCCAAAAAGGTGGAACATTATATCATACTACAAAAATATTTTAAACAGATATAATTTTATTGACATAAATGTATTCTACAGGTATCATTCAATTTAATAAAGCATTGCAAATGCTATGTATTGAACTTAAAAATCTATATAATACTGAGTATTTGCTAACGCATCGGCTTAATCCGGATGTTATAGAAATTTATTTTTTAATAGTTAGGTCGAAAGGCGAACTTCACGATCCTCCTGATGGAGAACAATTCAAATGTAGACCTGGATCATATATAATGGGGTCAAACGAAGGCATTTTCGACAGCATTACTTAAATGTAGAAGTTGACAATATACCCGATTTAGATGTAAATAGTTCTTTAACGGGTAAGTTGAAACCTTCAATTTTAAGTAACACAAGGTTTAATAATTCTTGTGATTTCTTCAGGTACAATACTTAAGTCTTAATCGTAACATTCAGGGAGATGTTTTGTCTACAGAAGCAAACGAAGGCTAAATAGAAAATATAGAATATGCTGGTTTATAGAACTTGGCCGGATATATTTGCCACAAATTAAAGAATGTAAACCCTGATCTTGCGAGTGATCAAGCGAATGCAATTATTCATGGTTAATCGAAATCAACGTCGTTAATGAAGATTATGTACTCTAAGGTTATGCACTTGTTGGAGGCAAAAGAAATTGAACCCAGTAAGATGTAAAAAAATACTTATTTTTAGATGTAGAATGTATTTTAGAAATAGGAAACTAAATTCTAAAATTGTTGAAAGCACTTATAGGAGGAAGAGAAAATATAATAAAATAACAAACTAAAAATTCTTTATATATTCCTTCAAGATTTTTGTTTTTAAGTAAAATAACCACAAATTTTGAATCGAAAAAAAGGAAAATAATTAGCACTTGGGTTCAATATTTATGTAAAATTACTATAGATCAGTGGAAATAAAATAATTCTTGTTGTATCTAATTTTTTAACCTTTTTTCTTTTAGTAATTAATAGATTTGTTTAAGTTTTGAGGTTATTTTATATTAGTATATATATATCGATATTTCGCTAGCCTTCGGTTAGCTTCTTCAGGAAATTATTTTATATTGTCAAAAATTTTTCCAATGAAAATATATACTATTATAAAATAACCTCAAAACTTAAACAAATCTATTAATTACTAATAAAATAATTCTTTAAAATTGTTTATCAAACAAAATTAATTTGAAAAATCGTTATTTGCCTCACCGTCCTGTTTTTACAATAACATCAAGAATGATAGAAAAACAGATTACGACATGCGCATGATTTCCCGTTTGATGACGTATATTCCCCTATGAAAGGGTTGCCAATCATCACGTTCCTCAATAATTTTTCGGTTGTGTTTTTATTATGTATGATTTATGTTATTAATATATACTTGCTGGTGTAATTAGATCAATGTTGTTGTTAATAACTAAATATTTAAAAATAAAAATATTTTGCCAATGGCTTGTTTCTTTTGTATGTGCGTTAAATTATCTTTTATCTTTAGATTATCTTTTTTTGTAAACGAAATGTCTTAAGAAATCTTTTGTGAAAGGTATTTAAAATATTAAAGAGTTTGTAATGTTTTATAATTTATATTGATATGTGAATTTCTATTATGAATTATAACATACATATAACACTCAATTAAGGGCTTTTACCCCTATTAAGTTAATTTGTGTAACCTAATAAATGGTTTTTTTCTTTTTGTCAAAAAAAATCCTTTAAAAAATTACTTGAAATAAAAGGACGTTTTCATCATTATTATCATTATAGTGGAAATTACCAGCCCTTCATGTTTTAAACACTATTTTTGAATGCACCCTCAATAAAACGATTTTACATTTTCTTAATTCCTGGAAAAATATATTCAAGCAATTTTTTTTGTCTGAAAGCCTTAAAAACATAGACAATAATTGTAACCTTTCAATGATTTTTAAACGGTTTTTTCCTTTTATAAAACTACAAGTAATAAAATGGAATGTAGGAAATCTATATCTGAATACACCCTCAATAAAACATTTTTGGTTGTTGCGTTCTTTTTTAAGGTAAATAGTCAGTTTTCTTGGCTTGTTATTAAAATAATTTTTTTATTAATATCAGGCGATTGTATCTTTCAGAGTGCATTAGTGAATTTTAATTCAAAAAAATTTAACAAATAAAACGAACAATTGGTCTGAAAAAGTGAGAAAATCCAAATCTTGGTTTGTATAAAAAATAAATAATTTTGCCCGAAACTTTGTCTTAAGTGAGACTTGGCAACTCCAGAATAAAATTTAACTCTGATTGGTCAAAAAAAGATGTTATATTTCAATAAAAATCGAGATTTTAAATTAAATTTAGTTTCATATCATAAAAAAGATAATCTTTATTACAAAAAACGTATATAAAATGTTTAAAATAAGTAAAAGTGCACAAAATCTTCGCCAAAAAAATCGAAGCAAAAGTTAAACATGAAATGTGCAGAGGGCAAATGCAGCCAAATGATAGTAAAAAATCATGTGAGCAATTGTGTGAAAAATTAATTTTGCGCATGTTTTTAATAAATTTGAATGATCGAAGAGAGCGATTGCACGCATACGGTTTGTAACTTGAAATAAAAGATGAGACGTGAAACAATTGGGGGATTCACACTTCGTGCTATTTAGTCATATTGAAATGTAGTCATAAAATTTTGGACTGGTTTAAAAAAGTTGTGGTTGTGCTGCATATAAAAAAGTCTTAAAATAATAGCACTCTTGCAGGTATGTTTTTATGTTGTCATAAAATAGCTCTAGAGATCTAAGTGGAACTTTGAAAATCCTTAAGCGAGACGGCGGTAGTATATGTTTGCCGCCGTTACTTATATATGTTTCACGACTAAAAAGCGGATAAGAAATTATTCATATCTATATGTCTGCATATTAAATCTCATTTTTATAACATAAAATATATTAAAGGAGCACCAAAACGAAAAAACTATATGAAAAATTTTTCTCGTTTAAATTACGTAGCTGGCAGCGACTGAACGTTTTTCCATATGTCGCCGCAAAACAAAAATTTTTTAGCTCATAACAAGGCAGCAGCTGTTAGATTTAATGTATACAACTTTAGACCAAGTTATGACGGGTTGTTCACACTTCTCATATTTTTAGTGCTATTGTTTTATGACTTATGACTCTATGACTACAGTGTGAATCCCCCAAATATGTCGCGATTGGTAGAAATTTACACTCGTCATATCAAAAACAGCATAAATTTATTTAAACTTAGCAAAATGTATATTTTTCAGTCTAAAAATTTATTTCGCAGGCATTATTCAATTAAATAACGCATTGGAGATGCTCCACTACGAACTAAAATTCGTAATAATATAGAATACGTCTTAACATATCGCCTAAATCAGGATGTTCCTGCGAATTTGTTTGGCATAATAATATCTAGGGAAACGCTTCATAAGCATCCCGGTCGTCAAGAATTTAAATATAGACTTCGGACTTTTTGGGTAAAACGAAGGTATCTTAGACACGAACGCAAACGTAAAAATAGACAATACTCCCGATTTGGAGAACGTACATTATTATTTAACAGATAGAGTTAAACTAACAATTTGAAATCATACAGTTTTTAAGGTTTCGTTTGATTTCTTAAGGTGAAATACTTCAGAGTATTCATCCCAGCATATAGTATTCATCCCAGCATTCGGCAAAACGAATGAAAACTATGAGGAATAACTGGAAAAACCGAACTATGATGATTGGAGAATTTGGCCGGCTATATTTGCCACAAATTAAAAATCGAAGACCTTTAGAGGACTCGACACACTCATGGATTAGACATCTAAATGAAGGTTGGTTAAGTATTCCACCAAACATTTTAATGTTAATGTTAAAATCAAATGAAGTTTTTGTAAAACTAAATGGGAATAATTACTTTATACAAAAGAATATGTAGAAAATCTTTTGGTGGAAACGAAGAATATAAGAACAAGCGAACACGTAAGACGACTTCTTTTTAGATGCAGAATTTTTTTTAGAATTAGGTCTAGAAATGTCCCAAAACATGAAAAAGCGTAAAAAAAGCTAAATAAATTTCACACGGGCCAAAGTTTAACACTTTGTGACAAAATTTTTAATTATTAATAAATATAAGCTATAAACGTGACTCAAAATATCAGATTGTGTGGAAAACAAACTTTTATAACAAGTTTTAATACTCCACTTTTGTACCAAAAACATTTAAGACTTAAAATGAGTTTTAAAACCATCATAACTATTTTTTAACCAGACAATTTTAAAGGTTTATACTTTAAGTTAAAGCCTATAGTCTAACCTAGTAAACAAAAAATTCCATTCCAATCCAGACTGTACGCCGCAATAGAAGGCGGCCAAAACAAATTTTTTTTACTATCACCAATTGTAAAATGTAAAAGCTCATTTAAGAGTAGACACTTGTATACCTCGGGAACCAAAAAATTTAAACTATATTTTAAATATATCACCGTGAACAGGGTGATTCAAAATAGGCATTTTCATAATTTTGCTCCAAATGAGAAAATTTCTTAATAAGTTTTTAATTTTTAAACATCTATAACTTTTTTGTTTTAAAAGATTTCTAAACAAAATAAATTTTGTATAATTGCCTAGATTGTTAGCTAAGCTAATATTTAAAACATATTAAAAATAAAATTTAAAACATTGTGAAATTAGTTTAAAAATATTTTTTTTTTCTTAAGGTCCAAATTTTCCTAAATCCTCCCACTTAATAGAGCATAACTTCTAAAGTTCGTTTAGAAACTAGTACTATCTTATAGTCTGAACTCTCCTCTACACTCGTATACCCCGTTGTATACCAGGCACGATGCGACCGAGAGCATTACAGCAATTTTTCTGAAGCAAGGTCAAATATTTTTAGAGTAAACAATTTATATCCTGTTGTGCTCAAATTTGAATTATTTTTTTTTTATCAGATGGTTCTTATGAAAAACGGATTTCAGATGGAAAAGTATTTTGCTTGGGCATAATGAATATGATGATATGCATAACTGGTTTTTAATTTACCCTTATTATAAAGGTATAAAAAATTTTTTTTTTTTCGGAATCGCCTGGCGATAATGAATATGTTGATATTCACAACTGCCTCTAATAAAGAACATATTTCAACAAATTATGGTAAAAACCATTGACTTATAACAAGCGCTGTTGCAGGTAGAAGTCCTGCAACAACCATAAAACCCATTAAAATTTAAAAGGGAAATTCCTGGAAAAACGATACTTCAAGGGTGCATGGGTACACGTCTATTGTTTGTGCTGTGGCCTTCGCTTCCTTCATATGTGCGCTTGCGTATGTGTTCGTTTCTTGATTGTGAAATTATATAAAAATCAGTAAAAGGAATTGTGGAAACGGGCAAATGAAAAGAATTCTGGAATTTTCCCAGAGTATAGGGATTTCTCAGTCAAAAAAGAATTTTTACCTCCCCAAACGGATATAACATAACTGTCACTTCCACTTCAGCAGAAATAAAATTGCAAGATCTTCTCATGATGTTGATCGCTTGAAAAAGGCATTACTTTAATTTCTAAATGGGGATGTGATGGGTCCTCTAGTCAAAGACAACACAAGCAATGTAACGCCGAATCAGATGCTGACTTATTTATGGTATCTTTCGTTCCATTGCGCTTAACAAAAAGTTATACCGGGTTAGAGCCATCATATATATATATATATATATATATATATATATATATATATACATATAAATATATATCATGGATTACCCGTAGTACCACCATTTAAACATCCTCAAAAGCAGGTGGGATATCTCTCAACACTATTTAACTTTTTTCACCTTTTGATTTGAGAAATCTAGTAAAAACTATATTTAACTTTTTCACTGGAATAATTAATTTTATAAGTTAGCATGGATTAATGTTAGAAGTTAACAATTTAAGACTTTTCTTAACTTTTGTTTTTCTAATGAAAAATAAAGCTTGTAAATAAACTTTTGACATTACATTGGTACGTAAACAAAAGACAGCTGCGCTACCGAAAGTACCTGTTTAATCTGCCTTGATACGCACTTATGAAAACAAAGAAAACACAGATTCTGTGTTTTCTATTTTAAAGAGCGTTTTTCAATCTTCAGTTGTCGTTCGGTGCGGCAACTTGAATGTGGAAACTAAAGGGGTTGATCACGGCAACAAATAGTAGATCTAATAAAAAAAACTCATAAATTCGTTGTTGACAATCTGTCTTTAGCTAATTTTGGTCTAACTTCTTTATGTCAATAAAAAACATTTTTATTACATATTTTACCCGACGTTTCGTAAATTTTTTGTTTACTTTTTCAAGGGTTTGTCCATTTCAAATAAAAAACTTAAATAATTATAACATACACACCAATATACTGTTATATATACCTACAATTTTCAAAAAGAATTTGTATCAAAACATAAATAAAAACTTTTAATTCTAGTTTTAACTAATGTTAAGCTTATTTTACAAAACTACTACTCTTTCAGATATCAGCATTGCTGATATTTTGTTGTATACGAATACTTTCGATTGTGTATCTTTTTCTTCCTTTGCTTTCTCTGTCCAATATTTTAACATTGTGAAAATCAGGTGTGTGACCACTTTCTTGCTGTTGTTTCTTTCTTCTTTAAAATATCACTGTTATGTTCTCTCAATCTTGTCTCTAAAGCTCTTTTTGTTGGGCATGAAAAGGGCTACAATTTGGCATCATTCAATTTTTTTTTATAGTTACCACTTGAAACAAATTTTTCAAAAAACTGTATTCACTAACATTAATTTTTTTTAGTTTTCGACCTATAACTCCCATACCTGACTTTAAGCTAAAAATTGAATTATATCATCTTAAAGGGCATTAAAAGGGCTACAATTTGGCATCATTAGATTTTTGATTTATAGTTACTACTTCGAACAAATTTTTCAAAAAACTGTTCTTACTAACATTAATTTTTTTCAGTTTTCGACCTGTAACTCCCATACCTGACTTTTAGCCAAAAATTAAATTATACCATCTTAAAGGGCATGAAAAGGGCTACAATTTTTGATTTATAGTTACTGCTTCGAACAAATTTTTTCAAAAAACAGTTTTACATGCATATGTGTGTAATATACACTGTTGGTTGTTTTTGCTTATGAAAAACATGTGTAGGTATGAATATGTATGTATATATACAATGTAAAATTAAAAAATGGTTAAGGAAAAATTTTTTTTATTATATACACATGTTTTTTGAAAAATTTGTTCGAAGCAGTAACTATAAATCAAAAATAGAATGATGCCAAATTGTAGCCCTTTTCATGCCCTTTAAGATAGTACAATTCAATTTTTGGCTCAAAGTCAGGTATGGGAGTTACAGGTCGAAAACTGAAAAAAATTTATGTTAGTGAAAAAAGTTTTTTGAAAAATTTGTACGAAGCAGTAACTATAAATCAAAAATTGAATGATGCCAAATTGTAGCCCTTTCCATGCCCTTAAAGATGGTATAGTTCAATTTTTGGCTCAAGGTCAGGTATATATATATTTAAATCTGTTTCTCTTGTTTATATTAGTATTTTGTAATGTTTCATATAAAATTTGCTCATACTCAATACAAGCTTTGCAATTTTATGAATGGCTTTGCAGGCAAAGAACGCATCGCGGGGGTCTCTCAATCTTTTGGATATTGAACTTTTAAGTGACCTAAATCACATTTGACACAATTTACGGCAATATGATTTGGTATTTGCAAGCTGTTATTGTCGAACAGTGGTTTTCTTTGTGTTGCAATAGTTTATAATATTTTTATCAGTTCTTCCATATTGATTTTTCTTATGTGAAATTGTTTCATTTGTAATGCTATCACCACTAATTTTTTACACAATCGACCCAATGTAATAGTGCAACGATACGACTTGGAAAAGAAGGAAAGAGTTAGCGTTAAACATCCTCCTATTTTCAACAATTATAACAGGTATGTATATGGGCGGAAAGGGTTTAAACGACAATGGGGGTATCAATTATCGTATCAGCATTTGTGACAAAAAATGGTGTGCAAAGTTTGTTGTTAATGCTTGGAATGCACCTTGTTTCGAGGCACCTTCGAAAAAGAAGTATGCGGTGGACTATATGAAAATTACATCCGAAGTGGATTCAGAGTCTGAAGTAAGTGTCTGAATTTCAGACACTTACTTTAGATTAAAAAAAAACTTCGGTGCTAGACTGTCAGCACTTTCGTCTGGAAAGATTTAGTCATCGTTGTTGCAGTTTATGCACATTAAAAACCACAAAATTTAAGTGTGAGAATTGTAACTTCCACCCACTTCGCGTTTCAAACAATCTTATAAACAACGCTGCGCCACTCTTTAAAAAAAACCGATTTTAACTGTTATCAACATTAAAATTGAGTATATGTTGAAACAAAAAAAATTTACACCTTGCAAACTTTATGAAACGCTACTTGCTATTATTATTTTTACCTGAACACGCATCATAAACAAAACAAATAACTAAGAAGATGGCAAAACGGTTTACAGTACCAGCGTCAAACACACGTCAAATTTCATAGATACTAACTGTAAAATACGAAGTTCAATTTTTGGCTCAAAGTCAGGTATGGGAGTTGCAGGTCGAAAACTGAAAAAAATTAATGTGAGTGAAAACAGTTTTTTGAAAAATTTTTTCGAAGCAGTAACAATAAATCAAAAATTGAATGATGCCAAATTGTAGCGCTTTCCATGCGCTTTAAGATGGTATAGTTCAATATCCGGCTCAAAGTCAGGTATGGGAGTTATAGGTCAAAAACTGAAAAAATTAATGTTTTTTGAAAAATTTTTTCGAAGTAGTAACAATAAATCAAAAATTTAATGATGTCAAATGTAGCCCTTTCCAAGCCCTTTAAGATGGTATACTTAAATTTTTGGCTCAAAGTCAGGTATGGGAGTTAGAGGTCAAAAAGTGTTTTTTGAAAAAATTTTCTTAAAAATTTTGTATAAAAAATCAACTGTTGTCGAAAAACTAATGATAGGCGATTATGTAATTTTAGCTAATCTTTCAGATTGTTTAACATTTATTTTTTGTATTTTGCCTGGTTTAAGTGACTTTGAGCCAAAAATTGAACTATACCATCTTAAGGGGCATGGAAAGGGCTACAATTTGGCATCATTCAGTTTTTGATTTATTGTTACTACTTCGAACAAATTTTTCAAGAAACATTAATTTTTTCAGTTTTTGACCTATAATTCCCATACCTGACTTCGAGCCAAAAATTGAACTATACCATCTTATTGTTATTGCTTCGAACAAATTTTTCAAAAAACTGTTTTCACTAACATTAATTTTTTTTCAGTTTTCGACCTGTAACTCCCATACCTGACTTTGAGCCAAAAATTGAATTATACCACCTTAAAGGGCATGAAAAGGGCTACAATTTGGCATCATTCAATTTTTGTTTTATAGTTACTACTTCATACAAATTTTTCAAAAAACTGTTCTCACTAACATTAATTTTTTTCAGTTTTCGACCTGTAACTCCCATACCTGACTTTGAGCCAAAAATTGAACTATACCATCTTAAAGGGCATGGAAAGGGCTACAATTTGGCATCATTCAATTTTTGATTTATTGTTACTGCTTCGAACAAATTTTTCAAAAAACTGTTTTCACTAACATTAATTTGTTTCAGTTTTCGACCTGTAACTCCCATACCTGACTTTGAGCCAAAAATTTAACTATACCATCTTAAAGGGCATGTTTTTACTTTTTATTGATAAAAATCCAGTTTCGTGAATCATATTGTTAAAACTTTCAACAGCATTATACAATTCTAATTGCTATTTATTTTTACAATAAGATTAACATTTCTTTCTGACCATTTGACAAACGAGTTTATATCAGTTTTTTTATTAATAATCGCATTTTTTTAGCAAAAAATTATATAAGTCAACATCGGATGTATATGGTAAGAACTTATGTCATTACAGTTAATTATTTATGAATGTACCACAATATCTAATGAATCCCGGAATTTAGGCTACTAGTATATAGAACTGAATTGTTATTTTCCGATTTGGAAATGTCGCTTCCCTTAGAGTTTATAAGTCAGGATTCCCTTTAGCTTTTTTTGGCGTTATCTTCCCAACTATATATCTTCAGCCGAATCTTCTAAAAAAGATTTGGACTTCATCACATTTCACTGAAAATCTTGGTGGAAAATAAACAGCACATAAAAAAGACAGATTCACAGAAAATTTTTATACTTGCAACTTCGTTAGAATATTTGTAATTAATTGAAGAATTTATAAAAGAGCTTAAGCAAAATGTGCATTATTATCTGGGTGGTTGACATTAATTAGAACGTAAGCTTTTATCTTCAAATATGTTCTGGCCGTGAACTGAGTCTCCGAAACGAGAGGGATATCAATAAAATTAGTTTTAAATTATATTTATAATTCTTGAGTAGTAGTAGAAGGCCCATTTGCGTTCCATATTGGTATTCTAATCTTTAAATGCATAATTAGTTTAGTTTAGTTTTTTTAGTTTACTGTTTCAGTCTATGGTCTCATAAAAACCCTCCAGGCCAAGATTTACATAGGTACTTACAAACTAATGATTAAATTTAAAGTAGTTAAAGGAAGTAGAAATATCACGGAAAACATACGAATATACCAGGAACAAGTTTAAATGATAATAATTAAATTATTTGACCAGAAAGAAGCGTTTTAAACCTCACTTTATCAGTGCTGAACTCAATAAAAGATTTATGCTGTTTCTGTAAACTAAGATTGATTTTATTTAGCTGAAGGAGAGCACGAGTTAAAGTGCCATTACACGCATAATTAGTCCGATGAAAAGGTACATCGAAAAGCTTACCCAGCCTAAGATTCCTTGGTGGAATGTAAAACGTAATGGAATTAAGCAAATCAGGACAATCAATACAGCCATTAATAATGTCATAAATCATACCAGCAGACGTACGTACGTTATAATGCATCTAAATTTCGAATTACGATATCAAAACTTACATTGTATTTATAAGCTTGTTGTTCTATTTTCTTTTGTTTTTAATTTAATATTAAAAGGATTGTTTTAATTTTGTCGTTTGTTCCGCCTTTGTCTTAGTTTAATTCATTTGGACAGTCTCCATTATTAAATATATATTTATATCTGTTTCTCTTGTTTATATTAGTATTTTGTAATGTTTCATATAAAATTTGCTCATACTCAATACAAGCTTTGCAATTTTATGAATGGCTTTGCAGGCAAAGAACGCATCGCGGGGGTCTCTCAATCTTTTGGATATTGAACTTTTAAGTGACCTAAATCACATTTGACACAATTTACGGCAATATGATTTGGTATTTGCAAGCTGTTATTGTCGAACAGTGGTTTTCTTTGTGTTGCAATAGTTTATAATATTTTTATCAGTTCTTCCATATTGATTTTTCTTATGTGAAATTGTTTCATTTGTAATGCTATCACCACTAATTTTTTACACAATCGACCCAATGTAATAGTGCAACGATACGACTTGGAAAAGAAGGAAAGAGTTAGCGTTAAACATCCTCCCATTTTCAACAATTATAACAGGTATGTATATGGGCGGAAAGGGTTTAAACGACAATGGGGGTATCAATTATCGTATCAGCATTCGTGACAAAAAATGGTGTGCAAAGTTTGTTGTTAATGCTTGGAATGCACCTTGTTTCGAGGCACCTTCGAAAAAGAAGTATGCGGTGGACTATATGAAAATTACATCCGAAGTGGATTCAGAGTCTGAAGTAAGTGTCTGAATTTCAGACACTTACTTTAGATTAAAAAAAAACTTCGGTGCTAGACTGTCAGCACTTTCGTCTGGAAAGATTTAGTCATCGTTGTTGCAGTTTATGCACATTAAAAACCACAAAATTTAAGTGTGAGAATTGTAACTTCCACCCACTTCGCGTTTCAAACAATCTTATAAACAACGCTGCGCCACTCTTTAAAAAAAACCGATTTTAACTGTTATCAACATTAAAATTGAGTATATGTTGAAACAAAAAAAATTTACACCTTGCAAACTTTATGAAACGCTACTTGCTATTATTATTTTTACCTGAACACGCATCATAAACAAAACAAATAACTAAGAAGATGGCAAAACGGTTTACAGTACCAGCGTCAAACACACGTCAAATTTCATAGATACTAACTGTAAAATACGAAGTTCAATTTTTGGCTCAAAGACAGGTATGGGAGTTGCAGGTCGAAAACTGAAAAAAATTAATGTGAGTGAAAACAGTTTTTTGAAAAATTTTTTCGAAGCAGTAACAATAAATCAAAAATTGAATGATGCCAAATTGTAGCGCTTTCCATGCGCTTTAAGATGGTATAGTTCAATTTCCGGCTCAAAGTCAGGTATGGGAGTTATAGGTCAAAAACTGAAAAAATTAATGTTTTTTGAAAAATTTGTTCGAAGTAGTAACAATAAATCAAAAATTTAATGATGTCAAATGTAGCCCTTTCCAAGCCCTTTAAGATGGTATACTTAAATTTTTGGCTCAAAGTCAGGTATGGGAGTTAGAGGTCAAAAAGTGTTTTTTGAAAAAATTTTCTTAAAAATTTTGTATAAAAAATCAACTGTTGTCGAAAAACTAATGATAGGCGATTATGTAATTTTAGCTAATCTTTCAGATTGTTTAACATTTATTTTTTGTATTTTGCCTGGTTTAAGTGACTTTGAGCCAAAAATTGAACTATACCATCTTAAGGGGCATGGAAAGGGCTACAATTTGGCATCATTCAGTTTTTGATTTATTGTTACTACTTCGAACAAATTTTTCAAGAAACATTAATTTTTTCAGTTTTTGACCTATAATTCCCATACCTGACTTCGAGCCAAAAATTGAACTATACCATCTTATTGTTATTGCTTCGAACAAATTTTTCAAAAAACTGTTTTCATTAACATTAATTTTTTTTCAGTTTTCGACCTGTAACTCCCATACCTGACTTTGAGCCAAAAATTGAATTATACCACCTTAAAGGGCATGAAAAGGACTACAATTTGGCATCATTCAATTTTTGTTTTATAGTTACTACTTCATACAAATTTTTCAAAAAACTGTTCTCACTAACATTAATTTTTTTCAGTTTTCGACCTGTAACTCCCATACCTGACTTTGAGCCAAAAATTGAACTATACCATCTTAAAGGGCATGGAAAGGGCTACAATTTGGCATCATTCAATTTTTGATTTATTGTTACTGCTTCGAACAAATTTTTCAAAAAACTGTTTTCACTAACATTAATTTGTTTCAGTTTTCGACCTGTAACTCCCATACCTGACTTTGAGCCAAAAATTTAACTATACCATCTTAAAGGGCATGTTTTTACTTTTTATTGATAAAAATCCAGTTTCGTGAATCATATTGTTAAAACTTTCAACAGCATTATACAATTCTAATTGCTATTTATTTTTACAATAAGATTAACATTTCTTTCTGACCATTTGACAAACGAGTTTATATCAGTTTTTTTATTAATAATCGCATTTTTTTAGCAAAAAATTATATAAGTCAACATCGGATGTATATGGTAAGAACTTATGTCATTACAGTTAATTATTTATGAATGTACCACAATATCTAATGAATCCCGGAATTTAGGCTACTAGTATATAGAACTGAATTGTTATTTTCCGATTTGGAAATGTCGCTTCCCTTAGAGTTTATAAGTCAGGATTCCCTTTAGCTTTTTTTGGCGTTATCTTCCCAACTATATATCTTCAGCCGAATCTTCTAAAAAAGATTTGGACTTCATCACATTTCACTGAAAATCTTGGTGGAAAATAAACAGCACATAAAAAGACAGAATCACAGAAAATTTTTATACATGCAACTTCGTTAGAATATTTGTAATTAATTGAAGAATTTATAAAAGAGCTTAAGCAAAATGTGCATTATTATCTGGGTGGTTGACATTAATTAGAACGTAAGCTTTTATCTTCAAATATGTTCTGGCCGTGAACTGAGTCTCCGAAACGAGAGGGATATCAATAAAATTAGTTTTAAATTATATTTATAATTCTTGAGTAGTAGTAGAAGGCCCATTTGCGTTCCATATTGGTATTCTAATCTTTAAATGCATAATTAGTTTAGTTTTTTTAGTTTACTGTTTCAGTCTATGGTCTCATAAAAACCCTCCAGGCCAAGATTTACATAGGTACTTACAAACTAATGATTAAATTTAAAGTAGTTAAAAGAAGTAGAAATATCACGGAAAACATACGAATATACCAGCAACAAGTTTAAATGATAATAATTAAATTATTTGACCAGAAAGAAGCGTTTTAAACCTCACTTTATCAGTGCTGAACTCAATAAAAGATTTATGCTGTTTCTGTAAACTAAGATTGATTTTATTTAGCTGAAGGAGAGCACGAGTTAAAGTGCCATTACACGCATAATTAGTCCGATGAAAAGGTACATCGAAAAGCTTACCCAGCCTAAGATTCCTTGGTGGAATGTAAAACGTAATGGAATTAAGCAAATCAGGACAATCAATACAGCCATTAATAATGTCATAAATCATACCAGCTGACGTACGTACGTTATAATGCATCTAAATTTCGAATTACGATATCAAAACTTACATCGTATTTATAAGCTTGTTGTTCTATTTTCTTTTGTTTTTAATTTAATATTAAAAGGATTGTTTTAATTTTGTCGTTTGTTCCGCCTTTGTCTTAGTTTAATTCATTTGGACAGTCTCCATTATTAAATATATATTTATATCTGTTTCTCTTGTTTATATTAGTATTTTGTAATGTTTCATATAAAATTTGCTCATACTCAATACAAGCTTTGCAATTTTATGAATGGCTTTGCAGGCAAAGAACGCATCGCGGGGGTCTCTCAATCTTTTGGATATTGAACTTTTAAGTGACCTAAATCACATTTGACACAATTTACGGCAATATGATTTGGTATTTGCAAGCTGTTATTGTCGAACAGTGGTTTTCTTTGTGTTGCAATAGTTTATAATATTTTTATCAGTTCTTCCATATTGATTTTTCTTATGTGAAATTGTTTCATTTGTAATGCTATCACCACTAATTTTTTACACAATCGACCCAATGTAATAGTGCAACGATACGACTTGGAAAAGAAGGAAAGAGTTAGCGTTAAACATCCTCCCATTTTCAACAATTATAACAGGTATGTATATGGGCGGAAAGGGTTTAAACGACAATGGGGGTATCAATTATCGTATCAGCATTCGTGACAAAAAATGGTGTGCAAAGTTTGTTGTTAATGCTTGGAATGCACCTTGTTTCGAGGCACCTTCGAAAAAGAAGTATGCGGTGGACTATATGAAAATTACATCCGAAGTGGATTCAGAGTCTGAAGTAAGTGTCTGAATTTCAGACACTTACTTTAGATTAAAAAAAAACTTCGGTGCTAGACTGTCAGCACTTTCGTCTGGAAAGATTTAGTCATCGTTGTTGCAGTTTATGCACATTAAAAACCACAAAATTTAAGTGTGAGAATTGTAACTTCCACCCACTTCGCGTTTCAAACAATCTTATAAACAACGCTGCGCCACTCTTTAAAAAAAACCGATTTTAACTGTTATCAACATTAAAATTGAGTATATGTTGAAACAAAAAAAATTTACACCTTGCAAACTTTATGAAACGCTACTTGCTATTATTATTTTTACCTGAACACGCATCATAAACAAAACAAATAACTAAGAAGATGGCAAAACGGTTTACAGTACCAGCGTCAAACACACGTCAAATTTCATAGATACTAACTGTAAAATACGAAGTTCAATTTTTGGCTCAAAGACAGGTATGGGAGTTGCAGGTCGAAAACTGAAAAAAATTAATGTGAGTGAAAACAGTTTTTTGAAAAATTTTTTCGAAGCAGTAACAATAAATCAAAAATTGAATGATGCCAAATTGTAGCGCTTTCCATGCGCTTTAAGATGGTATAGTTCAATTTCCGGCTCAAAGTCAGGTATGGGAGTTATAGGTCAAAAACTGAAAAAATTAATGTTTTTTGAAAAATTTGTTCGAAGTAGTAACAATAAATCAAAAATTTAATGATGTCAAATGTAGCCCTTTCCAAGCCCTTTAAGATGGTATACTTAAATTTTTGGCTCAAAGTCAGGTATGGGAGTTAGAGGTCAAAAAGTGTTTTTTGAAAAAATTTTCTTAAAAATTTTGTATAAAAAATCAACTGTTGTCGAAAAACTAATGATAGGCGATTATGTAATTTTAGCTAATCTTTCAGATTGTTTAACATTTATTTTTTGTATTTTGCCTGGTTTAAGTGACTTTGAGCCAAAAATTGAACTATACCATCTTAAGGGGCATGGAAAGGGCTACAATTTGGCATCATTCAGTTTTTGATTTATTGTTACTACTTCGAACAAATTTTTCAAGAAACATTAATTTTTTCAGTTTTTGACCTATAATTCCCATACCTGACTTCGAGCCAAAAATTGAACTATACCATCTTATTGTTATTGCTTCGAACAAATTTTTCAAAAAACTGTTTTCATTAACATTAATTTTTTTTCAGTTTTCGACCTGTAACTCCCATACCTGACTTTGAGCCAAAAATTGAATTATACCACCTTAAAGGGCATGAAAAGGGCTACAATTTGGCATCATTCAATTTTTGTTTTATAGTTACTACTTCATACAAATTTTTCAAAAAACTGTTCTCACTAACATTAATTTTTTTCAGTTTTCGACCTGTAACTCCCATACCTGACTTTGAGCCAAAAATTGAACTATACCATCTTAAAGGGCATGGAAAGGGCTACAATTTGGCATCATTCAATTTTTGATTTATTGTTACTGCTTCGAACAAATTTTTCAAAAAACTGTTTTCACTAACATTAATTTGTTTCAGTTTTCGACCTGTAACTCCCATACCTGACTTTGAGCCAAAAATTTAACTATACCATCTTAAAGGGCATGTTTTTACTTTTTATTGATAAAAATCCAGTTTCGTGAATCATATTGTTAAAACTTTCAACAGCATTATACAATTCTAATTGCTATTTATTTTTACAATAAGATTAACATTTCTTTCTGACCATTTGACAAACGAGTTTATATCAGTTTTTTTATTAATAATCGCATTTTTTTAGCAAAAAAATTATATAAGTCAACATCGGATGTATATGGTAAGAACTTATGTCATTACAGTTAATTATTTGTGAATGTACCACAATATCTAATGAATCCCGGAATTTAGGCTACTAGTATATAGAACTGAATTGTTATTTTCCGATTTGGAAATGTCGCTTCCCTTAGAGTTTATAAGTCAGGATTCCCTTTAGCTTTTTTTGGCGTTATTTTCCCAACTATATATCTTCAGCCGAATCTTCTAAAAAAGATTTGGACTTCATCACATTTCACTGAAAATCTTGGTGGAAAATAAACAGCACATAAAAAAGACAGAATCACAGAAAATTTTTATACATGCAACTTCGTTAGAATATTTGTAATTAATTGAAGAATTTATAAAAGAGCTTAAGCAAAATGTGCATTATTATCTGGGTGGTTGACATTAATTAGAACGTAAGCTTTTATCTTCAAATATGTTCTGGCCGTGAAATGAGTCTCCGAAACGAGAGGGATATCAATAAAATTAGTTTTAAATTATATTTATAATTCTTGAGTAGTAGTAGAAGGCCCATTTGCGTTCCATATTGGTATTCTAATCTTTAAATGCATAATTAGTTTAGTTTTTTTAGTTTACTGTTTCAGTCTATGGTCTCATAAAAACCCTCCAGGCCAAGATTTACATAGGTACTTACAAACTAATGATTAAATTTAAAGTAGTTAAAAGAAGTAGAAATATCACGGAAAACATACGAATATACCAGCAACAAGTTTAAATGATAATAATTAAATTATTTGACCAGAAAGAAGCGTTTTAAACCTCACTTTATCAGTGCTGAACTCAATAAAAGATTTATGCTGTTTCTGTAAACTAAGATTGATTTTATTTAGCTGAAGGAGAGCACGAGTTAAAGTGCCATTACACGCATAATTAGTCCGATGAAAAGGTACATCGAAAAGCTTACCCAGCCTAAGATTCCTTGGTGGAATGTAAAGCGTAATGGAATTAAGCAAATCAGGACAATCAATACAGCCATTAATAATGTCATAAATCATACCAGCAGACGTACGTACGTTATAATGCATCTAAATTTCGAATTACGATATCAAAACTTACATCGTATTTATAAGCTTGTTGTTCTATTTTCTTTTGTTTTTAATTTAATATTAAAAGGATTGTTTTAATTTTGTCGTTTGTTCCGCCTTTGTCTTAGTTTAATTCATTTGGACAGTCTCCATTATTAAATATATATTTATATCTGTTTCTCTTGTTTATATTAGTATATTGTAATGTTTCATATAAAATTTGCTCATACTCAATACAAGCTTTGCAATTTTATGAATGGCTTTGCAGGCAAAGAACGCATCGCGGGGGTCTCTCAATCTTTTGGATATTGAACTTTTATGTGACCTAAATCACATTTGACACAATTTACGGCAATATGATTTGGTATTTGCAAGCTGTTTTTGTCGAACAGTGGTTTTCTTTGTGTTGCAATAGTTTATAATATTTTTATCAGTTCTTCCATATTGATTTTTCTTATGTGAAATTGTTTCATTTGTAATGCTATCACCACTAATTTTTTGCACAATCGACCCAATGTAATAGTGCAACGATACGACTTGGAAAAGAAGGAAAGAGTTAGCGTTAAACATCCTCCCATTTTCAACAATTATAACAGGTATGTATATGGGCGGAAAGGGTTTAAACGACAATGGGGGTATCAATTATCGTATCAGCATTCGTGACAAAAAATGGTGTGCAAAGTTTGTTGTTAATGCTTGGAATGCACCTTGTTTCGAGGCACCTTCGAAAAAGAAGTATGCGGTGGACTATATGAAAATTACATCCGAAGTGGATTCAGAGTCTGAAGCAAGTGTCTGAATTTCAGACACTTACTTTAGATTAAAAAAAAACTTCGGTGCTAGACTGTCAGCACTTTCGTCTGGAAAGATTTAGTCATAGTTGTTGCAGTTTATGCACATTAAAAACCACAAAATTTAAGTGTGAGAATTGTAACTTCCACCCACTTCGCGTTTCAAACAATCTTATAAACAACGCTGCGCCACTCTTTAAAAAAAACCGATTTTAACTGTTATCAACATTAAAATTGAGTATATGTTGAAACAAAAAAAATTTACACCTTGCAAACTTTATGAAACGCTACTTGCTATTATTATTTTTACCTGAACACGCATCATAAACAAAACAAATAACTAAGAAGATGGCAAAACGGTTTACAGTACCAGCGTCAAACACACGTCAAATTTCATAGATACTAACTGTCAAATACGAAGTTCAATTTTTGGCTCAAAGTCAGGTATGGGAGTTGCAGATCGAAAACTGAAAAAAATTAATGTGAGTGAAAACAGTTTTTTGAAAAATTTTTTCGAAGCAGTAACAATAAATCAAAAATTGAATGATGCCAAATTGTAGCGCTTTCCATGCGCTTTAAGATGGTATAGTTCAATTTCCGGCTCAAAGTCAGGTATGGGAGTTATAGGTCAAAAACTGAAAAAATTAATGTTTTTTGAAAAATTTGTTCGAAGTAGTAACAATAAATCAAAAATTTAATGATGTCAAATTGTAGCCCTTTCCATGCCCTTTAAGATGGTATACTTAAATTTTTGGCTCAAAGTCAGGTATGGGAGTTAGAGGTCGAAAAGTGTTTTTTGAAAAAATTTTCTTAAAAATTTTGTATAAAAAATCAACTGTTGTCGAAAAACTAATGATAGGCGATTATGTAATTTTAGCTAATCTTTCAGATTGTTTAACATTTATTTTTTGTATTTTGCCTGGTTTAAGTGACTTTGAGCCAAAAATTGAACTATACCATCTTAAGGGGCATGGAAAGGGCTACAATTTGGCATCATTCAGTTTTTGATTTATTGTTACTACTTCGAACAAATTTTTCAAGAAACATTAATTTTTTCAGTTTTTGACCTATAATTCCCATACCTGACTTCGAGCCAAAAATTGAACTATACCATCTTATTGTTATTGCTTCGAACAAATTTTTCAAAAAACTGTTTTCATTAACATTAATTTTTTTTCAGTTTTCGACCTGTAACTCCCATACCTGACTTTGAGCCAAAAATTGAATTATACCACCTTAAAGGGCATGAAAAGGGCTACAATTTGGCATCATTCAATTTTTGTTTTATAGTTACTACTTCATACAAATTTTTCAAAAAACTGTTCTCACTAACATTAATTTTTTTCAGTTTTCGACCTGTAACTCCCATACCTGACTTTGAGCCAAAAATTGAACTATACCATCTTAAAGGGCATGGAAAGGGCTACAATTTGGCATCATTCAATTTTTGATTTATTGTTACTGCTTCGAACAAATTTTTCAAAAAACTGTTTTCACTAACATTAATTTGTTTCAGTTTTCGACCTGTAACTCCCATACCTGACTTTGAGCCAAAAATTTAACTATACCATCTTAAAGGGCATGTTTTTACTTTTTATTGATA
Organism: Linnaemya vulpina; assembly: GCA_963675445.1. Classification (NCBI taxonomy): domain Eukaryota; kingdom Metazoa; phylum Arthropoda; class Insecta; order Diptera; family Tachinidae; genus Linnaemya; species Linnaemya vulpina. The sequence continues at coordinate 55,597,698 of OY776276.1, read as the reverse complement.
AAAATCCAGTTTCGTGAATCATATTGTTAAAACTTTCAACAGCATTATACAATTCTAATTGCTATTTATTTTTACAATAAGATTAACATTTCTTTCTGACCATTTGACAAACGAGTTTATATCAGTTTTTTTATTAATAATCGCATTTTTTTAGCAAAAAATTATATAAGTCAACATCGGATGTATATGGTAAGAACTTATGTCATTACAGTTAATTATTTATGAATGTACCACAATATCTAATGAATCCCGGAATTTAGGCTACTAGTATATAGAACTGAATTGTTATTTTCCGATTTGGAAATGTCGCTTCCCTTAGAGTTTATAAGTCAGGATTCCCTTTAGCTTTTTTTGGCGTTATCTTCCCAACTATATATCTTCAGCCGAATCTTCTAAAAAAGATTTGGACTTCATCACATTTCACTGAAAATCTTGGTGGAAAATAAACAGCACATAAAAAAGACAGAATCACAGAAAATTTTTATACATGCAACTTCGTTAGAATATTTGTAATTAATTGAAGAATTTATAAAAGAGCTTAAGCAAAATGTGCATTATTATCTGGGTGGTTGACATTAATTAGAACGTAAGCTTTTATCTTCAAATATGTTCTGGCCGTGAACTGAGTCTCCGAAACGAGAGGGATATCAATAAAATTAGTTTTAAATTATATTTATAATTCTTGAGTAGTAGTAGAAGGCCCATTTGCGTTCCATATTGGTATTCTAATCTTTAAATGCATAATTAGTTTAGTTTTTTTAGTTTACTGTTTCAGTCTATGGTCTCATAAAAACCCTCCAGGCCAAGATTTACATAGGTACTTACAAACTAATGATTAAATTTAAAGTAGTTAAAAGAAGTAGAAATATCACGGAAAACATACGAATATACCAGCAACAAGTTTAAATGATAATAATTAAATTATTTGACCAGAAAGAAGCGTTTTAAACCTCACTTTATCAGTGCTGAACTCAATAAAAGATTTATGCTGTTTCTGTAAACTAAGATTGATTTTATTTAGCTGAAGGAGAGCACGAGTTAAAGTGCCATTACACGCATAATTAGTCCGATGAAAAGGTACATCGAAAAGCTTACCCAGCCTAAGATTCCTTGGTGGAATGTAAAGCGTAATGGAATTAAGCAAATCAGGACAATCAATACAGCCATTAATAATGTCATAAATCATACCAGCTGACGTACGTACGTTATAATGCATCTAAATTTCGAATTACGATATCAAAACTTACATCGTATTTATAAGCTTGTTGTTCTATTTTCTTTTGTTTTTAATTTAATATTAAAAGGATTGTTTTAATTTTGTCGTTTGTTCCGCCTTTGTCTTAGTTTAATTCATTTGGACAGTCTCCATTATTAAATATATATTTATATCTGTTTCTCTTGTTTATATTAGTATTTTGTAATGTTTCATATAAAATTTGCTCATACTCAATACAAGCTTTGCAATTTTATGAATGGCTTTGCAGGCAAAGAACGCATCGCGGGGGTCTCTCAATCTTTTGGATATTGAACTTTTATGTGACCTAAATCACATTTGACACAATTTACGGCAATATGATTTGGTATTTGCAAGCTGTTTTTGTCGAACAGTGGTTTTCTTTGTGTTGCAATAGTTTATAATATTTTTATCAGTTCTTCCATATTGATTTTTCTTATGTGAAATTGTTTCATTTGTAATGCTATCACCACTAATTTTTTACACAATCGACCCAATGTAATAGTGCAACGATACGACTTGGAAAAGAAGGAAAGAGTTAGCGTTAAACATCCTCCCATTTTCAACAATTATAACAGGTATGTATATGGGCGGAAAGGGTTTAAACGACAATGGGGGTATCAATTATCGTATCAGCATTCGTGACAAAAAATGGTGTGCAAAGTTTGTTGTTAATGCTTGGAATGCACCTTGTTTCGAGGCACCTTCGAAAAAGAAGTATGCGGTGGACTATATGAAAATTACATCCGAAGTGGATTCAGAGTCTGAAGCAAGTGTCTGAATTTCAGACACTTACTTTAGATTAAAAAAAAACTTCGGTGCTAGACTGTCAGCACTTTCGTCTGGAAAGATTTAGTCATCGTTGTTGCAGTTTATGCACATTAAAAACCACAAAATTTAAGTGTGAGAATTGTAACTTCCACCCACTTCGCGTTTCAAACAATCTTATAAACAACGCTGCGCCACTCTTTAAAAAAAACCGATTTTAACTGTTATCAACATTAAAATTGAGTATATGTTGAAACAAAAAAAATTTACACCTTGCAAACTTTATGAAACGCTACTTGCTATTATTATTTTTACCTGAACACGCATCATAAACAAAACAAATAACTAAGAAGATGGCAAAACGGTTTACAGTACCAGCGTCAAACACACGTCAAATTTCATAGATACTAACTGTAAAATACGAAGTTCAATTTTTGGCTCAAAGTCAGGTATGGGAGTTGCAGATCGAAAACTGAAAAAAATTAATGTGAGTGAAAACAGTTTTTTGAAAAATTTTTTCGAAGCAGTAACAATAAATCAAAAATTGAATGATGCCAAATTGTAGCGCTTTCCATGCGCTTTAAGATGGTATAGTTCAATTTCCGGCTCAAAGTCAGGTATGGGAGTTATAGGTCAAAAACTGAAAAAATTAATGTTTTTTGAAAAATTTGTTCGAAGTAGTAACAATAAATCAAAAATTTAATGATGTCAAATTGTAGCCCTTTCCATGCCCTTTAAGATGGTATAATTAAATTTTTGGCTCAAAGTCAGGTATGGGAGTTAGAGGTCAAAAAGTGTTTTTTGAAAAAATTTTCTTAAAAATTTTGTATAAAAAATCAACTGTTGTCGAAAAACTAATGATAGGCGATTATGTAATTTTAGCTAATCTTTCAGATTGTTTAACATTTATTTTTTGTATTTTGCCTGGTTTAAGTGACTTTGAGCCAAAAATTGAACTATACCATCTTAAGGGGCATGGAAAGGGCTACAATTTGGCATCATTCAGTTTTTGATTTATTGTTACTACTTCGAACAAATTTTTCAAGAAACATTAATTTTTTCAGTTTTTGACCTATAATTCCCATACCTGACTTCGAGCCAAAAATTGAACTATACCATCTTATTGTTATTGCTTCGAACAAATTTTTCAAAAAACTGTTTTCATTAACATTAATTTTTTTCAGTTTTCGACCTGTAACTCCCATACCTGACTTTGAGCCAAAAATTGAATTATACCACCTTAAAGGGCATGAAAAGGGCTACAATTTGGCATCATTCAATTTTTGTTTTATAGTTACTACTTCATACAAATTTTTCAAAAAACTGTTCTCACTAACATTAATTTTTTTCAGTTTTCGACCTGTAACTCCCATACCTGACTTTGAGCCAAAAATTGAACTATACCATCTTAAAGGGCATGGAAAGGGCTACAATTTGGCATCATTCAATTTTTGATTTATTGTTACTGCTTCGAACAAATTTTTCAAAAAACTGTTTTCACTAACATTAATTTGTTTCAGTTTTCGACCTGTAACTCCCATACCTGACTTTGAGCCAAAAATTTAACTATACCATCTTAAAGGGCATGTTTTTACTTTTTATTGATAAAAATCCAGTTTCGTGAATCATATTGTTAAAACTTTCAACAGCATTATACAATTCTAATTGCTATTTATTTTTACAATAAGATTAACATTTCTTTCTGACCATTTGACAAACGAGTTTATATCAGTTTTTTTATTAATAATCGCATATTTTTAGCAAAAAATTATATAAGTCAACATCGGATGTATATGGTAAGAACTTATGTCATTACAGTTAATTATTTATGAATGTACCACAATATCTAATGAATCCCGGAATTTAGGCTACTAGTATATAGAACTGAATTGTTATTTTCCGATTTGGAAATGTCGCTTCCCTTAGAGTTTATAAGTCAGGATTCCCTTTAGCTTTTTTTGGCGTTATCTTCCCAACTATATATCTTCAGCCGAATCTTCTAAAAAAGATTTGGACTTCATCACATTTCACTGAAAATCTTGGTGGAAAATAAACAGCACATAAAAAAGACAGAATCACAGAAAATTTTTATACATGCAACTTCGTTAGAATATTTGTAATTAATTGAAGAATTTATAAAAGAGCTTAAGCAAAATGTGCATTATTATCTGGGTGGTTGACATTAATTAGAACGTAAGCTTTTATCTTCAAATATGTTCTGGCCGTGAACTGAGTCTCCGAAACGAGAGGGATATCAATAAAATTAGTTTTAAATTATATTTATAATTCTTGAGTAGTAGTAGAAGGCCCATTTGCGTTCCATATTGGTATTCTAATCTTTAAATGCATAATTAGTTTAGTTTTTTTAGTTTACTGTTTCAGTCTATGGTCTCATAAAAACCCTCCAGGCCAAGATTTACATAGGTACTTACAAACTAATGATTAAATTTAAAGTAGTTAAAAGAAGTAGAAATATCACGGAAAACATACGAATATACCAGCAACAAGTTTAAATGATAATAATTAAATTATTTGACCAGAAAGAAGCGTTTTAAACCTCACTTTATCAGTGCTGAACTCAATAAAAGATTTATGCTGTTTCTGTAAACTAAGATTGATTTTATTTAGCTGAAGGAGAGCACGAGTTAAAGTGCCATTACACGCATAATTAGTCCGATGAAAAGGTACATCGAAAAGCTTACCCAGCCTAAGATTCCTTGGTGGAATGTAAAGCGTAATGGAATTAAGCAAATCAGGACAATCAATACAGCCATTAATAATGTCATAAATCATACCAGCTGACGTACGTACGTTATAATGCATCTAAATTTCGAATTACGATATCAAAACTTACATCGTATTTATAAGCTTGTTGTTCTATTTTCTTTTGTTTTTAATTTAATATTAAAAGGATTGTTTTAATTTTGTCGTTTGTTCCGCCTTTGTCTTAGTTTAATTCATTTGGACAGTCTCCATTATTAAATATATATTTATATCTGTTTCTCTTGTTTATATTAGTATTTTGTAATGTTTCATATAAAATTTGCTCATACTCAATACAAGCTTTGCAATTTTATGAATGGCTTTGCAGGCAAAGAACGCATCGCGGGGGTCTCTCAATCTTTTGGATATTGAACTTTTATGTGACCTAAATCACATTTGACACAATTTGCGGCAATATGATTTGGTATTTGCAAGCTGTTTTTGTCGAACAGTGGTTTTCTTTGTGTTGCAATAGTTTATAATATTTTTATCAGTTCTTCCATATTGATTTTTCTTATGTGAAATTGTTTCATTTGTAATGCTATCACCACTAATTTTTTACACAATCGACCCAATGTAATAGTGCAACGATACGACTTGGAAAAGAAGGAAAGAGTTAGCGTTAAACATCCTCCCATTTTCAACAATTATAACAGGTATGTATATGGGCGGAAAGGGTTTAAACGACAATGGGGGTATCAATTATCGTATCAGCATTCGTGACAAAAAATGGTGTGCAAAGTTTGTTGTTAATGCTTGGAATGCACCTTGTTTCGAGGCACCTTCGAAAAAGAAGTATGCGGTGGACTATATGAAAATTACATCCGAAGTGGATTCAGAGTCTGAAGCAAGTGTCTGAATTTCAGACACTTACTTTAGATTAAAAAAAAACTTCGGTGCTAGACTGTCAGCACTTTCGTCTGGAAAGATTTAGTCATCGTTGTTGCAGTTTATGCACATTAAAAACCACAAAATTTAAGTGTGAGAATTGTAACTTCCACCCACTTCGCGTTTCAAACAATCTTATAAACAACGCTGCGCCACTCTTTAAAAAAAACCGATTTTAACTGTTATCAACATTAAAATTGAGTATATGTTGAAACAAAAAAAATTTACACCTTGCAAACTTTATGAAACGCTACTTGCTATTATTATTTTTACCTGAACACGCATCATAAACAAAACAAATAACTAAGAAGATGGCAAAACGGTTTACAGTACCAGCGTCAAACACACGTCAAATTTCATAGATACTAACTGTCAAATACGAAGTTCAATTTTTGGCTCAAAGTCAGGTATGGGAGTTGCAGATCGAAAACTGAAAAAAATTAATGTGAGTGAAAACAGTTTTTTGAAAAATTTTTTCGAAGCAGTAACAATAAATCAAAAATTGAATGATGCCAAATTGTAGCGCTTTCCATGCGCTTTAAGATGGTATAGTTCAATTTCCGGCTCAAAGTCAGGTATGGGAGTTATAGGTCAAAAACTGAAAAAATTAATGTTTTTTGAAAAATTTGTTCGAAGTAGTAACAATAAATCAAAAATTTAATGATGTCAAATTGTAGCCCTTTCCATGCCCTTTAAGATGGTATACTTAAATTTTTGGCTCAAAGTCAGGTATGGGAGTTAGAGGTCGAAAAGTGTTTTTTGAAAAAATTTTCTTAAAAATTTTGTATAAAAAATCAACTGTTGTCGAAAAACTAATGATAGGCGATTATGTAATTTTAGCTAATCTTTCAGATTGTTTAACATTTATTTTTTGTATTTTGCCTGGTTTAAGTGACTTTGAGCCAAAAATTGAACTATACCATCTTAAGGGGCATGGAAAGGGCTACAATTTGGTATCATTCAGTTTTTGATTTATTGTTACTACTTCGAACAAATTTTTCAAGAAACATTAATTTTTTCAGTTTTTGACCTATAATTCCCATACCTGACTTTAAGCGAAAAATTGAACTATACCATCTTATTGTTATTGCTTCGAACAAATTTTTCAAAAAACTGTTTTCACTAACATTAATTTTTTTTCAGTTTTCGACCTGTAACTCCCATACCTGACTTTGAGCCAAAAATTGAACTATACCATCTTAAAGGGCATGGAAAGGGCTACAATTTGGCATCATTCAATTTTTGATTTATTGTTACTGCTTCGAACAAATTTTTCAAAAAACTGTTTTCGCTAACATTAATTTGTTTCAGTTTTCGACCTGTAACTCCCATACCTGACTTTGAGCCAAAAATTTAACTATACCATCTTAAAGGGCATGTTTTTACTTTTTATTGATAAAAATCCAGTTTCGTGAATCATATTGTTAAAACTTTCAACAGCATTATACAATTCTAATTGCTATTTATTTTTACAATAAGATTAACATTTCTTTCTGACCATTTGACAAACGAGTTTATATCAGTTTTTTTTATTAATAATCGCATTTTTTTTAGCAAAAAATTATATAAGTCAACATCGGATGTATATGGTAAGAACTTATGTCATTACAGTTAATTATTTATGAATGTACCACAATATCTAATGAATCCGGAATTTAGGCTACTAGTATATAGAACTGAATTCTTATTTTCCGATTTGGAAATGTCGCTTCCCTTAGAGTTTATAAGTCAGGATTCCCTTTAGCTTTTTTTGGCGTTATCTTCCCAACTATATATCTTCAGCCGAATCTTCTAAAAAAGATTTGGACTTCATCACATTTCACTGAAAATCTTGGTGGAAAATAAACAGCACATAAAAAAGACAGAATCACAGAAAATTTTTATACATGCAACTTCGTTAGAATATTTGTAATTAATTGAAGAATTTTGTTACGTGTCTCGAAACTGGGTGCTGCAATTTGGACACCAGCTAGCTCACTCAGCATCACCAGGGTAGGTTCCAACCCTTAATTACAGCCCTGAGACCGTCACAATAACTAGATCAACACAACTTATAATAAAACAAACAATTACTACAAACAGGAAACATTTTTTTGGAGGGAGAATCGTTGGCATTTCTCCACTTTGCCCACCCAACCTGGGACACCTTTTTCCTCAAAATTTATTTTTTTGTGTCCCCAAAACCCACACGCACGCTATTCACACTTACCTCACATCCATCCTACTCGAAATAACAAAAATTTAGTTAACAAGCATAATCACATTCTATATTGACTCAAAAAAAAAGAAATTCACATATTTTGAAACTATATTAAATAATAACAAAAATTAAAATAACTTAATCTAATATAAAAAATTTTTCACCAAAATTCTTAACTAACACGGTGCCTCAATATAAAAAAAAACTTACTCAAACGTCGTTACGTAATTTCTTTCTACTTCCTTACGAACCGGAAGTTAGGGTAATTGTCTCAATATAAAAACCGATTCTACACCAATATTAATAATTTGGTCTTCCTTAAAAAAAAACTTGTATATAAATACTGGAGTCTTCTACGGCACCTCACCTACCTAATAGAGCTCTCTTAGATGGCTTATCAGCACCTGAAATATCCGGTCAAAGTGCCTTACAATGACAAGCCTTTTCTTATAAGGGAATTAAAACCGATAATCTACTTTAAATTTTATGCTTGCTTTTATATGTAGGCACTAACAAAAAAAAACAAGATTTTACTTAAATCACTAACACTTATACACTAACAATATTTATATATATTAATCTAATTAAAATCTAATCGTTTATCTTTGATTGTTTTAATATAAATTCTATTTTGGTTTAAATTGTTTCTATATATATGTTTTGTTTTGCTCTTATCCAATTGGCGAAATATTGAATCTTTTGTTAATTTTTTGTCTGTTATTCCTATGGCAGTGTCTTCACAAACGATCTTCTTTAGGGGACGTATGGTATGTTTTGTTCGACAATTTCTTTTTTTTTTTTCTTTTTTTCGGTTATAATTATGTATTAGGATTTGGTTACCTGTTACTCGCCGGGTTTCTTTTCTTGATACCTGTTGAAATAAATTGGTCTTCCTTTATGCCTTGCTTTGCTCTGACCCTCTTCCTTTTTTTTTGGGCTTGGGTAGATAACTTCCGGTGTCCAATCTCTGTCTTCTTCAGTTTATATACGCCACCAGTATTAAATGACTTCTTTGGCTTAGGCCGCCAAATCCAAGACTTCTTTAATTTTTTTGTTAGTATCCCCCGGTTACAAAACCTCTTTCAATTATTCTGCTCGCCTCACAATCAAGTACTTTCTTTATTAATATTAATATTATGTCTGTTCGCCACCAAACTTTAATACTTTTCTCTCTGATTACGTCTGCTCGCCACCACACTCAAAAACTTTTCTTTCACTTCGTCTGCTCGCCACCGAGCTTTAATACCTTCCCTTTTTTAGAATTCTTAACGGCCACATCAAATTGCTTACTGGACTACATTCCTTGGAAACGCATGCCTATCTTCCAAGGACCTTACCTAACACACACGCACCATCCTTGCATACCATTGCTACTCACGCACTCATCCATTGAATCGACCTTCCCGCACTGGTCACTTCCATTCATACAACTCTGTTTGACTCGCTCACTCTGGCAACCTCCTACTTAATCTATTACTCTGTGGCATTACTATTAGCATCCATCTTTCATTCTGATCACATTTAGACATCATTCCACCATTTTATTCATTCAAAAATTTTTTTAAACCTTACAAAAACCAAAAAAAAATAAACTAAACAAATGTCTGGAGCCGCAACAAAACTCCGGGGCTACAACGCCAACGGAAGAAGGACCGGTGTGCGGCAAGAACATGTAGTGGAACGGCACAACAGATGTAATGGTTGTAATTGTGATTTACTGGGGATGACAACGTGGGGAACTCCCACACCCTGAGGAGTCTCAGGCCGGGCCACATCATCACCCAGGTAAGTACCCTCTTCGTTTAGTGGCAAATACTAAAGTTTTGTTTATTCCTAGGTAGGCGCATCCATCATAAAAAAAACTTGGTAGACCATAATTGACCAAAAAGAAAAAACGGGACAGACACTAACACAGACCTAAGACTATATTGCTCTTATCCCTACTGTCGTTCAATATAAAATTCGATTAACCTAGATATCACAGAACCGAATATTTTTGCCTTTGGGTTTTATACCTTAATATCTTTGGCATGAAATACGCCAATCGGTTTCCCTTGGAGAGTCTCCAGCTCGAACATATTATTGCCTATGGGTTTTGTTATCCGACATTTGAGGTATTTGGGAAGAAACTTTGCATTTATACCCCTTTTGAATTCCGAAATGGCGAAGTTTCTCCTGAAAACCTCCTGACCTGGGCTGAGTTTAAGCACCCTTGACCTTTTATTGTAGCGCATAGCGCTTTTTTCATAGGCTTCGTGTAGATTCCTCTTTATTTTGTCCCTTATAATCTCTAACTTTTCGCGTGCATTCAAGCTGACAATATAATGGTCCGACATTGATTTTAGCTTCCTCGCTAACTTGTAGTCAGCACCATGGGAGTACATGTGGTAGCCAAACAGTGCGAAAAACGGAGTCACCCCTGTGGCAGCGTGTACGGCTGTGCGTAATGCACATTCGATTTCTGGCAAGAACATGTCCCAATCGCGATGATCGTTTTTCAAATACGCTCTGATCGCTGATAACACAGATTGGTTTACACGTTCTGCGGCGTTCGACTGGGGTGAGTGCACTGCTGTTTTGATATGTGTTACCCCGTATGTTGCTGTCATGTCGCTGAATGCTTTCGACACGAATTGTTGACCATTGTCACTATGAAGTGTTTCCGGCACTCCAAATTTTTGAAATACCTCTTGCACAAGAAATTGTATGGCGTTTCGTGCAGTGGCTTCCTTCATAGCTTTTAGAAACACAAATTTAGAGAAGTGATCTACTACGATAAAAATAAAGGTATTACCGTGTTTTGACCTTGGGTATTTGCCCAAAAAATCTACGTACAGTTTTTGGAACGGTCTGTCGGTTATAACTTCACACCCTATACTTGGCATGGTGTTTTGATTAACTGGTTTTGTTTCTTTACATGTTCTGCAATTGCGCACATACTGCTGTACTTGACACGCCATCCGGGGCCAATAATACAGTCTTTTCAACCTTTCTAATGTTTTACTAATTCCGCCATGAGCAGCTGTAGCAGACTCGTGAGCTTTTTCAATCAGAACATGTGTGATGTCTTGTGGGATCCACAACTTCCAGCACGACTCGGCCAAGTTTCCCCCACGATCAAAACTGGTCTTTTTATAAACCCTACCCTCTTCTATTCGTAAATCTGGAAGATTTTCTTGATTTTCCCGGATATTCTTGATAAGATCTAAATACGGGCCTTCATCAAATGCTGTCGTCTCAAAATCAAAGAAGTCCTCACTTACTTCAGCCACTTTGATTGGCATGCGTGACAACATGTCAGCAACCACATTTTCCGACCCTCGGCGGTGTTCAATTGAGAAATCGTACGCCTGCAGCTGGAGAGACCACCGCGCAAGGCGTCCACTTAAGTCTTTCAATGCCATGAGCCATTTCAAACTAGCGTGGTCGGTGATGACGGTAAATTTCATCAACTCGACATACGGTCTGAATCTTTTGATTGCAAGCACTGCCGCCAGACACTCTTTTTCTGTGACGGAATAATTTTTCTGACACTTATTGAATTTTTGCGAATAGAAGGCTATCGGATTCTCTTGACCCTGATCATTCTTTTGAAACAATACTGCCCCAATACCGAATTCCGACGCATCACATTGTATGAAAAACTGCCGGCTAAATTCCGGGTGACGCAGGACCGGTGCGGTGGTCAGTGCTATTTTTAAACTTTCAAACGCCTCTATCGCCTCAGTTGTCATGAAAAATTTCTTGCCTTTTTTCAAAGTGTCTGTCAGTGGAGCTGCGATGGTCGCAAAATCTTTTATAAACCTCCTGTACCATCCAGCTGTTTCCAAAAAACTTCTGACCTCTCTCGGTGACTTTGGTAACGCTATGTTCTGTATTGCTTTCACTTTGTCTCTATCCGTTCTCAATATTCCCCCACCGATCACAAAACCTAGATACTTCAGTTCCCTAAAACAAAACATCGACTTCGTCAGTCCGATTGTGAGCTTGGCCTTTTGCAGGCACTCAGCTACTTGTTCTAGTAGCTTCATGTGGCTCGGGAAATCCTCAGAGATGATTAACAGATCGTCTAGATAAATAAAAACGTTTGGCTTTAAGCGTGCGGGTATTACCTTGTCCATAAGTCTACACAAACGCTGAGCCGCATTACATAAACCAAACGGCATGACTCGGAACTGGTACAGCGGTCGACCGGGCACCGTGAAGGCTGTGTACGGCTTAGCTTCTTCTTCCAGTTCAATTTGCCAGAAGGCGTACTTTAGGTCGACGCTGCTAATGTAGTGCGTGTGATCTATCCGACTCAGTATCCCGTCTATATTTTGCAACGGATATGCATCTTTTACTGTGACTGCGTTTAATTTTCTAGCATCTAAACAAAATCTGTTCTTCCCTGGCTTCCTAACAACTGTCGTTCTGTTGGACCAAGCACTATCGCTTTCTTCAATAACTTTTAGCTGAAGCATCTTATCGAGTTCTTCATAAACTATGTTTTGCATTGCGGGTGAAATTGGGTAATGCCTCTCTTTTACCGGCATAGTACTTTCTATCAATTTTATGTCGTGCTTTTCTAGTGGAGTACAACCTAAGCCTTGCTCTTCGAATGAGGGAAATTTTCTTATTGTATTCTCGAGCTGTTTTTGTTGCTCCAGGGACAGTTCATGCTGTTTTGTTTTGTGACTGTGGTCCTCCTCGTCAGCCGCATCGTGGACCGTTTCCGCGGTAACCTCATTTACAAAAAGGTGTGGAGCTATTTCAAACGCCTGCCAAAAATCTACCCCTAAATATATTTCCTGGTCAAGGTCCGGGCATAAGTAAAATATTATTTCCTTTTCTATTTGCCTGTACTCTACGTTTACTTTAGTTCGGCCTATAATCCGGTGCTGTTGACCTGTAGCCGTGCTAACACTCGTGTACATTGGAAAAATTTCCGCGTTCATCTGTTCAGCCTTTTCTCTGCAGTTTTTGCCTAAGAGGCTCACCGACGCGCCTGAGTCCAAAAGACCCCTGAACTCTTTTCCCATGATGCGGATGCTAGCATATGGTCTACGGTCTATTTTGGCATAACACCGAGCTATGGCTTCCGCTATGTGTTTGCGTTTTTGTCTTCTCCTATCGAAATCTTTTCTTAATTTCAGAATATATTCCCGCTTTGCCGGATTGGTTTTATTACTACCCCTTGCACTAGAAACTATTGATTGGTGAGACGTGTTTTCAAATATGCGGTTACGTACTATGTCATAATTATGTTGTCTTATTTCTACCGGTAATTTATGCCTAATTTTTGAATATTCTGTTTCTTTAGGATTTAGTGTGTTGAGGGGGCTACGTTGCCGGAATGTGTCTCCCCCGTTAAGGACACGCTCCTCCTGGAGTTTTCCCGGATTTGGCGACAGGTCGGGCAATTCGGTGTTATGGTGTTTGGCCTACCGCATCTGTAGCAAAACAAAGACCTTTGAGTGGACAAGCAGTCTTTAAACATATGGCCAATCTGTTGGCAGTTCCAAAATACTTGGCTACTGATCGCGGCCACTTCCTCTACTATGGTATCGTCATTCTCCTCCCCCTCTACAACTTCGCTTAAAAACCTTGGAGATCTTCCTGATTGCGGTTGTACGTGGCGGACTTCTCTGCGTGAGAATGTCTTTTCCGCCTCCAGACACTCCATGCGCAATTTTTCAACAGAACTTACGGCCATAGGATAGACTAATCGGGAAATGCCTTCTCTTAAATTGCGTTTGGCTATCTTAATCATTTCCCCTTCTGCTACGGGTACTTCTAAACGCGCTCGCAATAGATTTAAACTGTGGAAAAATTCGTCGATAGTTTCCCCTGGCCTTTGCTTCCTTTCTACTAACTCCTGCATGAGTTCCCAATTTGACCATACAGTTTTATATCGATTCAACAGTGCTAACTTTAAAGTAGCCCAATCTGAGATCACAGTTGTCTGCAGCAAAGCCCAATACCACTGTTTTACCGTGCCTGAAACTAAAAGGTGAAAATCCCGCAGTATTTCCTGCCACGAAATTTGGTATTGGCGCTGCATGTGTTCCAGCCGGAAAATAAATTCTTCCACCGACAATTGATCTCTTAAACCATTAAACTCTAGGCCAAACTTGTCTACTCTAATTTTCAAACTGTCGCTATATACCGGTGGTGGTGGAAAGTCGTACCTAGGAGGTGGTGTAAATTGTTGGGGCCTATTTCTGGCCTCCGGGTGGTTATATCCGTTATTAACAGCACGACTGCGATTGCTGTCGGACAGTTTTTGCACCGCAGAGGACAGTTGCGCGATACTTTCATTTATTTTTTTCATTTCGAAACTAATTCTCATGTCTACAAAACTATTAATGGCCTTATCTAAATCATGTTTTATGCCGTCGACGCTCTCTTTGACCATCAACCGGATAGAAGGCGATAAATCCTCTGGATTGGAGTCTCTATCCCTTAGCTCTGACCTTTTCTCCTTGGGCCTAGCTCCATGATTTTGCGCCGGGTTAATGATGGTCGCCGATAAGTCGTCGATCCTAGGGGCACCTGTGGCCATGTTAAGGTTATCGTACTTATAATATTTTTCTTTAACCTGGGGTGAGGATCTATTTAAGTCGTAAGACACGTGTCGCTCCAAATGTCTTTTCTTCAATTTTTCCTGTCGTCTTGCCAACTCTTTTTCTGCACTATCAGGCCCAGATTCCATAAATTATTTCGCCTAGCCTTTTAAAACAAACCAAAACCAAACAAGTTTTTGCACACCTGACTGTTCTTTTGTAGGGCTCTTTATTTTATTATTCCCCAAAAGAAATTTGTAGGGAAATACCAGCTAGGACAAAGCTAGTACAAAAAAAACACAAACACGATTGCTGGAAAGGGTTTAAATTTGCAAATGGATGTATAACACAATTCGACAATATTACTTACAGACGATCACCACTAATATCTACTTTTACAAAAATAATCGGATAATTACAAATCGGATATAATATAATTAATTTGATATTGACATACATTTCGAGTTTGGATGGAGGGGTTTCGTGTACCAGCGTGTGGTATGTTAAAATTCTTCTCAAATTCAATTTAATTTCAGTAAAGTGCTCCTCCAGAGCCTCCTATAGCTCCCATTAATCAATTTTAAAATTTAAGTGCGTTTAGCATACGTATCTCTGGCTTTAACAGGAGCGTAGACACTAATTGTACCCAATGGGTGCTTTATAGCTGTCTGCCGCCTCCGGTCCATTGACACCATGCTGCTCACACATCCTAATACTGCAGACCTCTGCTTTAACCAACAGAGCGGCTATTAAGATGTGTTGCTTCACATCTGTGTGTACATTCGTCGACTCAAGTTGCTTCACCTCAGTACTACAGGCCTCTGCGCTTATTAACAGAGCGGCTACTAAAGATCCCCAACCGAATCTTCGCCTGCACACGCACAGACATTACTGCTGAATCTACTTTATATACTTTGATAAACGGTCGCTACCTAAGAGGGTATTTCTTAACCGACTCTCCTCTCGGTATAGCTTTCTATTTAATGCATTTTGTTCCCGACAATTGATTGAGCTTACCATTCGTCTACAATACTTATGCACTACCCGTCCCACTAAGTAGTACGGGCGGCCTAATGGCTAATAGCCTGCAGGGTAACATATACCGCAGCCGAATAATAATCCCCATCCATTGCCAAGTCTGGGCTATGGAAAATAATGAATTAATTAATAAAATAAAAATTGAATGATGCCAAATTGTAGCCCTTTCCATGCCCTTAAAGATGGTATAGTTCAATTTTTGGCTCAAGGTCAGGTATATATATATATTTAAATCTGTTTCTCTTGTTTATATTAGTATTTTGTAATGTTTCATATAAAATTTGCTCATACTCAATACAAGCTTTGCAATTTTATGAATGGCTTTGCAGGCAAAGAACGCATCGCGGGGGTCTCTCAATCTTTTGGATATTGAACTTTTAAGTGACCTAAATCACATTTGACACAATTTACGGCAATATGATTTGGTATTTGCAAGCTGTTATTGTCGAACAGTGGTTTTCTTTGTGTTGCAATAGTTTATAATATTTTTATCAGTTCTTCCATATTGATTTTTCTTATGTGAAATTGTTTCATTTGTAATGCTATCACCACTAATTTTTTACACAATCGACCCAATGTAATAGTGCAACGATACGACTTGGAAAAGAAGGAAAGAGTTAGCGTTAAACATCCTCCCATTTTCAACAATTATAACAGGTATGTATATGGGCGGAAAGGGTTTAAACGACAATGGGGGTATCAATTATCGTATCAGCATTTGTGACAAAAAATGGTGTGCAAAGTTTGTTGTTAATGCTTGGAATGCACCTTGTTTCGAGGCACCTTCGAAAAAGAAGTATGCGGTGGACTATATGAAAATTACATCCGAAGTGGATTCAGAGTCTGAAGTAAGTGTCTGAATTTCAGACACTTACTTTAGATTAAAAAAAAATTCGGTGCTAGACTGTCAGCACTTTCGTCTGGAAAGATTTAGTCATCGTTGTTGCAGTTTATGCACATTAAAAACCACAAAATTTAAGTGTGAGAATTGTAACTTCCACCCACTTCGCGTTTCAAACAATCTTATAAACAACGCTGCGCCACTCTTTAAAAAAAACCGATTTTAACTGTTATCAACATTAAAATTGAGTATATGTTGAAACAAAAAAAATTTACACCTTGCAAACTTTATGAAACGCTACTTGCTATTATTATTTTTACCTGAACACGCATCATAAACAAAACAAATAACTAAGAAGATGGCAAAACGGTTTACAGTACCAGCGTCAAACACACGTCAAATTTCATAGATACTAACTGTAAAATACGAAGTTCAATTTTTGGCTCAAAGTCAGGTATGGGAGTTGCAGGTCGAAAACTGAAAAAAATTAATGTGAGTTAAAACAGTTTTTTGAAAAATTTTTTCGAAGCAGTAACAATAAATCAAAAATTGAATGATGCCAAATTGTAGCGCTTTCCATGCGCTTTAAGATGGTATAGTTCAATATCCGGCTCAAAGTCAGGTATGGGAGTTATAGGTCAAAAACTGAAAAAATTAATGTTTTTTGAAAAATTTTTTCGAAGTAGTAACAATAAATCAAAAATTTAATGATGTCAAATTGTAGCCCTTTCCATGCCCTTTAAGATGGCATACTTAAATTTTTGGCTCAAAGTCAGGTATGGGAGTTAGAGGTCAAAAAGTGTTTTTTGAAAAAATTTTCTTAAAAATTTTGTATAAAAAATCAACTGTTGTCGAAAAACTAATGATAGGCGATTATGTAATTTTAGCTAATCTTTCAGATTGTTTAACATTTATTTTTTGTATTTTGCCTGGTTTAAGTGACTTTGAGCCAAAAATTGAACTATACCATCTTAAGGGGCATGGAAAGGGCTACAATTTGGCATCATTCAGTTTTTGATTTATTGTTACTACTTCGAACAAATTTTTCAAGAAACATTAATTTTTTCAGTTTTTGACCTATAATTCCCATACCTGACTTCGAGCCAAAAATTGAACTATACCATCTTATTGTTATTGCTTCGAACAAATTTTTCAAAAAACTGTTTTCACTAACATTAATTTTTTTTCAGTTTTCGACCTGTAACTCCCATACCTGACTTTGAGCCAAAAATTGAATTATACCACCTTAAAGGGCATGAAAAGGGCTACAATTTGGCATCATTCAATTTTTGTTTTATAGTTACTACTTCATACAAATTTTTCAAAAAACTGTTCTCACTAACATTAATTTTTTTCAGTTTTCGACCTGTAACTCCCATACCTGACTTTGAGCCAAAAATTGAACTATACCATCTTAAAGGGCATGGAAAGGGCTACAATTTGGCATCATTCAATTTTTGATTTATTGTTACTGCTTCGAACAAATTTTTCAAAAAACTGTTTTCACTAACATTAATTTGTTTCAGTTTTCGACCTGTAACTCCCATACCTGACTTTGAGCCAAAAATTTAACTATACCATCTTAAAGGGCATGTTTTTACTTTTTATTGATAAAAATCCAGTTTCGTGAATCATATTGTTAAAACTTTCAACAGCATTATACAATTCTAATTGCTATTTATTTTTACAATAAGATTAACATTTCTTTCTGACCATTTGACAAACGAGTTTATATCAGTTTTTTTATTAATAATCGCATTTTTTTAGCAAAAAATTATATAAGTCAACATCGGATGTATATGGTAAGAACTTATGTCATTACAGTTAATTATTTATGAATGTACCACAATATCTAATGAATCCCGGAATTTAGGCTACTAGTATATAGAACTGAATTGTTATTTTCCGATTTGGAAATGTCGCTTCCCTTAGAGTTTATAAGTCAGGATTCCCTTTAGCTTTTTTTGGCGTTATCTTCCCAACTATATATCTTCAGCCGAATCTTCTAAAAAAGATTTGGACTTCATCACATTTCACTGAAAATCTTGGTGGAAAATAAACAGCACATAAAAAAGACAGATTCACAGAAAATTTTTATACTTGCAACTTCGTTAGAATATTTGTAATTAATTGAAGAATTTATAAAAGAGCTTAAGCAAAATGTGCATTATTATCTGGGTGGTTGACATTAATTAGAACGTAAGCTTTTATCTTCAAATATGTTCTGGCCGTGAACTGAGTCTCCGAAACGAGAGGGATATCAATAAAATTAGTTTTAAATTATATTTATAATTCTTGAGTAGTAGTAGAAGGCCCATTTGCGTTCCATATTGGTATTCTAATCTTTAAATGCATAATTAGTTTAGTTTAGTTTTTTTAGTTTACTGTTTCAGTCTATGGTCTCATAAAAACCCTCCAGGCCAAGATTTACATAGGTACTTACAAACTAATGATTAAATTTAAAGTAGTTAAAGGAAGTAGAAATATCACGGAAAACATACGAATATACCAGCAACAAGTTTAAATGATAATAATTAAATTATTTGACCAGAAAGAAGCGTTTTAAACCTCACTTTATCAGTGCTGAACTCAATAAAAGATTTATGCTGTTTCTGTAAACTAAGATTGATTTTATTTAGCTGAAGGAGAGCACGAGTTAAAGTGCCATTACACGCATAATTAGTCCGATGAAAAGGTACATCGAAAAGCTTACCCAGCCTAAGATTCCTTGGTGGAATGTAAAACGTAATGGAATTAAGCAAATCAGGACAATCAATACAGCCATTAATAATGTCATAAATCATACCAGCAGACGTACGTACGTTATAATGCATCTAAATTTCGAATTACGATATCAAAACTTACATCGTATTTATAAGCTTGTTGTTCTATTTTCTTTTGTTTTTAATTTAATATTAAAAGGATTGTTTTAATTTTGTCGTTTGTTCCGCCTTTGTCTTAGTTTAATTCATTTGGACAGTCTCCATTATTAAATATATATTTATATCTGTTTCTCTTGTTTATATTAGTATTTTGTAATGTTTCATATAAAATTTGCTCATACTCAATACAAGCTTTGCAATTTTATGAATGGCTTTGCAGGCAAAGAACGCATCGCGGGGGTCTCTCAATCTTTTGGATATTGAACTTTTAAGTGACCTAAATCACATTTGACACAATTTACGGCAATATGATTTGGTATTTGCAAGCTGTTATTGTCGAACAGTGGTTTTCTTTGTGTTGCAATAGTTTATAATATTTTTATCAGTTCTTCCATATTGATTTTTCTTATGTGAAATTGTTTCATTTGTAATGCTATCACCACTAATTTTTTACACAATCGACCCAATGTAATAGTGCAACGATACGACTTGGAAAAGAAGGAAAGAGTTAGCGTTAAACATCCTCCCATTTTCAACAATTATAACAGGTATGTATATGGGCGGAAAGGGTTTAAACGACAATGGGGGTATCAATTATCGTATCAGCATTCGTGACAAAAAATGGTGTGCAAAGTTTGTTGTTAATGCTTGGAATGCACCTTGTTTCGAGGCACCTTCGAAAAAGAAGTATGCGGTGGACTATATGAAAATTACATCCGAAGTGGATTCAGAGTCTGAAGTAAGTGTCTGAATTTCAGACACTTACTTTAGATTAAAAAAAAACTTCGGTGCTAGACTGTCAGCACTTTCGTCTGGAAAGATTTAGTCATCGTTGTTGCAGTTTATGCACATTAAAAACCACAAAATTTAAGTGTGAGAATTGTAACTTCCACCCACTTCGCGTTTCAAACAATCTTATAAACAACGCTGCGCCACTCTTTAAAAAAACCGATTTTAACTGTTATCAACATTAAAATTGAGTATATGTTGAAACAAAAAAAATTTACACCTTGCAAACTTTATGAAACGCTACTTGCTATTATTATTTTTACCTGAACACGCATCATAAACAAAACAAATAACTAAGAAGATGGCAAAACGGTTTACAGTACCAGCGTCAAACACACGTCAAATTTCATAGATACTAACTGTAAAATACGAAGTTCAATTTTTGGCTCAAAGACAGGTATGGGAGTTGCAGGTCGAAAACTGAAAAAAATTAATGTGAGTGAAAACAGTTTTTTGAAAAATTTTTTCGAAGCAGTAACAATAAATCAAAAATTGAATGATGCCAAATTGTAGCGCTTTCCATGCGCTTTAAGATGGTATAGTTCAATTTCCGGCTCAAAGTCAGGTATGGGAGTTATAGGTCAAAAACTGAAAAAAATTAATGTGAGTGAAAACAGTTTTTTGAAAAATTTTTTCGAAGCAGTAACAATAAATCAAAAATTGAATGATGCCAAATTGTAGCGCTTTCCATGCGCTTTAAGATGGTATAGTTCAATTTCCGGCTCAAAGTCAGGTATGGGAGTTATAGGTCAAAAACTGAAAAAATTAATGTTTTTTGAAAAATTTGTTCGAAGTAGTAACAATAAATCAAAAATTTAATGATGTCAAATGTAGCCCTTTCCAAGCCCTTTAAGATGGTATACTTAAATTTTTGGCTCAAAGTCAGGTATGGGAGTTAGAGGTCAAAAAGTGTTTTTTGAAAAAATTTTCTTAAAAATTTTGTATAAAAAATCAACTGTTGTCGAAAAACTAATGATAGGCGATTATGTAATTTTAGCTAATCTTTCAGATTGTTTAACATTTATTTTTTGTATTTTGCCTGGTTTAAGTGACTTTGAGCCAAAAATTGAACTATACCATCTTAAGGGGCATGGAAAGGGCTACAATTTGGCATCATTCAGTTTTTGATTTATTGTTACTACTTCGAACAAATTTTTCAAGAAACATTAATTTTTTCAGTTTTTGACCTATAATTCCCATACCTGACTTCGAGCCAAAAATTGAACTATACCATCTTATTGTTATTGCTTCGAACAAATTTTTCAAAAAACTGTTTTCATTAACATTAATTTTTTTTCAGTTTTCGACCTGTAACTCCCATACCTGACTTTGAGCCAAAAATTGAATTATACCACCTGACTTTGAGCCAAAAATTGAATTATACCACCTTAAAGGGCATGAAAAGGGCTACAATTTGGCATCATTCAATTTTTGTTTTATAGTTACTACTTCATACAAATTTTTCAAAAAACTGTTCTCACTAACATTAATTTTTTTCAGTTTTCGACCTGTAACTCCCATACCTGACTTTGAGCCAAAAATTGAACTATACCATCTTAAAGGGCATGGAAAGGGCTACAATTTGGCATCATTCAATTTTTGATTTATTGTTACTGCTTCGAACAAATTTTTCAAAAAACTGTTTTCACTAACATTAATTTGTTTCAGTTTTCGACCTGTAACTCCCATACCTGACTTTGAGCCAAAAATTTAACTATACAATCTTAAAGGGCATGTTTTTACTTTTTATTGATAAAAATCCAGTTTCGTGAATCATATTGTTAAAACTTTCAACAGCATTATACAATTCTAATTGCTATTTATTTTTACAATAAGATTAACATTTCTTTCTGACCATTTGACAAACGAGTTTATATCAGTTTTTTTATTAATAATCGCATTTTTTTAGCAAAAAAATTATATAAGTCAACATCGGATGTATATGGTAAGAACTTATGTCATTACAGTTAATTATTTGTGAATGTACCACAATATCTAATGAATCCCGGAATTTAGGCTACTAGTATATAGAACTGAATTGTTATTTTCCGATTTGGAAATGTCGCTTCCCTTAGAGTTTATAAGTCAGGATTCCCTTTAGCTTTTTTTGGCGTTATTTTCCCAACTATATATCTTCAGCCGAATCTTCTAAAAAAGATTTGGACTTCATCACATTTCACTGAAAATCTTGGTGGAAAATAAACAGCACATAAAAAAGACAGAATCACAGAAAATTTTTATACATGCAACTTCGTTAGAATATTTGTAATTAATTGAAGAATTTATAAAAGAGCTTAAGCAAAATGTGCATTATTATCTGGGTGGTTGACATTAATTAGAACGTAAGCTTTTATCTTCAAATATGTTCTGGCCGTGAAATGAGTCTCCGAAACGAGAGGGATATCAATAAAATTAGTTTTAAATTATATTTATAATTCTTGAGTAGTAGTAGAAGGCCCATTTGCGTTCCATATTGGTATTCTAATCTTTAAATGCATAATTAGTTTAGTTTTTTTAGTTTACTGTTTCAGTCTATGGTCTCATAAAAACCCTCCAGGCCAAGATTTACATAGGTACTTACAAACTAATGATTAAATTTAAAGTAGTTAAAAGAAGTAGAAATATCACGGAAAACATACGAATATACCAGCAACAAGTTTAAATGATAATAATTAAATTATTTGACCAGAAAGAAGCGTTTTAAACCTCACTTTATCAGTGCTGAACTCAATAAAAGATTTATGCTGTTTCTGTAAACTAAGATTGATTTTATTTAGCTGAAGGAGAGCACGAGTTAAAGTGCCATTACACGCATAATTAGTCCGATGAAAAGGTACATCGAAAAGCTTACCCAGCCTAAGATTCCTTGGTGGAATGTAAAGCGTAATGGAATTAAGCAAATCAGGACAATCAATACAGCCATTAATAATGTCATAAATCATACCAGCAGACGTACGTACGTTATAATGCATCTAAATTTCGAATTACGATATCAAAACTTACATCGTATTTATAAGCTTGTTGTTCTATTTTCTTTTGTTTTTAATTTAATATTAAAAGGATTGTTTTAATTTTGTCGTTTGTTCCGCCTTTGTCTTAGTTTAATTCATTTGGACAGTCTCCATTATTAAATATATATTTATATCTGTTTCTCTTGTTTATATTAGTATTTTGTAATGTTTCATATAAAATTTGCTCATACTCAATACAAGCTTTGCAATTTTATGAATGGCTTTGCAGGCAAAGAACGCATCGCGGGGGTCTCTCAATCTTTTGGATATTGAACTTTTAAGTGACCTAAATCACATTTGACACAATTTACGGCAATATGATTTGGTATTTGCAAGCTGTTATTGTCGAACAGTGGTTTTCTTTGTGTTGCAATAGTTTATAATATTTTTATCAGTTCTTCCATATTGATTTTTCTTATGTGAAATTGTTTCATTTGTAATGCTATCACCACTAATTTTTTACACAATCGACCCAATGTAATAGTGCAACGATACGACTTGGAAAAGAAGGAAAGAGTTAGCGTTAAACATCCTCCCATTTTCAACAATTATAACAGGTATGTATATGGGCGGAAAGGGTTTAAACGACAATGGGGGTATCAATTATCGTATCAGCATTCGTGACAAAAAATGGTGTGCAAAGTTTGTTGTTAATGCTTGGAATGCACCTTGTTTCGAGGCACCTTCGAAAAAGAAGTATGCGGTGGACTATATGAAAATTACATCCGAAGTGGATTCAGAGTCTGAAGTAAGTGTCTGAATTTCAGACACTTACTTTAGATTAAAAAAAAACTTCGGTGCTAGACTGTCAGCACTTTCGTCTGGAAAGATTTAGTCATCGTTGTTGCAGTTTATGCACATTAAAAACCACAAAATTTAAGTGTGAGAATTGTAACTTCCACCCACTTCGCGTTTCAAACAATCTTATAAACAACGCTGCGCCACTCTTTAAAAAAACCGATTTTAACTGTTATCAACATTAAAATTGAGTATATGTTGAAACAAAAAAAATTTATACCTTGCAAACTTTATGAAACGCTACTTGCTATTATTATTTTTACCTGAACACGCATCATAAACAAAACAAATAACTAAGAAGATGGCAAAACGGTTTACAGTACCAGCGTCAAACACACGTCAAATTTCATAGATACTAACTGTAAAATACGAAGTTCAATTTTTGGCTCAAAGACAGGTATGGGAGTTGCAGGTCGAAAACTGAAAAAAATTAATGTGAGTGAAAACAGTTTTTTGAAAAATTTTTTCGAAGCAGTAACAATAAATCAAAAATTGAATGATGCCAAATTGTAGCGCTTTCCATGCGCTTTAAGATGGTATAGTTCAATTTCCGGCTCAAAGTCAGGTATGGGAGTTATAGGTCAAAAACTGAAAAAATTAATGTTTTTTGAAAAATTTGTTCGAAGTAGTAACAATAAATCAAAAATTTAATGATGTCAAATGTAGCCCTTTCCAAGCCCTTTAAGATGGTATACTTAAATTTTTGGCTCAAAGTCAGGTATGGGAGTTAGAGGTCAAAAAGTGTTTTTTGAAAAAATTTTCTTAAAAATTTTGTATAAAAAATCAACTGTTGTCGAAAAACTAATGATAGGCGATTATGTAATTTTAGCTAATCTTTCAGATTGTTTAACATTTATTTTTTGTATTTTGCCTGGTTTAAGTGACTTTGAGCCAAAAATTGAACTATACCATCTTAAGGGGCATGGAAAGGGCTACAATTTGGCATCATTCAGTTTTTGATTTATTGTTACTACTTCGAACAAATTTTTCAAGAAACATTAATTTTTTCAGTTTTTGACCTATAATTCCCATACCTGACTTCGAGCCAAAAATTGAACTATACCATCTTATTGTTATTGCTTCGAACAAATTTTTCAAAAAACTGTTTTCATTAACATTAATTTTTTTTCAGTTTTCGACCTGTAACTCCCATACCTGACTTTGAACCAAAAATTGAATTATACCACCTTAAAGGGCATGAAAAGGGCTACAATTTGGCATCATTCAATTTTTGTTTTATAGTTACTACTTCATACAAATTTTTCAAAAAACTGTTCTCACTAACATTAATTTTTTTCAGTTTTCGACCTGTAACTCCCATACCTGACTTTGAGCCAAAAATTGAACTATACCATCTTAAAGGGCATGGAAAGGGCTACAATTTGGCATCATTCAATTTTTGATTTATTGTTACTGCTTCGAACAAATTTTTCAAAAAACTGTTTTCACTAACATTAATTTGTTTCAGTTTTCGACCTGTAACTCCCATACCTGACTTTGAGCCAAAAATCTAACTATACCATCTTAAAGGGCATGTTTTTACTTTTTATTGATAAAAATCCAGTTTCGTGAATCATATTGTTAAAACTTTCAACAGCATTATACAATTCTAATTGCTATTTATTTTTACAATAAGATTAACATTTCTTTCTGACCATTTGACAAACGAGTTTATATCAGTTTTTTTATTAATAATCGCATTTTTTTAGCAAAAAATTATATAAGTCAACATCGGATGTATATGGTAAGAACTTATGTCATTACAGTTAATTATTTATGAATGTACCACAATATCTAATGAATCCCGGAATTTAGGCTACTAGTATATAGAACTGAATTGTTATTTTCCGATTTGGAAATGTCGCTTCCCTTAGAGTTTATAAGTCAGGATTCCCTTTAGCTTTTTTTGGCGTTATCTTCCCAACTATATATCTTCAGCCGAATCTTCTAAAAAAGATTTGGACTTCATCACATTTCACTGAAAATCTTGGTGGAAAATAAACAGCACATAAAAAAGACAGATTCACAGAAAATTTTTATACTTGCAACTTCGTTAGAATATTTGTAATTAATTGAAGAATTTATAAAAGAGCTTAAGCAAAATGTGCATTATTATCTGGGTGGTTGACATTAATTAGAACGTAAGCTTTTATCTTCAAATATGTTCTGGCCGTGAACTGAGTCTCCGAAACGAGAGGGATATCAATAAAATTAGTTTTAAATTATATTTATAATTCTTGAGTAGTAGTAGAAGGCCCATTTGCGTTCCATATTGGTATTCTAATCTTTAAATGCATAATTAGTTTAGTTTAGTTTTTTTAGTTTACTGTTTCAGTCTATGGTCTCATAAAAACCCTCCAGGCCAAGATTTACATAGGTACTTACAAACTAATGATTAAATTTAAAGTAGTTAAAGGAAGTAGAAATATCACGGAAAACATACGAATATACCAGCAACAAGTTTAAATGATAATAATTAAATTATTTGACCAGAAAGAAGCGTTTTAAACCTCACTTTATCAGTGCTGAACTCAATAAAAGATTTATGCTGTTTCTGTAAACTAAGATTGATTTTATTTAGCTGAAGGAGAGCACGAGTTAAAGTGCCATTACACGCATAATTAGTCCGATGAAAAGGTACATCGAAAAGCTTACCCAGCCTAAGATTCCTTGGTGGAATGTAAAACGTAATGGAATTAAGCAAATCAGGACAATCAATACAGCCATTAATAATGTCATAAATCATACCAGCAGACGTACGTACGTTATAATGCATCTAAATTTCGAATTACGATATCAAAACTTACATCGTATTTATAAGCTTGTTGTTCTATTTTCTTTTGTTTTTAATTTAATATTAAAAGGATTGTTTTAATTTTGTCGTTTTTTCCGCCTTTGTCTTAGTTTAATTCATTTGGACAGTCTCCATTATTAAATATATATTTATATCTGTTTCTCTTGTTTATATTAGTATTTTGTAATGTTTCATATAAAATTTGCTCATACTCAATACAAGCTTTGCAATTTTATGAATGGCTTTGCAGGCAAAGAACGCATCGCGGGGGTCTCTCAATCTTTTGGATATTGAACTTTTAAGTGACCTAAATCACATTTGACACAATTTACGGCAATATGATTTGGTATTTGCAAGCTGTTATTGTCGAACAGTGGTTTTCTTTGTGTTGCAATAGTTTATAATATTTTTATCAGTTCTTCCATATTGATTTTTCTTATGTGAAATTGTTTCATTTGTAATGCTATCACCACTAATTTTTTACACAATCGACCCAATGTAATAGTGCAACGATACGACTTGGAAAAGAAGGAAAGAGTTAGCGTTAAACATCCTCCCATTTTCAACAATTATAACAGGTATGTATATGGGCGGAAAGGGTTTAAACGACAATGGGGGTATCAATTATCGTATCAGCATTCGTGACAAAAAATGGTGTGCAAAGTTTGTTGTTAATGCTTGGAATGCACCTTGTTTCGAGGCACCTTCGAAAAAGAAGTATGCGGTGGACTATATGAAAATTACATCCGAAGTGGATTCAGAGTCTGAAGTAAGTGTCTGAATTTCAGACACTTACTTTAGATTAAAAAAAAACTTCGGTGCTAGACTGTCAGCACTTTCGTCTGGAAAGATTTAGTCATCGTTGTTGCAGTTTATGCACATTAAAAACCACAAAATTTAAGTGTGAGAATTGTAACTTCCACCCACTTCGCGTTTCAAACAATCTTATAAACAACGCTGCGCCACTCTTTAAAAAAAACCGATTTTAGCTGTTATCAACATTAAAATTGAGTATATGTTGAAACAAAAAAAATTTACACCTTGCAAACTTTATGAAACGCTACTTGCTATTATTATTTTTACCTGAACACGCATCATAAACAAAACAAATAACTAAGAAGATGGCAAAACGGTTTACAGTACCAGCGTCAAACACACGTCAAATTTCATAGATACTAACTGTCAAATACGAAGTTCAATTTTTGGCTCAAAGACAGGTATGGGAGTTGCAGGTCGAAAACTGAAAAAAATTAATGTGAGTGAAAACAGTTTTTTGAAAAATTTTTTCGAAGCAGTAACAATAAATCAAAAATTGAATGATGCCAAATTGTAGCGCTTTCCATGCGCTTTAAGATGGTATAGTTCAATTTCCGGCTCAAAGTCAGGTATGGGAGTTATAGGTCAAAAACTGAAAAAAATTAATGTGAGTGAAAACAGTTTTTTGAAAAATTTTTTCGAAGCAGTAACAATAAATCAAAAATTGAATGATGCCAAATTGTAGCGCTTTCCATGCGCTTTAAGATGGTATAGTTCAATTTCCGGCTCAAAGTCAGGTATGGGAGTTATAGGTCAAAAACTGAAAAAATTAATGTTTTTTGAAAAATTTGTTCGAAGTAGTAACAATAAATCAAAAATTTAATGATGTCAAATTGTAGCCCTTTCCATGCCCTTTAAGATGGTATACTTAAATTTTTGGCTCAAAGTCAGGTATGGGAGTTAGAGGTCAAAAAGTGTTTTTTGAAAAAATTTTCTTAAAAATTTTGTATAAAAAATCAACTGTTGTCGAAAAACTAATGATAGGCGATTATGTAATTTTAGCTAATCTTTCAGATTGTTTAACATTTATTTTTTGTATTTTGCCTGGTTTAAGTGACTTTGAGCCAAAAATTGAACTATACCATCTTAAGGGGCATGGAAAGGGCTACAATTTGGCATCATTCAGTTTTTGATTTATTGTTACTACTTCGAACAAATTTTTCAAGAAACATTAATTTTTTCAGTTTTTGACCTATAATTCCCATACCTCACTTTGAGCGAAAAATTGAACTATACCATCTTATTGTTATTGCTTCGAACAAATTTTTCAAAAAACTGTTCTCACTAACATAAATTTTTTTCAGTTTTCGACCTGTAACTCCCATACCTGACTTTGAGCCAAAAATTGAACTATACCATCTTAAAGGGCATGGAAAGGGCTACAATTTGGCATCATTCAATTTTTGATTTATTGTTACTGCTTCGAACAAATTTTTCAAAAAACTGTTTTCGCTAACATTAATTTGTTTCAGTTTTCGACCTGTAACTCCCATACCTGACTTTGAGCCAAAAATTTAACTATACCATCTTAAAGGGCATGTTTTTACTTTTTATTGATAAAAATCCAGTTTCGTGAATCATATTGTTAAAACTTTCAACAGCATTATACAATTCTAATTGCTATTTATTTTTACAATAAGATTAACATTTCTTTCTGACCATTTGACAAACGAGTTTATATCAGTTTTTTTTATTAATAATCGCATTTTTTTTAGCAAAAAATTATATAAGTCAACATCGGATGTATATGGTAAGAACTTATGTCATTACAGTTAATTATTTATGAATGTACCACAATATCTAATGAATCCGGAATTTAGGCTACTAGTATATAGAACTGAATTCTTATTTTCCGATTTGGAAATGTCGCTTCCCTTAGAGTTTATAAGTCAGGATTCCTTTTAGCTTTTTTTGGCGTTATCTTCCCAACTATATATCTTCAGCCGAATCTTCTAAAAAAGATTTGGACTTCATCACATTTCACTGAAAATCTTGGTGGAAAATAAACAGCACATAAAAAAGACAGAATCACAGAAAATTTTTATACATGCAACTTCGTTAGAATATTTGTAATTAATTGAAGAATTTTGTTACGTGTCTCGAAACTGGGTGCTGCAATTTGGACACCAGCTAGCTCACTCAGCATCACCAGGGTAGGTTCCAACCCTTAATTACAGCCCTGAGACCGTCACAATAACTAGATCAACACAACTTATAATAAAACAAACAATTACTACAAACAGGAAACATTTTTTTGGAGGGAGAATCGTTGGCATTTCTCCACTTTGCCCACCCAACCTGGGACACCTTTTTCCTCAAAATTTATTTTTTTGTGTCCCCAAAACCCACACGCACGCTATTCACACTTACCTCACATCCATCCTACTCGAAATAACAAAAATTTAGTTAACAAGCATAATCACATTCTATATTGACTCAAAAAAAAAGAAATTCACATATTTTGAAACTATATTAAATAATAACAAAAATTAAAATAACTTAATCTAATATAAAAAATTTTTCACCAAAATTCTTAACTAACACGGTGCCTCAATATAAAAAAAAACTTACTCAAACGTCGTTACGTAATTTCTTTCTACTTCCTTACGAACCGGAAGTTAGGGTAATTGTCTCAATATAAAAACCGATTCTACACCAATATTAATAATTTGGTCTTCCTTAAAAAAAAACTTGTATATAAATACTGGAGTCTTCTACGGCACCTCACCTACCTAATAGAGCTCTCTTAGATGGCTTATCAGCACCTGAAATATCCGGTCAAAGTGCCTTACAATGACAAGCCTTTTCCTATAAGGGAATTAAAACCGATAATCTACTTTAAATTTTATGCTTGCTTTTATATGTAGGCACTAACAAAAAAAAACAAGATTTTACTTAAATCACTAACACTTATACACTAACAATATTTATATATATTAATCTAATTAAAATCTAATCGTTTATCTTTGATTGTTTTAATATAAATACTATTTTGGTTTAAATTGTTTCTATATATATGTTTTGTTTTGCTCTTATCCAATTGGCGAAATATTGAATC
This sequence comes from Linnaemya vulpina, assembly GCA_963675445.1. Classification (NCBI taxonomy): domain Eukaryota; kingdom Metazoa; phylum Arthropoda; class Insecta; order Diptera; family Tachinidae; genus Linnaemya; species Linnaemya vulpina. The sequence continues at coordinate 55,567,273 of OY776276.1, read as the reverse complement.
TTTTGTTAATTTTTTGTCTGTTATTCCTATGGCAGTGTCTTCACAAACGATCTTCTTTAGGGGACGTATGGTATGTTTTGTTCGACAATTTCTTTTTTTTTTTTCTTTTTTTCGGTTATAATTATGTATTAGGATTTGGTTACCTGTTACTCGCCGGGTTTCTTTTCTTGATACCTGTTGAAATAAATTGGTCTTCCTTTATGCCTTGCTTTGCTCTGACCCTCTTCCTTTTTTTTTTGGGCTTGGGTAGATAACTTCCGGTGTCCAATCTCTGTCTTCTTCAGTTTATATACGCCACCAGTATTAAATGACTTCTTTGGCTTAGGCCGCCAAATCCAAGACTTCTTTAATTTTTTTGTTAGTATCCCCCGGTTACAAAACCTCTTTCAATTATTCTGCTCGCCTCACAATCAAGTACTTTCTTTATTAATATTAATATTATGTCTGTTCGCCACCAAACTTTAATACTTTTCTCTCTGATTACGTCTGCTCGCCACCACACTCAAAAACTTTTCTTTCACTTCGTCTGCTCGCCACCGAGCTTTAATACCTTCCCTTTTTTAGAATTCTTAACGGCCACATCAAATTTCTTACTGGACTACATTCCTTGGAAACGCATGCCTATCTTCCAAGGACCTTACCTAACACACACGCACCATCCTTGCATACCATTCCTACTCACGCACTCATCCATTGAATCGACCTTCCCGCACTGGTCACTTCCATTCATACAACTCTGTTTGACTCGCTCACTCTGGCAACCTCCTACTTAATCTATTACTCTGTGGCATTACTATTAGCATCCATCTTTCATTCTGATCACATTTAGACATCATTCCACCATTTTATTCATTCAAAAATTTTTTTAAACCTTACAAAAACCAAAAAAAAATAAACTAAACAAATGTCTGGAGCCGCAACAAAACTCCGGGGCTACAACGCCAACGGAAGAAGGACCGGTGTGCGGCAAGAACATGTAGTGGAACGGCACAACAGATGTAATGGTTGTAATTGTGATTTACTGGGGATGACAACGTGGGGAACTCCCACACCCTGAGGAGTCTCAGGCCGGGCCACATCATCACCCAGGTAAGTACCCTCTTCGTTTAGTGGCAAATACTAAAGTTTTGTTTATTCCTAGGTAGGCGCATCCATCATAAAAAAAACTTGGTAGACCATAATTGACCAAAAAGAAAAAACGGGACAGACACTAACACAGACCTAAGACTATATTGCTCTTATCCCTACTGTCGTTCAATATAAAATTCGATTAACCTAGATATCACAGAACCGAATATTTTTGCCTTTGGGTTTTATACCTTAATATCTTTGGCATGAAATACGCCAATCGGTTTCCCTTGGAGAGTCTCCAGCTCGAACATATTATTGCCTATGGGTTTTGTTATCCGACATTTGAGGTATTTGGGAAGAAACTTTGCATTTATACCCCTTTTGAATTCCGAAATGGCGAAGTTTCTCCTGAAAACCTCCTGAACTGGGCTGAGTTTAAGCACCCTTGACCTTTTATTGTAGCGCATAGCGCTTTTTTCATAGGCTTCGTGTAGATTCCTCTTTATTTTGTCCCTTATAATCTCTAACTTTTCGCGTGCATTCAAGCTGACAATATAATGGTCCGACATTGATTTTAGCTTCCTCGCTAACTTGTAGTCAGCACCATGGGAGTACATGTGGTAGCCAAACAGTGCGAAAAACGGAGTCACCCCTGTGGCAGCGTGTACGGCTGTGCGTAATGCACATTCGATTTCTGGCAAGAACATGTCCCAATCGCGATGATCGTTTTTCAAATACGCTCTGATCGCTGATAACACAGATTGGTTTACACGTTCTGCGGCGTTCGACTGGGGTGAGTGCACTGCTGTTTTGATATGTGTTACCCCGTATGTTGCTGTCATGTCGCTGAATGCTTTCGACACGAATTGTTGACCATTGTCACTATGAAGTGTTTCCGGCACTCCAAATTTTTGAAATACCTCTTGCACAAGAAATTGTATGGCGTTTCGTGCAGTGGCTTCCTTCATAGCTTTTAGAAACACAAATTTAGAGAAGTGATCTACTACGATAAAAATAAAGGTATTACCGTGTTTTGACCTTGGGTATTTGCCCAAAAAATCTACGTACAGTTTTTGGAACGGTCTGTCGGTTATAACTTCACACCCTATACTTGGCATGGTGTTTTGATTAACTGGTTTTGTTTCTTTACATGTTCTGCAATTGCGCACATACTGCTGTACTTGACACGCCATCCGGGGCCAATAATACAGTCTTTTCAACCTTTCTAATGTTTTACTAATTCCGCCATGAGCAGCTGTAGCAGACTCGTGAGCTTTTTCAATCAGAACATGTGTGATGTCTTGTGGGATCCACAACTTCCAGCACGACTCGGCCAAGTTTCCCCCACGATCAAAACTGGTCTTTTTATAAACCCTACCCTCTTCTATTCGTAAATCTGGAAGATTTTCTTGATTTTCCCGGATATTCTTGATAAGATCTAAATACGGGCCTTCATCAAATGCTGTCGTCTCAAAATCAAAGAAGTCCTCACTTACTTCAGCCACTTTGATTGGCATGCGTGACAACATGTCAGCAACCACATTTTCCGACCCTCGGCGGTGTTCAATTGAGAAATCGTACGCCTGCAGCTGGAGAGACCACCGCGCAAGGCGTCCACTTAAGTCTTTCAATGCCATGAGCCATTTCAAACTAGCGTGGTCGGTGATGACGGTAAATTTCATCAACTCGACATACGGTCTGAATCTTTTGATTGCAAGCACTGCCGCCAGACACTCTTTTTCTGTGACGGAATAATTTTTCTGACACTTATTGAATTTTTGCGAATAGAAGGCTATCGGATTCTCTTGACCCTGATCATTCTTTTGAAACAATACTGCCCCAATACCGAATTCCGACGCATCACATTGTATGAAAAACTGCCGGCTAAATTCCGGGTGACGCAGGACCGGTGCGGTGGTCAGTGCTATTTTTAAACTTTCAAACGCCTCTATCGCCTCAGTTGTCATGAAAAATTTCTTGCCTTTTTTCAAAGTGTCTGTCAGTGGAGCTGCGATGGTCGCAAAATCTTTTATAAACCTCCTGTACCATCCAGCTGTTCCCAAAAAACTTCTGACCTCTCTCGGTGACTTTGGTAACGCTATGTTCTGTATTGCTTTCACTTTGTCTCTATCCGTTCTCAATATTCCCCCACCGATCACAAAACCTAGATACTTCAGTTCCCTAAAACAAAACATCGACTTCGTCAGTCCGATTGTGAGCTTGGCCTTTTGCAGGCACTCAGCTACTTGTTCTAGTAGCTTCATGTGGCTCGGGAAATCCTCAGAGATGATTAACAGATCGTCTAGATAAATAAAAACGTTTGGCTTTAAGCGTGCGGGTATTACCTTGTCCATAAGTCTACACAAACGCTGAGCCGCATTACATAAACCAAACGGCATGACTCGGAACTGGTACAGCGGTCGACCGGGCACCGTGAAGGCTGTGTACGGCTTAGCTTCTTCTTCCAGTTCAATTTGCCAGAAGGCGTACTTTAGGTCGACGCTGCTAATGTAGTGCGTGTGATCTATCCGACTCAGTATCCCGTCTATATTTTGCAACGGATATGCATCTTTTACTGTGACTGCGTTTAATTTTCTAGCATCTAAACAAAATCTGTTCTTCCCTGGCTTCCTAACAACTGTCGTTCTGTTGGACCAAGCACTATCGCTTTCTTCAATAACTTTTAGCTGAAGCATCTTATCGAGTTCTTCATAAACTATGTTTTGCATTGCGGGTGAAATTGGGTAATGCCTCTCTTTTACCGGCATAGTACTTTCTATCAATTTTATGTCGTGCTTTTCTAGTGGAGTACAACCTAAGCCTTGCTCTTCGAATGAGGGAAATTTTCTTATTGTATTCTCGAGCTGTTTTTGTTGCTCCAGGGACAGTTCATGCTGTTTTGTTTTGTGACTGTGGTCCTCCTCGTCAGCCGCATCGTGGACCGTTTCCGCGGTAACCTCATTTACAAAAAGGTGTGGAGCTATTTCAAACGCCTGCCAAAAATCTACCCCTAAATATATTTCCTGGTCAAGGTCCGGGCATAAGTAAAATATTATTTCCTTTTCTATTTGCCTGTACTCTACGTTTACTTTAGTTCGGCCTATAATCCGGTGCTGTTGACCTGTAGCCGTGCTAACACTCGTGTACATTGGAAAAATTTCCGCGTTCATCTGTTCAGCCTTTTCTCTGCAGTTTTTGCCTAAGAGGCTCACCGACGCGCCTGAGTCCAAAAGACCCCTGAACTCTTTTCCCATGATGCGGATGCTAGCATATGGTCTACGGTCTATTTTGGCATAACACCGAGCTATGGCTTCCGCTATGTGTTTGCGTTTTTGTCTTCTCCTATCGAAATCTTTTCTTAATTTCAGAATATATTCCCGCTTTGCCGGATTGGTTTTATTACTACCCCTTGCACTAGAAACTATTGATTGGTGAGACGTGTTTTCAAATATGCGGTTACGTACTATGTCATAATTATGTTGTCTTATTTCTACCGGTAATTTATGCCTAATTTTTGAATATTCTGTTTCTTTAGGATTTAGTGTGTTGAGGGGGCTACGTTGCCGGAATGTGTCTCCCCCGTTAAGGACACGCTCCTCCTGGAGTTTTCCCGGATTTGGCGACAGGTCGGGCAATTCGGTGTTATGGTGTTTGGCCTACCGCATCTGTAGCAAAACAAAGACCTTTGAGTGGACAAGCAGTCTTTAAACATATGGCCAATCTGTTGGCAGTTCCAAAATACTTGGCTACTGATCGCGGCCACTTCCTCTACTATGGTATCGTCATTCTCCTCCCCCTCTACAACTTCGCTTAAAAACCTTGGAGATCTTCCTGATTGCGGTTGTACGTGGCGGACTTCTCTGCGTGAGAATGTCTTTTCCGCCTCCAGACACTCCATGCGCAATTTTTCAACAGAACTTACGGCCATAGGATAGACTAATCGGGAAATGCCTTCTCTTAAATTGCGTTTGGCTATCTTAATCATTTCCCCTTCTGCTACGGGTACTTCTAAACGCGCTCGCAATAGATTTAAACTGTGGAAAAATTCGTCGATAGTTTCCCCTGGCCTTTGCTTCCTTTCTACTAACTCCTGCATGAGTTCCCAATTTGACCATACAGTTTTATATCGATTCAACAGTGCTAACTTTAAAGTAGCCCAATCTGAGATCACAGTTGTCTGCAGCAAAGCCCAATACCACTGTTTTACCGTGCCTGAAACTAAAAGGTGAAAATCCCGCAGTATTTCCTGCCACGAAATTTGGTATTGGCGCTGCATGTGTTCCAGCCGGAAAATAAATTCTTCCACCGACAATTGATCTCTTAAACCATTAAACTCTAGGCCAAACTTGTCTACTCTAATTTTCAAACTGTCGCTATATACCGGTGGTGGTGGAAAGTCGTACCTAGGAGGTGGTGTAAATTGTTGGGGCCTATTTCTGGCCTCCGGGTGGTTATATCCGTTATTAACAGCACGACTGCGATTGCTGTCGGACAGTTTTTGCACCGCAGAGGACAGTTGCGCGATACTTTCATTTATTTTTTTCATTTCGAAACTAATTCTCATGTCTACAAAACTATTAATGGCCTTATCTAAATCATGTTTTATGCCGTCGACGCTCTCTTTGACCATCAACCGGATAGAAGGCGATAAATCCTCTGGATTGGAGTCTCTATCCCTTAGCTCTGACCTTTTCTCCTTGGGCCTAGCTCCATGATTTTGCGCCGGGTTAATGATGGTCGCCGATAAGTCGTCGATCCTAGGGGCACCTGTGGCCATGTTAAGGTTATCGTACTTATAATATTTTTCTTTAACCTGGGGTGAGGATCTATTTAAGTCGTAAGACACGTGTCGCTCCAAATGTCTTTTCTTCAATTTTTCCTGTCGTCTTGCCAACTCTTTTTCTGCACTATCAGGCCCAGATTCCATAAATTATTTCGCCTAGCCTTTTAAAACAAACCAAAACCAAACAAGTTTTTGCACACCTGACTGTTCTTTTGTAGGGCTCTTTATTTTATTATTCCCCAAAAGAAATTTGTAGGGAAATACCAGCTAGGACAAAGCTAGTACAAAAAAAACACAAACACGATTGCTGGAAAGGGTTTAAATTTGCAAATGGATGTATAACACAATTCGACAATATTACTTACAGACGATCACCACTAATATCTACTTTTACAAAAATAATCGGATAATTACAAATCGGATATAATATAATTAATTTGATATTGACATACATTTCGAGTTTGGATGGAGGGGTTTCGTGTACCAGCGTGTGGTATGTTAAAATTCTTCTCAAATTCAATTTAATTTCAGTAAAGTGCTCCTCCAGAGCCTCCTATAGCTCCCATTAATCAATTTTAAAATTTAAGTGCGTTTAGCATACGTATCTCTGGCTTTAACAGGAGCGTAGACACTAATTGTACCCAATGGGTGCTTTATAGCTGTCTGCCGCCTCCGGTCCATTGACACCATGCTGCTCACACATCCTAATACTGCAGACCTCTGCTTTAACCAACAGAGCGGCTATTAAGATGTGTTGCTTCACATCTGTGTGTACATTCGTCGACTCAAGTTGCTTCACCTCAGTACTACAGGCCTCTGCGCTTATTAACAGAGCGGCTACTAAAGATCCCCAACCGAATCTTCGCCTGCACACGCACAGACATTACTGCTGAATCTACTTTATATACTTTGATAAACGGTCGCTACCTAAGAGGGTATTTCTTAACCGACTCTCCTCTCGGTATAGCTTTCTATTTAATGCATTTTGTTCCCGACAATTGATTGAGCTTACCATTCGTCTACAATACTTATGCACTACCCGTCCCACTAAGTAGTACGGGCGGCCTAATGGCTAATAGCCTGCAGGGTAACATATACCGCAGCCGAATAATAATCCCCATCCATTGCCAAGTCTGGGCTATGGAAAATAATGAATTAATTAATAAAATAAAAATTGAATGATGCCAAATTGTAGCCCTTTCCATGCCCTTAAAGATGGTATAGTTCAATTTTTGGCTCAAGGTCAGGTATATATATATATTTAAATCTGTTTCTCTTGTTTATATTAGTATTTTGTAATGTTTCATATAAAATTTGCTCATACTCAATACAAGCTTTGCAATTTTATGAATGGCTTTGCAGGCAAAGAACGCATCGCGGGGGTCTCTCAATCTTTTGGATATTGAACTTTTAAGTGACCTAAATCACATTTGACACAATTTACGGCAATATGATTTGGTATTTGCAAGCTGTTATTGTCGAACAGTGGTTTTCTTTGTGTTGCAATAGTTTATAATATTTTTATCAGTTCTTCCATATTGATTTTTCTTATGTGAAATTGTTTCATTTGTAATGCTATCACCACTAATTTTTTACACAATCGACCCAATGTAATAGTGCAACGATACGACTTGGAAAAGAAGGAAAGAGTTAGCGTTAAACATCCTCCCATTTTCAACAATTATAACAGGTATGTATATGGGCGGAAAGGGTTTAAACGACAATGGGGGTATCAATTATCGTATCAGCATTTGTGACAAAAAATGGTGTGCAAAGTTTGTTGTTAATGCTTGGAATGCACCTTGTTTCGAGGCACCTTCGAAAAAGAAGTATGCGGTGGACTATATGAAAATTACATCCGAAGTGGATTCAGAGTCTGAAGTAAGTGTCTGAATTTCAGACACTTACTTTAGATTAAAAAAAAATTCGGTGCTAGACTGTCAGCACTTTCGTCTGGAAAGATTTAGTCATCGTTGTTGCAGTTTATGCACATTAAAAACCACAAAATTTAAGTGTGAGAATTGTAACTTCCACCCACTTCGCGTTTCAAACAATCTTATAAACAACGCTGCGCCACTCTTTAAAAAAAACCGATTTTAACTGTTATCAACATTAAAATTGAGTATATGTTGAAACAAAAAAAATTTACACCTTGCAAACTTTATGAAACGCTACTTGCTATTATTATTTTTACCTGAACACGCATCATAAACAAAACAAATAACTAAGAAGATGGCAAAACGGTTTACAGTACCAGCGTCAAACACACGTCAAATTTCATAGATACTAACTGTAAAATACGAAGTTCAATTTTTGGCTCAAAGTCAGGTATGGGAGTTGCAGGTCGAAAACTGAAAAAAATTAATGTGAGTTAAAACAGTTTTTTGAAAAATTTTTTCGAAGCAGTAACAATAAATCAAAAATTGAATGATGCCAAATTGTAGCGCTTTCCATGCGCTTTAAGATGGTATAGTTCAATATCCGGCTCAAAGTCAGGTATGGGAGTTATAGGTCAAAAACTGAAAAAATTAATGTTTTTTGAAAAATTTTTTCGAAGTAGTAACAATAAATCAAAAATTTAATGATGTCAAATTGTAGCCCTTTCCATGCCCTTTAAGATGGCATACTTAAATTTTTGGCTCAAAGTCAGGTATGGGAGTTAGAGGTCAAAAAGTGTTTTTTGAAAAAATTTTCTTAAAAATTTTGTATAAAAAATCAACTGTTGTCGAAAAACTAATGATAGGCGATTATGTAATTTTAGCTAATCTTTCAGATTGTTTAACATTTATTTTTTGTATTTTGCCTGGTTTAAGTGACTTTGAGCCAAAAATTGAACTATACCATCTTAAGGGGCATGGAAAGGGCTACAATTTGGCATCATTCAGTTTTTGATTTATTGTTACTACTTCGAACAAATTTTTCAAGAAACATTAATTTTTTCAGTTTTTGACCTATAATTCCCATACCTGACTTCGAGCCAAAAATTGAACTATACCATCTTATTGTTATTGCTTCGAACAAATTTTTCAAAAAACTGTTTTCACTAACATTAATTTTTTTTCAGTTTTCGACCTGTAACTCCCATACCTGACTTTGAGCCAAAAATTGAATTATACCACCTTAAAGGGCATGAAAAGGGCTACAATTTGGCATCATTCAATTTTTGTTTTATAGTTACTACTTCATACAAATTTTTCAAAAAACTGTTCTCACTAACATTAATTTTTTTCAGTTTTCGACCTGTAACTCCCATACCTGACTTTGAGCCAAAAATTGAACTATACCATCTTAAAGGGCATGGAAAGGGCTACAATTTGGCATCATTCAATTTTTGATTTATTGTTACTGCTTCGAACAAATTTTTCAAAAAACTGTTTTCACTAACATTAATTTGTTTCAGTTTTCGACCTGTAACTCCCATACCTGACTTTGAGCCAAAAATTTAACTATACCATCTTAAAGGGCATGTTTTTACTTTTTATTGATAAAAATCCAGTTTCGTGAATCATATTGTTAAAACTTTCAACAGCATTATACAATTCTAATTGCTATTTATTTTTACAATAAGATTAACATTTCTTTCTGACCATTTGACAAACGAGTTTATATCAGTTTTTTTATTAATAATCGCATTTTTTTAGCAAAAAATTATATAAGTCAACATCGGATGTATATGGTAAGAACTTATGTCATTACAGTTAATTATTTATGAATGTACCACAATATCTAATGAATCCCGGAATTTAGGCTACTAGTATATAGAACTGAATTGTTATTTTCCGATTTGGAAATGTCGCTTCCCTTAGAGTTTATAAGTCAGGATTCCCTTTAGCTTTTTTTGGCGTTATCTTCCCAACTATATATCTTCAGCCGAATCTTCTAAAAAAGATTTGGACTTCATCACATTTCACTGAAAATCTTGGTGGAAAATAAACAGCACATAAAAAAGACAGATTCACAGAAAATTTTTATACTTGCAACTTCGTTAGAATATTTGTAATTAATTGAAGAATTTATAAAAGAGCTTAAGCAAAATGTGCATTATTATCTGGGTGGTTGACATTAATTAGAACGTAAGCTTTTATCTTCAAATATGTTCTGGCCGTGAACTGAGTCTCCGAAACGAGAGGGATATCAATAAAATTAGTTTTAAATTATATTTATAATTCTTGAGTAGTAGTAGAAGGCCCATTTGCGTTCCATATTGGTATTCTAATCTTTAAATGCATAATTAGTTTAGTTTAGTTTTTTTAGTTTACTGTTTCAGTCTATGGTCTCATAAAAACCCTCCAGGCCAAGATTTACATAGGTACTTACAAACTAATGATTAAATTTAAAGTAGTTAAAGGAAGTAGAAATATCACGGAAAACATACGAATATACCAGCAACAAGTTTAAATGATAATAATTAAATTATTTGACCAGAAAGAAGCGTTTTAAACCTCACTTTATCAGTGCTGAACTCAATAAAAGATTTATGCTGTTTCTGTAAACTAAGATTGATTTTATTTAGCTGAAGGAGAGCACGAGTTAAAGTGCCATTACACGCATAATTAGTCCGATGAAAAGGTACATCGAAAAGCTTACCCAGCCTAAGATTCCTTGGTGGAATGTAAAACGTAATGGAATTAAGCAAATCAGGACAATCAATACAGCCATTAATAATGTCATAAATCATACCAGCAGACGTACGTACGTTATAATGCATCTAAATTTCGAATTACGATATCAAAACTTACATCGTATTTATAAGCTTGTTGTTCTATTTTCTTTTGTTTTTAATTTAATATTAAAAGGATTGTTTTAATTTTGTCGTTTGTTCCGCCTTTGTCTTAGTTTAATTCATTTGGACAGTCTCCATTATTAAATATATATTTATATCTGTTTCTCTTGTTTATATTAGTATTTTGTAATGTTTCATATAAAATTTGCTCATACTCAATACAAGCTTTGCAATTTTATGAATGGCTTTGCAGGCAAAGAACGCATCGCGGGGGTCTCTCAATCTTTTGGATATTGAACTTTTAAGTGACCTAAATCACATTTGACACAATTTACGGCAATATGATTTGGTATTTGCAAGCTGTTATTGTCGAACAGTGGTTTTCTTTGTGTTGCAATAGTTTATAATATTTTTATCAGTTCTTCCATATTGATTTTTCTTATGTGAAATTGTTTCATTTGTAATGCTATCACCACTAATTTTTTACACAATCGACCCAATGTAATAGTGCAACGATACGACTTGGAAAAGAAGGAAAGAGTTAGCGTTAAACATCCTCCCATTTTCAACAATTATAACAGGTATGTATATGGGCGGAAAGGGTTTAAACGACAATGGGGGTATCAATTATCGTATCAGCATTCGTGACAAAAAATGGTGTGCAAAGTTTGTTGTTAATGCTTGGAATGCACCTTGTTTCGAGGCACCTTCGAAAAAGAAGTATGCGGTGGACTATATGAAAATTACATCCGAAGTGGATTCAGAGTCTGAAGTAAGTGTCTGAATTTCAGACACTTACTTTAGATTAAAAAAAAACTTCGGTGCTAGACTGTCAGCACTTTCGTCTGGAAAGATTTAGTCATCGTTGTTGCAGTTTATGCACATTAAAAACCACAAAATTTAAGTGTGAGAATTGTAACTTCCACCCACTTCGCGTTTCAAACAATCTTATAAACAACGCTGCGCCACTCTTTAAAAAAACCGATTTTAACTGTTATCAACATTAAAATTGAGTATATGTTGAAACAAAAAAAATTTACACCTTGCAAACTTTATGAAACGCTACTTGCTATTATTATTTTTACCTGAACACGCATCATAAACAAAACAAATAACTAAGAAGATGGCAAAACGGTTTACAGTACCAGCGTCAAACACACGTCAAATTTCATAGATACTAACTGTAAAATACGAAGTTCAATTTTTGGCTCAAAGACAGGTATGGGAGTTGCAGGTCGAAAACTGAAAAAAATTAATGTGAGTGAAAACAGTTTTTTGAAAAATTTTTTCGAAGCAGTAACAATAAATCAAAAATTGAATGATGCCAAATTGTAGCGCTTTCCATGCGCTTTAAGATGGTATAGTTCAATTTCCGGCTCAAAGTCAGGTATGGGAGTTATAGGTCAAAAACTGAAAAAAATTAATGTGAGTGAAAACAGTTTTTTGAAAAATTTTTTCGAAGCAGTAACAATAAATCAAAAATTGAATGATGCCAAATTGTAGCGCTTTCCATGCGCTTTAAGATGGTATAGTTCAATTTCCGGCTCAAAGTCAGGTATGGGAGTTATAGGTCAAAAACTGAAAAAATTAATGTTTTTTGAAAAATTTGTTCGAAGTAGTAACAATAAATCAAAAATTTAATGATGTCAAATGTAGCCCTTTCCAAGCCCTTTAAGATGGTATACTTAAATTTTTGGCTCAAAGTCAGGTATGGGAGTTAGAGGTCAAAAAGTGTTTTTTGAAAAAATTTTCTTAAAAATTTTGTATAAAAAATCAACTGTTGTCGAAAAACTAATGATAGGCGATTATGTAATTTTAGCTAATCTTTCAGATTGTTTAACATTTATTTTTTGTATTTTGCCTGGTTTAAGTGACTTTGAGCCAAAAATTGAACTATACCATCTTAAGGGGCATGGAAAGGGCTACAATTTGGCATCATTCAGTTTTTGATTTATTGTTACTACTTCGAACAAATTTTTCAAGAAACATTAATTTTTTCAGTTTTTGACCTATAATTCCCATACCTGACTTCGAGCCAAAAATTGAACTATACCATCTTATTGTTATTGCTTCGAACAAATTTTTCAAAAAACTGTTTTCATTAACATTAATTTTTTTTCAGTTTTCGACCTGTAACTCCCATACCTGACTTTGAGCCAAAAATTGAATTATACCACCTGACTTTGAGCCAAAAATTGAATTATACCACCTTAAAGGGCATGAAAAGGGCTACAATTTGGCATCATTCAATTTTTGTTTTATAGTTACTACTTCATACAAATTTTTCAAAAAACTGTTCTCACTAACATTAATTTTTTTCAGTTTTCGACCTGTAACTCCCATACCTGACTTTGAGCCAAAAATTGAACTATACCATCTTAAAGGGCATGGAAAGGGCTACAATTTGGCATCATTCAATTTTTGATTTATTGTTACTGCTTCGAACAAATTTTTCAAAAAACTGTTTTCGCTAACATTAATTTGTTTCAGTTTTCGACCTGTAACTCCCATACCTGACTTTGAGCCAAAAATTTAACTATACCATCTTAAAGGGCATGTTTTTACTTTTTATTGATAAAAATCCAGTTTCGTGAATCATATTGTTAAAACTTTCAACAGCATTATACAATTCTAATTGCTATTTATTTTTACAATAAGATTAACATTTCTTTCTGACCATTTGACAAACGAGTTTATATCAGTTTTTTTTATTAATAATCGCATTTTTTTTAGCAAAAAATTATATAAGTCAACATCGGATGTATATGGTAAGAACTTATGTCATTACAGTTAATTATTTATGAATGTACCACAATATCTAATGAATCCGGAATTTAGGCTACTAGTATATAGAACTGAATTCTTATTTTCCGATTTGGAAATGTCGCTTCCCTTAGAGTTTATAAGTCAGGATTCCTTTTAGCTTTTTTTGGCGTTATCTTCCCAACTATATATCTTCAGCCGAATCTTCTAAAAAAGATTTGGACTTCATCACATTTCACTGAAAATCTTGGTGGAAAATAAACAGCACATAAAAAAGACAGAATCACAGAAAATTTTTATACATGCAACTTCGTTAGAATATTTGTAATTAATTGAAGAATTTTGTTACGTGTCTCGAAACTGGGTGCTGCAATTTGGACACCAGCTAGCTCACTCAGCATCACCAGGGTAGGTTCCAACCCTTAATTACAGCCCTGAGACCGTCACAATAACTAGATCAACACAACTTATAATAAAACAAACAATTACTACAAACAGGAAACATTTTTTTGGAGGGAGAATCGTTGGCATTTCTCCACTTTGCCCACCCAACCTGGGACACCTTTTTCCTCAAAATTTATTTTTTTGTGTCCCCAAAACCCACACGCACGCTATTCACACTTACCTCACATCCATCCTACTCGAAATAACAAAAATTTAGTTAACAAGCATAATCACATTCTATATTGACTCAAAAAAAAAGAAATTCACATATTTTGAAACTATATTAAATAATAACAAAAATTAAAATAACTTAATCTAATATAAAAAATTTTTCACCAAAATTCTTAACTAACACGGTGCCTCAATATAAAAAAAAACTTACTCAAACGTCGTTACGTAATTTCTTTCTACTTCCTTACGAACCGGAAGTTAGGGTAATTGTCTCAATATAAAAACCGATTCTACACCAATATTAATAATTTGGTCTTCCTTAAAAAAAAACTTGTATATAAATACTGGAGTCTTCTACGGCACCTCACCTACCTAATAGAGCTCTCTTAGATGGCTTATCAGCACCTGAAATATCCGGTCAAAGTGCCTTACAATGACAAGCCTTTTCCTATAAGGGAATTAAAACCGATAATCTACTTTAAATTTTATGCTTGCTTTTATATGTAGGCACTAACAAAAAAAAACAAGATTTTACTTAAATCACTAACACTTATACACTAACAATATTTATATATATTAATCTAATTAAAATCTAATCGTTTATCTTTGATTGTTTTAATATAAATACTATTTTGGTTTAAATTGTTTCTATATATATGTTTTGTTTTGCTCTTATCCAATTGGCGAAATATTGAATCTTTTGTTAATTTTTTGTCTGTTATTCCTATGGCAGTGTCTTCACAAACGATCTTCTTTAGGGGACGTATGGTATGTTTTGTTCGACAATTTCTTTTTTTTTTTTCTTTTTTTCGGTTATAATTATGTATTAGGATTTGGTTACCTGTTACTCGCCGGGTTTCTTTTCTTGATACCTGTTGAAATAAATTGGTCTTCCTTTATGCCTTGCTTTGCTCTGACCCTCTTCCTTTTTTTTTTGGGCTTGGGTAGATAACTTCCGGTGTCCAATCTCTGTCTTCTTCAGTTTATATACGCCACCAGTATTAAATGACTTCTTTGGCTTAGGCCGCCAAATCCAAGACTTCTTTAATTTTTTTGTTAGTATCCCCCGGTTACAAAACCTCTTTCAATTATTCTGCTCGCCTCACAATCAAGTACTTTCTTTATTAATATTAATATTATGTCTGTTCGCCACCAAACTTTAATACTTTTCTCTCTGATTACGTCTGCTCGCCACCACACTCAAAAACTTTTCTTTCACTTCGTCTGCTCGCCACCGAGCTTTAATACCTTCCCTTTTTTAGAATTCTTAACGCCCACATCAAATTTCTTACTGGACTACATTCCTTGGAAACGCATGCCTATCTTCCAAGGACCTTACCTAACACACACGCACCATCCTTGCATACCATTCCTACTCACGCACTCATCCATTGAATCGACCTTCCCGCACTGGTCACTTCCATTCATACAACTCTGTTTGACTCGCTCACTCTGGCAACCTCCTACTTAATCTATTACTCTGTGGCATTACTATTAGCATCCATCTTTCATTCTGATCACATTTAGACATCATTCCACCATTTTATTCATTCAAAAATTTTTTTAAACCTTACAAAAACCAAAAAAAAATAAACTAAACAAATGTCTGGAGCCGCAACAATTTTTAAAAGAGCTTAAGCAAAATGTGCATTATTATCTGGGTGGTTGACATTAATTAGAACGTAAGCTTTTATCTTCAAATATGTTCTGGCCGTAAACTGAGTCTCCGAAACGAGAGGGATATCAATAAAATTAGTTTTAAATTATATTTATAATTCTTGAGTAGTAGTAGAAGGCCCATTTGCGTTCCATATTGGTATTCTAATCTTTAAATGCATAATTAGTTTAGTTTAGTTTTTTTAGTTTACTGTTTCAGTCTATGGTCTCATAAAAACCCTCCAGGCCAAGATTTACATAGGTACTTACAAACTAATGATTAAATTTAAAGTAGTTAAAGGAAGTAGAAATATCACGGAAAACATACGAATATACCAGCAACAAGTTTAAATGATAATAATTAAATTATTTGACCAGAAAGAAGCGTTTTAAACCTCACTTTATCAGTGCTGAACTCAATAAAAGATTTATGCTGTTTCTGTAAACTAAGATTGATTTTATTTAGCTGAAGGAGAGCACGAGTTAAAGTGCCATTACACGCACAATTAGTCCGATGAAAAGGTACATCGAAAAGCTTACCCAGCCTAAGATTCCTTGGTGGAATGTAAAACGTAATAGAATTAAGCAAATCAGGAGAATCAATACAGCCATTAATAATGTCATAAATCATACCAGCAGACGTACGTACGTTATAATGCATCTAAATTTGGAATTACGATATCAAAACTTACATCGTATTTATAAGCTTGTTGTTCTATTTTCTTTTGTTTTTAATTTAATATTAAAAGGATTGTTTTAATTTTGTCGTTTGTTCCGCCTTTGTCTTAGTTTAATTCATTTGGACAGTCTCCATTATTAAATATATATTTATATCTGTTTCTCTTGTTTATATTAGTATTTTGTAATGTTTCATATAAAATTTGCTCATACTCAATACAAGCTTTGCAATTTTATGAATGGCTTTGCAGGCAAAGAACGCATCGCGGGGGTCTCTCAATCTTTTGGATATTGAACTTTTAAGTGACCTAAATCACATTTGACACAATTTACGGCAATATGATTTGGTATTTGCAAGCTGTTATTGTCGAACAGTGGTTTTCTTTGTGTTGCAATAGTTTATAATATTTTTAGCAGTTCTTCCATATTGATTTTTCTTATGTGAAATTGTTTCATTTGTAATGCTATCACCACTAATTTTTTACACAATCGACCCAATGTAATAGTGCAACGATACGACTTGGAAAAGAAGGAAAGAGTTAGCGTTAAACATCCTCCCGTTTTCAACAATTATAACAGGTAGGTATATGGGCGGAAAGGGTTTAAACGACAATGGGGGTGTCAATTATCGTATCAGCATTCGTGACAAAAAATGGTGTGCAAAGTTTGTTGTTAATGCTTGGAATGTACCTTGTTTCGTGGCACCTTCGAAAAAGAAGTATGCGGTGGACTATATGAAAATTACATCCGAAGTGGATTCAGAGTCTGAAGTAAGTGTCTGAATTTCAGACACTTACTTTAGATTAAAAAAAAACTTCGGTGCTAGACTGTCAGCACTTTCGTCTGGAAAGATTTAGTCATCGTTGTTGCAGTTTATGCACATTAAAAACCACAAAATTTAAGTGTGAGAATTGTAACTTCCACCCACTTCGCGTTTCAAACAATCTTATAAACAACGCTGCGCCACACTTTAAAAAAACCGATTTTAACTGTTATCAACATTAAAATTGAGTATATGTTGAAACAAAAAAATTTACACCTTGCAAACTTTATGAAACACTACGTGCTATTATTATTTTTACCTGAACACGCATCATAAAAAAAACAAATAACTAACAAGATGGCAAAACGGTTTACAGTACCAGCGTCAAACACACGGCAAATTTCTTAGATACTAACTGTAAAATACGAAGTTCAATTTTTTGCTCAATGTCAGGTATGGGAGTCACAGGTCGAAAACTGAAAAAAATTAATGTGAGTGAAAACAGTTTTTTGAAAATTTTTTTCGAAGCAGTAACAATAAATCAAAAATTGAATGATGCCAAATTGTAGCGCTTTCCATGCGCTTTAAGATGGTATAGTTCAATTTCCGGCTCAAAGTCAGGTATGGGAGTTATAGGTCAAAAACTGAAAAAATTAATGTTTTTTGAAAAATTTGTTCGAAGTAGTAACAATAAATCAAAAATTGAATAATGTCAAATTGTAGCCCTTTTCATGCCCTTTCAGATGGTATACTTAATTTTTGGCTCAAAGTCAGGTATGGGAGTTAGAGGTCAAAAAGTGTTTTTTGAAAAAATTTTCTTAAAAATTTTGTATAAAAAATCAACTGTTGTCGAAAAACTAATGATAGGCGATTATGTAATTTTAGCTAATCTTTCAGTTTGTTTAACATTTATTTTTTGTATTTTGCCTGGTTTAAGTGTTATTGGTCAAAAATTAAGCAAAAAGTTTGTTGAAAATGCAAAAAGTTTGTTGAAGTGTTAAATTAATACAAAAATGCGCCTTTAGTAATCTACCAATTAATGTTGCTGTCGTATCCTTTTGATATATTGTGCATGCAATATTTGGCATCACTTTTATGTTTTACCTGCGTAACATAACATATCTGTTACGTGGTAATTATGTAAAAGTGTTGAATATTACCAATAAATATATAAATTTTTGAAAGAAATACAAATTATATGAATATTTTTAAAAGATAGGTAATTAGTTTAGAGAACATTACAAAAAAATGTTTAAGGTTGATATATTGTGCATGTAATATATAGCATCACTTTTATGTTTTACCTGCATAGCATAACCTAGATATTACGTTGTAATTATGTAAAAGTGTTCAATATTACCAATAAATATTTGAAAGAAATACTAATTATATGAATATTTTTAAAAGATAGGTAATTAGTTTAGAAAAAATTACAAAAAAAATTTTGATCACTTCAACGCTAATATAAAAGTAGTTAAATGTTGCCAGTGTACATATATTTGAGTCTGGCAGCTCGTTCTGTTAAACACATGAGAGCGCAATGCTCTTTTTAAAACAACTCACTCAATTTGCATTCTCGGAAAAAAATTGTTGAAAAGTTTGTTATCTTCTCGCGGGTCGTGAAAATTATACATTTCTAAACATATTTTTAAATTATTTAATAATAGGAAATAAAAATGATAAACCTTCTAAATTAAATGTGCTTTTTAATTTTTTTTACTGATTATTGCTAAATAATATATGTAGTTAACATTAAATACATATTGGACGATAGTAAAATTCGTAGCAACAATTTGGTCAGGGTATGTTCCATACATATATCATCTATATCATCCATATTATAGCGATAAAAGAAAAACCATACGTTTGCTATATAAACGTTTAATACGAATTGTGAAACATTAATAAGATTTGTGTTTAATCCGTTGAAATCACTAATGTTTGGAATGTCATTATATGTACCATATTCTTTTATGTTGAAATGTTTCTAAAGGTGGAATTTTAATCGAAATGTAAAGTGTGACAGTATCTCCCTCGAAGCATCATATTGCAATAAGCTTAGGTGCTAAAATGTTGAAATGGCCAGTGACCTACAAAATAATATAATAAATATGTTTCTACATACATATGTATATAAGGTTCTACAGAAAAAAATGTAAAGCCAAGATAAAACAATTTTATATTAAAAACATCCAAACCCAAAACAACACAGCAAGTAGTTAGTGCCTCTATGAAAAAAACTGCGAAAAAGTAAATCCGTAAACCTTTTCAAGAACAAAAGGCAAAATATTGATTATAATAATCCAGGCGCACCAAAGAATTCCAACAATATATAATGATTTAACACTTGAAACCAAATAAAAGCAATTTAAACAAGTAATTAAAAAAACAATTAGAAACTCAAATAATCATTCCATAGTGAAAGTCAACCAAATGGAAATAAAACTATGTTAGTTAGAAATAAGCCAAGGGTAACATTAACTCATTACTTAAGGCAAATTAAAACGTTCGAGTTTTTTTTTTACTAAAATTTCACGGATTTGTATATTATTTGTAAAAAACCAAATTATAATAGGTGTAGTAGGCTATGAATCTTAAGTATATGGTTATAAAATTCTGCATGAAATCGGATATTTGAAGCTTTTCTAAACTTTGGTTAAAATCTGCTGATGATATCGTAAAAGCATCAGTGGAATGCAAGTAGACGTTGCTTTAGCTCCGATGAAATAAATTTTATTTGTATTCTGAAGGTTTATATGTTGTATATACATACAGTGGCTCACAGCTTATTTAAACCAAACTAATTAAAAAAGCAGAAATCGATATAACTTTTTAATGAAGCAAACTATTGGAAAAATTCAAAAGGAATTTAATAAAATACTTCCTTATCTTCCAAAAAATATATTTTTTAATTTAAAATTAATACATTTATAAGCCTAAAAAATAAAAATAAGGAAACGTATGCATTTCTGTATTCACAGCTTATTTCAACCAGCTTATTATTAGACTTGTTTAATTGACATCACGATAAGAGTAACGGTAAATTTCTAATAACTATTGTTTGTAGTTATGTTTTTAATTATTTAGATAAGCTTTTAGTGTGACTTTTACAGCTGGTTGATTCGGAAACACCTTTTTAAATAATGGGACAACGCACTACGATTGAACAAAGAGAATTACTTATTCGCCCTTATAAAAATGGCAATTCTCGTCGAAAAATTGCTGAAATAGTTTGTCTAAGTGATTCGACAGTGCAAAGTATTCTTTATAGATTCCTGCGCGAAAACGGAGTAGTCTATAAGGGCAGAAAAGCCCCAAACAAAGTTTTTAATAAAGCAGACGAGCGTTACATAGTTAGGAAAATAAAGAAAAACCCGAACCTATCTGCTCCCAAATTAGCTGCAGAAGTTGAAAATTACTTGAACAAAACTTGCAGTGCAGAAACAATTCGCCGTGTCCTAAGAAACCACGACTTTAATGGTGGAGTAGCCCGAAAAAAAAACATTTATAAATAAAAAAATCAAGCTGCACGACTAAAGTTCGCTAAAGATAAAAAATCACATGCTCCCAAAATCTTGAGTCTTTGGTAATGTTAGCGAATGTTAGTCGTGCAGCTTGATTTTTTTTATTTATACTACTCTACCATTAAAGTCGTGGTTTCTTAGGACACGGCGAATTGTTTCTGCACTGCAAGTTTGTTTTATAGTTACTACTTTATACAAATTTTTCAAAAAACTGTTCTCACTAACATTAATTTTTTTCAGTTTTCGACCTGTAACTCCCATACAAGACTTTGAGCCAAGAATTGAACTTCGTATTTTACAGTTAGTATCTATGAAATTTGACGTGTGTTTGACGCTGGTACTGTAAACCGTTTTGCCATCTTCTTAGTTACTTGTTTTGTTTATGATGCGTGTTCAGGTAAAAATAATAATAGCAAGTAGCGTTTCATAAAGTTTGCAAGGTGTAAATTTTTTTTGTTTCAACATATACTCAATTTTAATGTTGATAACAGTTAAAATCGGTTTTTTTTTAAAGAGTGGCGCAGCGTTGTTTATAAGATTGTTTGAAACGCGAAGTGGGTGGAAGTTACAATTCTCACACTTAAATTTTGTGGTTTTTAATGTGCATAACCTGCAACAACGATGACTAAATCTTTCCAGACGAAAGTGCTGACAGTCTAGCACCGAAGTTTTTTTTTTAATCTAAAGTAAGTGTCTGAAATTCAGACACTTACTTCAGACTCTGAATCCACTTCGGATGTAATTTTCATATAGTCCGCCGCATACTTCTTTTTCGAAGGTGCCACGAAACAAGGTACATTCCAAGCATTAACAACAAACTTTGCACACCATTTTTTGTCACGAATGCTGATACGATAATTGAAACCCCCATTGTCGTTTAAACCCTTTCCGCCCATATACATACCTGTTATATTTGTTGAAAACGAGAGGATGTTTAACGCTAACTCTTTCCTTCTTTTCCAAGCCGTATCGTTGCACTATTACATTGGGTCGATTGTGTAAAAAATTAGTGGTGATAGCATTACAAATGAAACAATTTCACATAAGAAGAATCAATATGGAAGAACTGATAAAAATATTATAAACTATTGCAACACAAAGAAAACCACTGTTCGACAATAACAGCTTGCAAATACCAAATCATATTGCCGTAAATTGTGTCAAATTTGGTTTAGGTCACTTAAAAGTTCAATATCCAAAAGATTGAGAGACCCCCGCGATGCGTTCTTTGCCTGCAAAGCCATTCATAAAATTGCAAAGCTTGTATTGAGTATTATTATTATTATTATTATTATTTATTTATTAGTAGTATTAATATACTTTGAGTATTACAATTTCATCTTATGTTCACAATATTAAATAATTTACTGTGTTTAACAATTTTTTATAAAACTAAAAATTTTTTTCTAAATAGATTAACATTGAGTTCATTCTTAATTTCATTTGGAATCATATTATATAAATTAAGTCCCTTGTAGAAAAGTGATTTCTGCATTGTATTAGTATCTGCACGCTGAAGTCTAAAATCACGGGAATTTCTTAGATAATATGGCTGTGTATCTCCTACATATCTGATTTGTTCAGTTAAATATTCTGGTGACCTATTTGTTTTCATTTTCTGGATGAAGAAAATTGTGTTTAGCTGTAACCTCTGCCTTATGTTAAGCCATTTTAAAGAATCTAGCATAGATCTTATTGGCGTGTATCTATTACATTTTAGTATTGAACGAATAGCCTTGTTTTGTAATTTCTGCAATCGTGTTATATGTTGGTCTGTACAGCATGTGAATATAATCGTTGATCCATATTCGAAATGTGGTTTAATTATCGTATTATATATATTTATTGCGGTTAATATTGTTACATTGTTTCTTATTCTTTTAAAAAACCCAATCTTTTTACCAATTTTCTTACAAATATATTCAATATGTTCTTTAAAATTTAATTCTTTATCAATAATGAAACCCAAGTATTTTATACTTTTCACTTTTTCTATTGTAACAGTATTGATTTCAATTGTAAAATTCGTGTTCATATTAATTTCCATAGTCTTAGTTTTGTTTTCGTTAAGTTTTAATTTATTCATTTTAAGCCAGTTACTTATATTTAATATATCACTTTTTAGATTTTCGTAACTCGTTAGTTATGTTGTTGCTTCGGAAAAAATTAATGTATCATCTGCATACTGCACAATTTCGCATTTATCCAATATATTTTCCATGTCATTTATATATATAATAAAGAGAAGTGCTCTAAGTATGGATCCTTGTGGTACGCCAAAGTCAATTACTGCAGCATTAGATATTTTGTTGTTAACATTTGTTTGTTGCCTGCGTTCAGTTAGATAAGATTGAAACCATTTTAGTTCTGTTCCTTCGATACCGTACTTTGATAATTTCTGTATTAATATATGTCTGTCTATAGTTTCAAATGCTCTCTTGAAGTCTAGGAATATTGCTAGTATTTTGTTTTCTTTCTGTTTAAATTTCCATTTATTTATAACATAATTTACTGCTGTTTCACATGAATAGTTTTTTCTAAAACCTGACTGGTATTTTGAAAGAATCTTATGATGTTCCATATATTCTTCTAATTGATTTTTAACTACCATTTCTATAATCTTTTCTAATGTCTTCATGGTGTTAATTGGCCTGAACTCGTCACAGCTTGTTGTATTATTAATTTTTTCAATTGGAAATACCATTGACTCTTTCCAGTTGTAGGGAAATACGCCTGTTTGTAATGACTTATTTACTATGCTTAATACTATATCGCCAGTTATATTCCAATTGTCTAGTATTAACTTACTTGATATTTTTTTATAGTCAGGTTTTTTCTTTATGTTGTTAATAATATATTTAAGTTCTTCTAGATTTATCGTACGAAACTTAAATTTATAATTCATCGCAGGTATTCTGTTTATATATTGCATGTCATCTATAGAGCATCTTATGTCTTTAATACTGTCTATGAAGTACTTATTGAAATTTTCAGCTATTTGTAATGTATCTTCGTATTCTATATTTTTAAATCTAACAGTTTTAATCACAGAGTTAGGTTTTTTTAAGACTAGTTGTTTGATTTTTGTCCACATTTCTCTTTGGTTCTTAGCATTATTTATGTTATTTTGAATGTATATACTTCTTTCTTTCTCAATCTTTGATTTATATATATTTCTTATTATTTTATATTCATTCCATGCGTTTCTCGAATTTACAGATATTGCAGCTTGGTATTTGAAAATTTTCTGTCTTTTTAAGATTCTGAGTTCGTTATTAAACCATATATTGTTGCATCTTTCATTTATCTTTTTTGTTATAGTAAAGTTTCTAATTGTGGTTTCTATTGATTGTTCAAATAAGTTTACACTATTGTTTAAATCATTAGTTCTTTGGTTTACATTGTTGATTTCATTATTTTCTAATATTGCACTTAGTTCATTGCTAAATCTGTTTTTATTGTATTTAAAGATGCTTACTTCTCTAGAGTTATTAAATTTCTTAATGCGCTCACATTCTATCAGAATGTCAATACAAGTATGGTCAGATATTTGATTATTTGTATTGTTTTTGGCGGAGATTTTTGGATTATTTGTTATTATGTAATCAATTAGTGTTTTTGAATTTTCAGTTATTCTTGTATAGTCGTTCAAAACTTGTTTAAGTCCATTATCGTAAATACTTGTCTCTAATTTGCTAGAATAGAAATCCTTCTTCCAATCTATATTAAAGTCTCCAGCTACTATTATATCGCAGTTAGTTTCACTTATCTCATCTATAATATTATGAAATATATCACAGAATTCTGATTTGGATGCGCTAGGCGATCTATATAATATAACTAAAATAAATGATATTTGCTCCAACTTTGCTTTATATATGCTAACCCAATAGTTTGAATCCTTTATAATATCTTTAATTTTGATTACTTTCCAATGTTTTTTAAAATAAGCAATTATTCCGCCAGTTCTGGTTGAGTTGGATAAAGTATAGTAATGGTCATATTGTTCTATCTCTATTTCACTCTCATCTACTTCTGCTGTTTGATGTGTTTCACTCAGTATGATGAACTCAGGTTGCTCCTGTGTTGCTATTATTTCCAATTGACTTAAGTTATTGATTAACCCTTGAATATTTGTGTAAATTCCTTTTATATGCTGTAGTTGTTATGTAGTTAAACCCATTCGCCGTTTTTTTAGACCCAATTTATTTTGATAGACCGGGCACTCTCTGCTGTTTGTTGCGTGATTTTCCTCTAGATTTAAATTTAGCCTTTGATTTTCTTTTTTACAATTTACACACTTATTTATTTGGTCCTTATTACATTCTTTACTCCTATGGCTTCCATGGCATTTTAAACATACATCATCATTTCTACATTCTGAAGAGTTGTGGTTGAATCCTTGGCATTTAAAACATTGAATTATATTTGTACCATCAAATACCTTGCATCTATCCCATCCAATATTGAGTTTTTCAACAGCTAAAGCTTTGGAGTATGTTTCTTTGTCTGTTTTTAGTTTTGCACCAAATATTGTTCTGTTATATCGTTTGATTTCGAATATTTTTATCACTTCAAGATGGCTATCTTTCATGATTTCATTTTGTTTCTGCAATTTTTGAACTATCTTCATTACTCAATTTAAAGTTTAAACCTGTTATTAAAATTTTCATATTAAAATCATTTGGTATTTTTACTTCATAGTCGTTACTAATTTGCGTTTGTATAGCCTCCTTTATTTTCTCACGCTCTTCGAAGTTTTCACTTTGTACTATTAATGTACCATTTTTTCTGTTTTCAACATTCGTTATTTTAAAATCAATTGGATCTACTTTTTTATTTAAATCAGCTTTTGTTTTTTCCACACTTTGTTTCTCTTTAGGTTTAACTATTAGGGGAACATTTTTAGGTAAATCTGGCATTTTCATATTTGATTTTAAGGATTGCGCATATGATATTTTTGATGTTTTCCCGTTTTCTACTATTATTGTTTTCTTTATTTCGTTGCACACTTTAACATTGTTCTTTTCAATTGCTTCACATATTGTTTCTGTCTTCTTTTGCTCAATTTCATTTATGTTTTCATATAATTTTTTAATCTCTACAACATTTTTATCACATAATTTCTGAATATTGTCAATTTTTTTAAATCTTTCATCATATCTTTTTTCAATTGCTTCCAATAAGTTTTTAATTTCGTGTTCATTTTTTTTAAGTGCATTTTTAAATTCATGTTTGTATTCCAACAGTGTTTGTTAGTTTTTTCAACAATATTTTGTATTTCCCGTAATTCAAGGTCTATATTTTGAATATACAGCATACAATCATTACATATGAACCTTACAAAATTATCTTCATCAATAATCTTTGCCGAGTATTGGTCTATTCCTGCACATTTCTTTGTAAAGTGATCTGCATTTACTGCATTCAGCCATATTTACTTTACAATTTAAATCCGATGTATTTTAGTTTATTATTTCAGTTTCGTTTATTTTTGAGCAAATTTTATATGAAACATTACAAAATACTAATATAAACAAGAGAAACAGATATAAATATATATTTAATAATGGAGACTGTCCAAATGAATTAAACTAAGACAAAGGCTAAAGAATTAATCGCAATAATAGTTTTCGTTATTCTGAAGTTTTGCGGAACAAACGACAAAATTAAAACAATCCTTTTAATATTAAATTAAAAACAAAAGAAAATAGAACAACAAGCTTATAAATACGATGTAAGTTTTGATATCGTTATTCGAAATTTAGATGCATTATAACGTACGTACGTCTGCTGGTATGATTTATGACATTATTAATGGCTGTACTGATTGTCCTGATTTACTTAATTCTATTACGTTTTACATTCCACCAAGGAATCTTAGGCTGGGTAAGCTTTTCGATGTACCTTTTCATCGGACTAATTATGCGTGTAATGGTACTTTAACTCGTGCTCTCCTTCAGCTAAATAAAATCAATCTTAGTTTACAGAAACAGCATAAATCTTTTATTGAGTTCAGCACTGATAAAGTGAGGTTTAAAACGCTTCTTTCTGGTCAAATAATTTAATTATTATCATTTAAACTTGTTGCTGGTATATTCGTATGTTTTCCGTGATATTTCTACTTCCTTTAACTACTTTAAATTTAATCATTAGTTTATAAGTACCTATGTAAATCTTGGCCTGGAGGGTTTTTATGAGACCATAGACTGAAACAGTAAACTAAAAAAACTAAACTAAACTAATTTTGCATTTAAAGATTAGAATACCAATATGGAACGCAAATGGGCCTTCTACTACTACTCAAGAATTATAAATATAATTTAAAACTAATTTTATTGATATCCCTCTCGTTTCGGAGACTCAGTTCACGGCCAGAACATATTTGAAGATAAAAGCTTACGTTCTAATTAATTTCAACCACCCAGATAATAATGCACATTTTGCTTAAGCTCTTTTATAAATTCTTCAATTAATTACAAATATTCTAACGAAGTTGCACGTATAAAAATTTTCTGTGATTCTGTCTTTTTTATGTGCTGTTTATTTCCCACCAAGATTTTCAGTGAAATGTGATGAAGTCCAAATCTTTTTTAGAAGATTCGGCTGAAGATATATAGCTGGGAAGATAACGCCAAAAAAAGCTAAAGGGAATCCTGACTTATAAACTCTAAGGGAAGCGACATTTCCAAATCGGAAAATAACAATTCAGTTCTATATACTAGTAGCCTAAATTCCGGATTCATTAGATATTGTGGTACATTCATAAATAATTAACTGTAATGACATAAGTTCTTACCATATACATCCGATGTTGACTTATATAATTTTTTGCTCAAAAAAAAAAAAATGCGATTATTAATAACAAAACTGATATAAATTAGTTTGTCAAATGGTCAGAAAGAAATGTTAATCTTATTGTAAAAATAAATAGCAATTAGAATTGTATAATGCTGTTGAAAGTTTTAACAATATGATTCACGAAACTGGATTTCTTCTGTTTTCAACATTCGTTATTTTAAAATCAATTGGATCTACTTTTTTATTTAAATCAGCTTTTGTTTTTTCCACACTTTGTTTCTCTTTAGGTTTAACTATTAGGGGAACATTTTTAGGTAAATCTGGCATTTTCATATTTGATTTTAAGGATTGCGCATATGATATTTTTGATGTTTTCCCGTTTTCTACTATTATTGTTTTCTTTATTTCGTTGCACACTTTAACATTGTTCTTTTCAATTGCTTCACATATTGTTTCTGTCTTCTTTTGCTCAATTTCATTTATGTTTCCATATAATTTTTTAATCTCTACAACATTTTTATCACATAATTTCTGAATATTGTCAATTTTTTTAAATCTTTCATCATATCTTTTTTCAATTGCTTCCAATAAGTTTTTAATTTCGTGTTCATTTTTTTTAAGTGCATTTTCAAATTCATGTTTGTATTCCAACAGTGTATGTTTGTTTTTTTCAACAATATTTTGTATTTCCCGTAATTCAAGGTCTATATTTTGAATATACAGCATACAATCATTACATATGAACCTTACAAAATTATCTTCATCAATAATCTTTGCCGAGTATTGGTCTATTCCTGCACATTTCTTTGTAAAGTGATATAGTTTTTCGCAGACACCATTACATCTAATTCCACTTTCACCTCTTATGGCTGATCTGCATTTACTGCATTCAGCCATATTTACTCTACAATTTAAATCCGATGTATTTTAGTTTATTATTTCAGTTTTGTTTATTTTTGAGCAAATTTTATATGAAACATTACAAAATACTAATATAAACAAGAGAAACAGATATAAATATATATTTAATAATGGAGACTGTCCAAATGAATTAAACTAAGACAAAGGCTAAAGAATTAATCGCAATAATAGTTTTCGTTATTCTGAAGTTTTGCGGAACAAACGACAAAATTAAAACAATCCTTTTAATATTAAATTAAAAACAAAAGAAAATAGAACAACAAGCTTATAAATACGATGTAAGTTTTGATATCGTAATTCGAAATTTAGATGCATTATAACGTACGTACGTCTGCTGGTATGATTTATGACATTATTAATGGCTGTATTGATTGTCCTGATTTGCTTAATTCTATTACGTTTTACATTCCACCAAGGAATCTTAGGCTGGGTAAGCTTTTCGATGTACCTTTTCATCGGACTAATTATGCGTGTAATGGCACTTTAACTCGTGCTCTCCTTCAGCTAAATAAAATCAATCTTAGTTTACAGAAACAGCATAAATCTTTTATTGAGTTCAGCACTGATAAAGTGAGGTTTAAAACGCTTCTTTCTGGTCAAATAATTTAATTATTATCATTTAAACTTGTTGCTGGTATATTCGTATGTTTTCCGTGATATTTCTACTTCCTTTAACTACTTTAAATTTAATCATTTGTTTGTAAGTACCTATGTAAATCTTGGCCTGGAGGGTTTTTATGAGACCATAGACTGAAACAGTAAACTAAAAAAACTAAACTAAACTAATTATGCATTTAAAGATTAGAATACCAATATGGAACGCAAATGGGCCTTCTACTACTACTCAAGAATTATGAATATAATTTAAAACTAATTTTATTGATATCCCTCTCGTTTCGGAGACTCAGTTCACGGCCAGAACATATTTGAAGATAAAAGCTTACGTTCTAATTAATGTCAACCACCCAGATAATAATGCACATTTTGCTTAAGCTCTTTTATAAATTCTTCAATTAATTACAAATATTCTAACGAAGTTGCACGTATAAAAATTTTCTGTGATTCTGTCTTTTTTATGTGCTGTTTATTTCCCACCAAGATTTTCAGTGAAATGTGAAGATTAGAAAATTCGGCTGAAGATATATAGTTGGGAAGATAACGCAAAAAAAAGCTAAAGGGAATCCTGACTTATAAATTCTAAGGGAAGCGACATTTCCAAATCGGAAAATAACAATTCAGTTCATAATATTTCATTCAGTTCATAAATTCATTCATAAATAATTAACTGTAATGACATAAGTTCTTACCATATACATCCGATGTTGACTTATATAATTTTTTGTTCAAAAAAAAAAAATGCGATTATTAATAACAAAACTGATATAAATTAGTTTGTCAAATGGTCAGAAAGAAATGTTAATCTTATTGTAAAAATAAATAGCAATTAGAATTGTATAATGCTGTTGAAAGTTTTAACAATATGATTCACGAAACTGGATTTTTATCAATACCATACTTTACAGTTTCAAATGACTGCTGAAATCAGAACTATAAAAGAGTTCTAACAGTACGTTCACACTTGTCAAATATTTGCCCAAAAAAGCGTAGCCACCAAATATTAATAAAAAATCTTTTAATTCTTACAAGTATATTGAGTTAAACACTTTCAATAATATTGGATTCTGTTACACTGCCTATTATTTATGATCTGCATTAAAATATCTTTATTTATAAATAAGCAGAAATCTTAACGAAAAACGTAATTTAATGCCCCTATTGCCGTTCTGAACTCAACTCAGTTTGGTCGTCTACCAGTTAGTTGTCATTGCTATGGTGTTGCCGGTGTGAAATTTCAATTTCATGTTGTTAACACCTTGAAATTTATTTGGAAATAGAAGAAAAGAAAACGCAAATATAAGTTAAAATTAAGTTTTTATAGAAAAAAAGTAAATTAATATTGGAGATAAGTGTGGGTTTATTTTACTAAAATGAAAATCATGACGCCAATATACATAAGTGTTCTTCGTATACATACAAAAGTACGGGATGATTAAAATCCTCTCGAACCAGCTGGTGCGAAGTAAGAAATGTCCAAAATTATTAAAAAAAAATTTATAACAAGTGACTTTATTTATAGTTTTATTAGCTATTTTCGGCTGAACAAAGAGGCATTTTGTTATGTGGGGGCTAAATTAAGGACCTCTTAAAAAATGGTAGCTATACCACCTATGTTAAAGCAGTGCTCTGTCCCCTAACTTTTTGTCTGACGGAAGCTATTAAAAGAGCAGTGGAAATGACTTCAATGATTGAGTAGCTCAATCCACAATGTCAATTATTTTAAAGGAAGTGTTACCAGCAATAGAGAATCGCATTTTAGAAAAATTGATAAAATTAAATATTTAATTATTTTAAACATATTATTATATATTTAGTTATTTATTTTAGTCAGAAAAAACTTACTTGCGATTTTTTCATTTTTTACCTTTTTTTCTATTATTTTTAAAAAGAAAGCGTATTCATTATATAAGTGAACTCTATATTTGATAGAGACTCAACTGCTAATAAGCAGTTGTCTATATTTATCGTGTTTGTTAACCAAACTCATACAAAGTGGTCAATCGCAATACCATAAAACACAACTAAAATATCAACCACATAACCAAAGTCAACTAAAGAGTCAATCGTATTTGAGTTGAGAATAGCTCTGTTTATTTATTGAAAATTGTTAACAATTGTTGATAGAAAAGTGTTCATTAACTCGAAAAACTATCAGCGAGAGAGCTACAAAGAGAGCAAAAGATTGAGAGACTGGAAAATTATTGAAAATTCTTGATAGTAAAATTTTTACTTTCAAATTATCCAATCAGCT
Organism: Linnaemya vulpina; assembly: GCA_963675445.1. Classification (NCBI taxonomy): domain Eukaryota; kingdom Metazoa; phylum Arthropoda; class Insecta; order Diptera; family Tachinidae; genus Linnaemya; species Linnaemya vulpina. The sequence goes on along the minus strand of OY776276.1, from coordinate 55,536,106 downwards.
GTTTTGTGTTACATTTAGAAATCAAGTTTTCTAAAAGAAGCTAAAAATTTAAATATATTGGATAATTCAAATTATCCAATCAGCTGTTTTGTGTTACATTTAGAAATCAAGTTTTCTAAAAGAAGCTAAAAATTTAATTATATTGGAAAATTTTAGAAATGTTAAGTAATTGCAAGCTATTAAATATGTTTATGACTATTTTTGTTAAGGGAAATGAATTAAGTAGCAAAACACATAGTACATAAGGGACACAGGATGCAGAAGCGATTGGAGGTGATGTAAAAACTATAAGTACCTAGATACTCGACACTTCACACAATAGCAGTAGATAGTCGCATTTTTTAAGATATGCATTTGCATATGAAATAAATGATTTTTAAAAAAACCAAATATTTTATATAATGTAAGCTTGGTCAAAATATATTTTTGACTCTACACAGTGCCTGGCTTCTGCAGTTTGTGAAAAGTCTACATTAAGAAGAAATTTTCATTTCGATTGGCATGATATACATACATTGTTGTAGGATGATCCATAGAATTATATGTTGGTTATTATCCAAATCTAACACAAGTACATACAATAAGGATACATTTTTTGACTTATTCTGCGTTTCAGAGAATAACAAACGTGTTGTTGATCCGACAAGATCTCACATTAGAATAGAGTCACTGCGATTTTACATAGTGAAATCAATATCAAGATAAGATAATCGGCTAAGATCGAGAAAAACTATTATATAGCTCAAAATTCCAGAAAATAAACTTATGCGTGTGCTTTACCCTGCCTTTACACATGCAAGTAATTACTTGCAAGTTGAATATACATATTATTATCGAAAATGGTGATGAAATAGCCGAATGTTATGCAAGTTGCATGAAAGTTTACACAGTCAAGAGAAAGTTCATTTTCAAGATGTCGTTGAAGGCAAATCAACTAAAATAAGTTGGTTTATTATTTGAAAAAATTATGTGAGAAAATTGAAAAAGAAAAAACAGGACATATAAAGAGAAGGTATTGGGTAGAACCTCTACTTATAAAAAGGCACGATCTCCATTATTATTTGGTTTTGTTTATTAATCAGAGTTACCAATGATATAAGTGGGATACGTTTTTATGGAAACAATTGACATTAGTAATTATTATAACATTTTCTAATTAAATTGATGTTTCCATATGAAACCAATTGTCTACTTTATGTATATGTTAAAAAAAACCAACAAATATTTTAAAATAAGTTAAAATTATATATATTGCTTCCTCATTAAAGTAAATTTGGTAACACTGTCTATATATTTGACATTGACTTGCTGCAAGTGTCAAAAAATCACTTGCTGCTAAAATCTCTTGCAAGTTGATCTGCAAGTACGCTACAAGTACGAAAAATATGGTTGTGTTAGTAAAAAAGTGTGAGGGCGTTGAGCTTTTCGAACTTGCACTTGCATGTGTAAAGGCTGGGTTAGATATGATTTATAATAAAAATTATACGTATTGATAGTGCTAGTAGGTTTCTGTAGATAAATTTTTATTATTTACTGTGTTTTTGTACGACTGCTGCTTGCAAAAAGCAATTATTTATTAATTTCACTGGAAAGAAACAAATATATATTTAAAATCACATTATTTTCATACTAATATATAAAATTTTCGCAAATATTGCAGTAAATACTTAGTGCTCGCGTATACCTACAGAACACTTCACTATTTTAAGTTGATAATTATGGATGGAAAAGTGTTCATTTACTTTTTGTTCTTACTGAGAGAAATTTCACAAAATTACTTCTTACTCTCTAGTTGATGGAAATTGATAGAAAAGTAAATGAACAGAGCTAATGGCAATACCGGTTATTGAAAGACGACCAAACTAGTAAAAAAGTTGTCAACCGCAATAGGGACATAAATAATGCGTGAAGGAGCTAAACCATCTATAGCCTAAAATAAAAAAATTAACTTATCGAATTTCGTTCGAAATCTTGATATTTAAAAAAATATTGAATATTTATTACTGAAAAAGTCTATATGTTTGCACAATCGATTGGAAAATTTTCCAGAGCTTGCCAAAAGAAACAGTAATGTATCTTACCTTAATGTATAACATAATTCCGATATTAAATTATCTTTCTTCTCGTATATAGTAATGGTGCATAGACCAACAAAGACTGAAAATGTAGTAACATCCTTTCGCACAATAAGTGTCATTGTCACTTCAAATATCAACACATCAATTCGTATTCATATATAACAGATATAGGCACGGTACTTCCGAAGAATGTCATTGTAAATTTTAAAAGATATTCTTTGGAAAGTAAAATATATCGCTCTGGAGAGTTTTTGGATTTGCTTTAGAATTCGAGAGAGCATGATATAATCTATTATATAAACTAAACACATTTTTTCTAACAAATTTCTATCTTATACTAAAATCGTAATTTAATGAAAACAAAAAATTTGCAGAAATTAATAATATTAAAACTGATGTCCCTCAAGGCAGTATGTCAAAAATATAATTAAAAATCCCAAAATAAAACTTACATTAGATTTAGAGATTTATAAATTGACGAACAACTTAATTTTTATATTAAGAGAACAAAAAAGTTTAATAATGTTTTCAGTATTGCAAATTTTCAAGATAGTAAGAAAAAATTAAATAAGATACAATATATACACTTAGCCAATAAAGGCTGCGTTGATATATTGCATTTTTAGGATATATTAAAAGAACACATTATACATTTAAATTCAAGTTAAATTTCTTTACAGATTTTTATTTACACTAATAACTATAAAAAAAAAGCAAATAAATAATTAACTTTCAAACTAAAGGGTCATAAATGTCGCACTATGAAAACATAAGAACCCAAAAGTCTGCGTTCTATGTCAAAGCAGAAAGAAAAGTTTAATATATATAGTTAAAAGTTAAAATTAATATCTTGTTGGATAGCCACGTTGTCTCAGGGCTTCACTCAACGACTTTGACATTGAATTCACCAATTTTTTTCTATGCATTTATTTTGAGCCATTCTTCCTGTATAATACTTCGCAAGTTCCATTTACTTGTAATTACGTACTAATGAATTCTTTTCTCTAATAAATTCCTAAGATGCTCAATAGTATTTTGATCTAGGGATTGGGGGGTGTCTTATGCTATTTTGGATGATTATACACGAGCCAAGGCCGAATGAACTCCACAGTGTTGATTCAAATTGTAAATTCTTTTTAGATAAGAAATAAAGAAATGGTCAGTTTCGTTAAAGTACAAAATAACAGAACAAAGTTCATCATGTCCAAATGTAGGTACCCATATCTACATACAGTTAGTTTAAGAAATCTATTGTTATTTTTTTAGTATTTAAGAAACATATTTGAAAATTGTAATGCAGTTAAGATTTAGGATAAGAACTAAGAATAACTCACCAGAGTTAAAAAAATAAATAGACGCATAGACGTTTAGAAATTATTTTTTTAATTCAACCAAAAGTGAAAACTGCATACACGAATATGTTTGGATAATTTTTCGGAAGCTTTTTATTTCCTTCCACAATAATTTTTCCTCTCTGATTCACTAATTTCTTAACTTTTAATTTTAATTAAATTGATATTAAATAACAATATGCAAATAAGCTTCTTCAAAGATCAATTGTAACACAAAATAAGAGAAAACGAGGAAAAACAAGAAAAAATATTAGAAAAGTAATAGTACTGTTACAACAACATAAGTGAACGCAAATTATATTGTTGCTATATTTAAGTGTTGCCTGATTAGTACCTCGCTGTTTAAAAAACAAGAGAGGAATAATCTCCGATTTTATTCCTTTTTTAATGTCATATTTATTTTACTATTTTCATATTACCATCAAATGTTTGTATTGTAAACGCAGACTTTATTGAGTAAATGTACATGTATGTTGTTGATACAAAAACATTATAAAACACCCTCCCAATCAACTAGACTTATATCATTATATATATTTTTATAAATTTGCTGCTCTCCAATGATTTTGTAAATAATGGTGTTTTCTTCTCTGCACCTTGTTAAAAGGCGCATGTATAAGATATCTTGCCAACCCTGTACTAATGCAATTTGTTGTTTCACTAGAACAAAACACAATTTGTGAAGAAATCTCAATAAATTTAAAATTTCATCCTCATCAGATGAGGATGAATTTAGCAATTGACTAATTGTCATATCTGCACATATAATTTTGACTTTTATTAAATGGCTAAGAAATGTTAAAAATTTTCTTTTGTGTGTTTTTATAAACTACATATAAGTATAAGTAGGAAAAAATTGCTGCCGGACTGCCAGTTTATCGACCCGAAGCTTTAGCGGATTTTCATATAAAGATTTTTTTGAGAGCAATTTCAAAACACCAAATCCTGTAAGACTTAATATCACTTATAATCTGTTTACAATGTAATGTTTTCTCATAGTTGTTATATAAAACAGTAAAGAAATTAACTTTTAAAATTTAACTTTTTACTTAAGGCGATTTCTTTCCAAATTCGTCTGGTATCATTATTGATAAACAAAAGTCAATCACTTTTCAGGGCAGTATCAACACTGCCGATTTGTATGGGGCGTAAAGTGCAATGCCTTTCACCATTATCGAGGGAGATTTTTTTTAAACAAACACATTAATTACCCTTTTACACAGCAAAACATTTTTAAGAAACGAACACGAAACTACTCTTGTTACATGGAAATGTAGTATATTTTTGTAGAAAAGAAAACACCATTACTCTCCTAACTGTAACTCAGGACTAATATATTCAATCTGGATATTGCTCTTCAATAAGATATACTTTATTAAATGGTGTTCTATATCAATACGCTTTGCTCTTGTTTTCTCTAGGCCAGTTGTCATTACAATACACTCGTAGGTATATATAATTTCCTTTGAATCTTTCATAATTCCATTATTCATATTGCTTTTATTGTTGCTAGACTTCTGATGAGGACGTTGTAACAATTTCTTGTTTCTTGCTACACTAATATATAGTGCAACCATACAGCTGGAACAAATACCCACTAACTGATATCTCTCCAATTTTATCTGATGCCGAATCTGCATCACGTTCAAAAATGTTAATTTGAAGATATCTTAAAAGATATGGTACAATTCGCCCAAGATGTTACCGGTGAATATCAAGAGCTTTTGCTGAAAGCGATTTAAATAAACGATTTTAAACAGATATCAGCAGTGATATTCTCTATTGTTTTATAAAAAAACTTGTTATTGTCAAAGAATTAATGAAGGGATTTAGAAATTTTGATATTCAGCACTGCTTTTAACGTGTTATTGTTTTACTTTGGTGGTAATGTTTTTGTATTGTTTTCTTTTGTTAATTTCGCTTTTTGACATATGTATGTTTTCACAGCGATGCCACTTGACTTACAATTTTCTCAATGTTGTTATTTTTTATTTACAGAATAGCAAAATCGTTACTGCAAACAACATTTTACGTTGACAATATAACAATGTCTATTTTTGTTCAAAGTTACACAATCGCGCTACAGGTCGAGAACATAGGATGGTATACATTAGACTTCCTAATAGTTTTCAGTAAGGGTGAATGGTTGATTCTGATAATTTTTTTTCTAATGCCAAATCTTTTTCTATCGGAGACTTCGCCGTATTACAATTTCTTAAATATATTCAGAAATCTTGTCTGGAATATTCCATTTCTGTTTATTTGAATTTTAATCACTGTATGTTGACAAAAGTAGTTATTTTCGGACAATCAGCATCGAATTGATTATCCTCTTTGAAACTAATTGTAAACCTTGTAACACTGCCTCCCACATAAGCCTGTTCGTACCAAATAGGTACTCAATCACCTAATTCATAGTGTACGAATCGTTCGAGGTGCGTTATTCTCATATATGACTTTGGGCTGTTGTTCTGTATCCGTTACACAATGTAATTCATCCTCTTAGTAACTTTTTACGGTCCATCCCATTGCGTACGTAACTTGGTGGACAATCCTTTCTTCCATTTAGAGTTATAAAATAAAACCAGTTGATCCTCATTAAATCCCTAAGGATTCCCGGTGCTGTCATATCTAGCGTACGAACTCATAAAACTCATTTAAATTTTCCCGCTCTGGGAAGCATTCATAATTTCTTCGCTTGCTACTGCTGGCTTAACAATAAATTCTAAATCACCACGCAGGCAAGACAGTCCTATAAGCGACCAAAAATGTTATAATTGCCATCACACTGTGGATGCAGCGGCGTTGTTCTCGTTGTATTTATCCCATATAATTCGCACATATTCAAGTATATGGCGGACTCCAAATGTCCGTCTTTGGTCCGAACGTAATTCTATTGAAATATCATAGCGATATACATATAAAGTAGTTGACGAGTGTATTGATGACTGTCCTTGCTTCTTGGATAGGTATCGCAAATACATCTGGCCATATACTGAAATAGTCCATCACCATCATAGCAATTAGCGGCTTCATTGCAGGGGAATGGTCCTGTTACATCAATCGTTATTCACTCAAATCGTGCACCTGAATTGTATTGTAGCTGTCCTCGGCAAAACTCGACTTATCATGGAGAATGGGACAGGTATTGATTTGGAAGCTGTTTTGCCCTTTCTACCGGATCTAATAAGATTTTGCAAGTGGGATTTCAGCTAAAATTTCAGTCCGCCTTGGTCTTCTATTCTCTTCTTTGGCCGCTATAATTGCCTTTAAAATACTGTCGTCTCTGTGCTGCTGACCAGTCTTCGCCAGAATCAATGTGCGTCAACTGAATATCAACAACGTCTGCTCTCTGTTCGGTCCTAAAGCAGTGTTTGCAATCTAAACTGTAGGACCGCCGCGAGACGGCTCTGAATTCCTAGCTCTGTAGACGTTCAATCAATCCTTCAGGATTTTTAAACTGCAACAGCCATCAGTGCAGAATGGTCGGTCCATACAAATAATTATTATTAGCTCACGTCGTTTCACACAGTGGTTGTTTTCAACCTTCGAGAGTAAACCGCTATAATATGCTATGAATTTGTTTCATTCAATATGTGAGATAGCAGACGCCCTATTCCATATCCGATCATATCAGTATCTCCAGATTTGATGTGTGCTACCGGTACTAAAGTACACAATAATTACTTTATTTTTAAGAAACATATTCATTTGGCTACCACAGTGTAAAATTTTAGTCCATATCGGATCAAAAATCTGTAACTTTTTTATTCTTAGAGATAGAGTTTTGAAATTTTGAACGAATAATCTTAAATGTATTTGCTATTACTCTTCAGAATAAAGATAAGAAATTAATTTTTTTGCATATAGAGATGATTTGTACATGTATTTGGTACAAAATAGTGACTTTAAATTTAAATAAACTTCATTAAATTGTAATTTTATAAAATTACATTTTTAAATGATGTATATTCTTAACAATAACTAAATAATACAATAAAAAATAAACTTAAAAACATTCTGTTAGGTATAGTGTAACTTTAAATATTTAAATAATATTTTAACCTTGACATTTTCTTAGTGAAAATCGCTATATTGTGGTTACTTCATCAGTTTAAGCATATCTGCATCCAAATCTTTTGAAAGTTTGGCGGATGGTTTTCTTATACTTGTTACATATGGATCAGAGGTGTAAAGAAGTCTGTTGAAAACATCTTCGTTAGTGGCTGATCGCGAACATTTTCGAGAGTGATGTAAACGATAATTTTTGTAGTCCTTATTGCGCGATTCTTGTGCGTCTTCCAACAGGTGACCAATAGGCAACACTGCAAAATGTTTTATAATGGTTTCCCCATGTATCAATATTTTGTGGACAGATGATGGCATATGATACCAGTTGTATTTTTTTATATACAATTTTGCTGTTTTCATTGCATATTCGCCAAATTTTCCAGGGTCTATTATTAAATCAGACGATAAAGCTTGAAGAATTGTGTGAAACTTTTTATTAGTTCGTCATCTACTCCAGTTATGTCAGCAGATCGCGAAAAATAAAAAAATCTAGCGGTATTACCATCATTGCTGCTACCACATTTTTTTATATTATTCGCTATATATATTTTTCACAAAGTTGATAATTTTTTTCAACAAATACGTTAATACTTTGTGTATTTCTCCCACTTTTAATATAAATATCAATTATTTGACGTACTGAACACCTAAAATTATTAATAAAAGAAAAATCGTTCTAATTTTTTGGCCTTTGATTTTATATATTTTAAATAATAATTTCGATCTTAAGGCTTGCTGTTATAAAAAACTATTTATATTTTATTAATATCGACATTCCGATATTTGAAATATATATTTGAAAATAATTTTGTTGTTTGTTAATAAATTATAATTAATTTTTTTTATTATCATGAAGAAGACATCCAGAAGATATCGAAATATCAATATTAATAAAAATAAATCATTTTTCACAAAAATAAGCCTTAAGCTCGAAATTATTATTTAAAATATTTAACAAAAATCATTTGTTCAATTTTCTAAATAACTGTGTTTTTTAACATTATTGAATGTAGCTTCTGTTTAGGCAAGAATATGCAGCAAATATTTTTAAATTATTCTATTGATATATTAAGCTTTAAATTTTTTTACATATGAGCGCAGATCTAAGCAGAGCTCCTAATTAAAAGCCTTACCGAAGTTTTTACATGCATCCAAAACATTACATCATTCAGGAGCTAAAATTTCAAATGTTTTTACTAAAACCTTATCCGAATCGGAATCTACATCAAATTACCTTTCCAGTAAGGTATATAAGTCCTTAGTTGTAAAGTGAGTTATATTAAAAATATACTCTGAAATATGTTTTATTTTTATGGTAATAAATTGTTTTCGTAAAAAAATGTGAATGCGGTCCTTATTTCCGAGTATTCCTATTGACCAAACATCAAATATTTTCTTCAAATTATTAAGTACGACATCTTAACTGTTTGATAAAAAAAAATTATGGTGTAATTCGAACCTTTTTAAAAATTAATTATGGGCTGGTCTTATTCTACGATTTACCACTGTGCATACCTTAGGTCTTGATTTCTTGGTCCGCTCATGCAGACTCGCAGCTATACTGGAAAAATTTCTTAATTTAAGAAAATTTTTCGGATGAGTTCAGTTTGTTGTTCAGGCTGAGTTTTAAGACAGCTGATGATATCTGTTCAAGAACTTCTCATAGATTCTTGAGGTGCCCATTAAAAGATTTTCACATCACGACTACAGTGAAGCCCTTTCAGTACATGCTCGATTAGACGTTCAAATGTGGCCGGAACATTGCAAAGATAGAATGGCGTTACACTGAACTGCCACAATACGTTTCTGACGCTCAAGGCTGGTAGCTGCACCAGCTAGCGTGTCCACAGTGTCGTGTATTCTGGGGAGCGATAACTTTTCTTCTTAGTAATGTTGAGCTGCCTGTATCCCGCGCAGAATGTAGTGCTGCCATTGTTCTTTTTAGTTAGAACTACAGGTGAGCTTCAAGGACTTGAGGATGGATCAACTGCGCTACGCAGCGGGATTTGTTCATACAATGTTTGGCAATAAATATAAGGAGTGCTCGTAGAATGTTGAAATTTCGCTCTGAGCCTTTGGTTAGCTCAATTAAGAAAAACATGAAGTTTCATTAAAATTGGACACGACCACTACCCACCGCCTATAGAACCCAAAATTTATTTTTGGCCCAAAGTTTTTAAAATTTTGCTCTGAGCCTTTGTTTAGCTCAATTAAGAAATATATAAAGATTCATTAAAATTGGCCTCGCCCACTACCCACCGCCCATAGAAATCAAAATTATTTTTGGCTCAAAGTTTTTGAAATTCGGCTCAAAGCCTTTTATTACCTCAATAAATAATAAAATAAAGTTTCATCAAAATTGGCCACGCCCGCTACCCACCGCCCATAGAAACCAATATATATTTTTGGCCCAAAGTTTTGGAAATTCAGCAACAAGTGCGGGGTTAGAAAAGAAACGCCTGGACGTATTTCCATCGTTAGTAGACCTGAAGATATACCTGTAACAGTTTAAACTGTCTTGCCATCTAACATTGTAAACACGAAATAATGCTTGATTGAAAATGGCTGTCCGCACGCTACAACTTCGGAATTTTTCAAAGCAGCAATATCTAAATTAATTTTTTCTTTTGTTTCTTTGGTAAATTCAAAAGAGATAGGACATCTGAATTTTGTTGATGACGGACTTTTATTTCGCCAATATTCTTCTTGAGAAATCGTCTGTAGACTTAACGGAACCATACATGCTAATAACAAAGTTTTATCGCTTACATCAGCACGTGTCTAAAAGTATGCCATATCTTTTTGTAATATTTTAAAATTAAAAATTTCATGAGTTTGGAGCCAAATTTTATGATTTTACAAAAGATTATTAATTATTTAAACTTTTTCTTTTTTTAATTGAGAGTATGGAGTCTTAGCTTTCATTTTATTATAGCGGGAGCACCTAGCACGACCTAGCAACCCTTTTTTTCTTAAAAGGAAGATTGAAATCACGGCACATTATGGAACAAATTTTATTCTATCATATCTTTCAAACCATATGAGCGAACTTTGTAATTCTTTTTTTAAAATATGCAGAAAAGGCTAAATTTGCAAAAAATCGCTATTTAAATCAGAGCAATAAAATTATTTTACGTACAAACACTATAGAAATGAGTAAACAGTTTTCAATATTTTGAACCAAAATTTACTTGTGACTTTACTCCATTATTTCAAAGACAAATAAACGTCTTTTTAGGATACAATTTATGGATTCTTCATACTGTAACTGTTTTCTACAAAACTGCATCATTCATTACATTTTTAAATTTTATGTGTCGAAAAAAGTACTTATTGCACAAAAATCCCTCTGTGCGCCATTTTACTTTTTAGCAGGTGTTTGGCTTTATTTATATATACTGCTGCTAGTTCAGCTACCCATTTCCTTATGTATTCGTCAAATTGTTCACGTTATATTGCGAACATATTGGTAGACCGTGGATATTTAAAATTAGTTTTAGTATTTTGATGAATATTTAAACTCTATGTAAATACGCTTTCAGTTTTGCAGTCAGACTTAAATTCTTCAATTAATTTATGCGAAAAATGTGTTAGCACCATGAAATAAGTAAACAAAAATCGTCATGGTTCAGAAAATAGGTGTTTTGCTTATTATTCAAAGTGTGTTGTGCATGAAGTTATTTTAAGTTTTGCAATTGTGTTAAGAGTCTATTTGTACAATAAATATTACTTGACAACTGATATTACACACAAAAACATTTTCACTAACACAATAAAAAATATTTTAATCCATTTTTGGACTTTTCATACTAAATTTTTACGATTTGTTTTTAATTGATCAAATATATACTTTTTCAGTATGTTTGTGTATGTACAAGTTCAATGAAGTTGCAAAAATATTTATATATTAAACCAATTAACAAAACTTAGTTAAATTTTGCTCTAATTGTTGTTTTAAATGTTTCACGAGATATAGGGATTTTTGGGAGCATCAAAAATATATATAGGAATTAAGAAAAGAAGTTTGAACGACAACGCTGGTTTTTACAGGTTAGAAAATATAAAATAAAATATAAAATAAAATAAGAAAAATAAAATATATAAAAAATAAAAAATATAAAAATTAAAATATGTAAAAAATAAAATTAAATAAAGTGGCATATTTTCATTCCCGCGGGTCGTAGCGAAATATATTATTGAATATATGTATAAAAAATATATTGTATACATATATATGAATAATTGGAATAATGTCTAGTGAAGCGAATATTGATACTAATGATATCCTTGTGTATTATGATACCCACTGATAATCATTTGGGATACGGAAAAAAGGATACTGTAAGAGGTAAATCTCTCTTTTGTATTATGTCCATGTTCTTTTGAGAAGTTCTTAGCGGTGATACTTTATTCTTATATTGCAGCTGATGACAGTTTCCTTGCTTTCTAGGTAATGTTGGAATTAGCTGTACGGGAGATGTTGATTTCATTTTGTTGCGCGGTGATTTATTTCACGATGAATGGCCAAGCCAAAATGTATTCCACAAGTAAGTTTAGTTTTGAAGAAAAAACAAGGTAAAAAACAAAATTTATTTCCATCTTTAGAAGTATGAAACTATTGAGAATGTATACTTTTGGTGATCGTCCAATTTAGGTTGAATTTTCAAGTGACGACAGTCAAAATTTTCACAGTGCCATAAACGAAACAGTTAGTTAAGAGGATCTCAACCTGAATTTGTCCATAGGGGTATACTCCATACATAGTAATCACGACGAGCCAGCGTTTTTAGTGGATTAAGTTTTTTAGATTTGTTGTCTACCATGGGCTTATTTAACTATTTTGGTCGATGGACTGATATCAGTAAGTTTTGTGTATATTAAAATATAAAACAAGCATACTTGTATGTATGTACAAATAATAAATTTGTTATAAATTAATTGAAATGAAATTAAATGCGTTTTATTTCACCGAATTTGGTTAGGTCAGGATTGTTAGCAACACCATCATCGGTGAAACCATACCCGTCAAGGGTGACCGGCCACCAGTGAGACCATACGAGTCATAGTGAAAAATTTATATATAACAGTAACATTAGAGTAAGTAGCTTGAATATATGTTCTACAGGAGATAATTTACACAAGTTAGAGAGTGATGCAAGATCACACGTACACAAAAGTTTCCATCAGTTTGGTCTTAATAAAATGATAGAAACTTTGTTCTACGTGCTGAACATTGTCAGCGTTGCCGTCATATTACCGGTAAAATGACCGTCACTATTCTTGTAGGGTTTTTAATTAACTTAATTTACGTAACTTTTAAAAGGTTTTTAGCAAATTTTTCTCAATATCACAATGTTTTCTTTTTGTTAAAAGAAACAAAAGTCAAAGTCATATGTTTACTGTGCTCGATTTAAATTAAATTTAAGTGGCCAATTAGGGGCATTTAACTCTTATTTAAGTTTGCTGTGATAGACGAAATTTTATATCTAAATGACATTTAAATATAAAATACATTTAAATAGCCACTGATTTATTGGGCATCTGACTTTTTCTCGCTGCTTACTATTGCCTCTATTGCCTTACTATTGATGATTACTTTTTCATGGCTGCCAAATTATGTACTCTTATAGGGATTATTCCTATGTTGCAAGCCTTTATAGGAGCTTTTGCTCCAATCAAAACCCATTTTTCTCACAATCTCCGTCCAGTACTGCAATGTCCTATTTCTTAGTCCAAAATTTCTTCTTAATTTGATCTTGCTATTTCACTCCTGACATCAAAATTGAGCAAAGAACGCTGATGAGATGTCGTAGCGGCTTCAAAATCAGTAATGATCCGTTCTGCTAATATGAGGACTGTAATAAATATTCAAATTTTTCGACTGCAAACCCGCAGATAATTACCGACGAACATCCCATTCCAAAACCGCGTGATTTATTGAGGATAATCAATAAATCCGATGCGACTTTTGCACATTTAAATGTAACTTAAATATTAACTCGTAGTTAAATGCAACCTACTCGAGCAGCAAATATGCCACCAGCTTAAAAGAAAAGTTTCGCATGGTTTGCGTAATGTTATTAACTTTTTTGATGACATACTAGTGTTTACAAAAAACTTAATGAACTATAAACAAATCAAGAGCTTATATTACCCTGCTGCAGCACGATCAAGTTTTCCTTTCAAGTTTTTCACTCATACTGCTCGTCAAAATTCATTTAAATTGACAGCTGTGACGTAGCTTCACGCAGCTTGAAAGCAATATATATATATATATATATATATATATATATATATATATAATATATATATATATATATATATATATATATATATATTTATATATATATATATATATATATATATATATATAATTATATATATATAAATATAATATATATATATATATATATATATATATATATATTAATATATATATATATATATATATATATATACTAAATATATATATATATATATATATATATATATATATACTAAATATATATATATATATATATATATATATATACATATAATATACATCTATATATATATCCATATATATTCCATAGGATATCAAGGCTTCTGTACAGCTCTATGAACCGCAATTTGTCATTATATTTAGTACTTTTATGTACAAACATATTTCATTGTTTCTTTTATTTATTTATTTATAATATTTCACTTAAATGTTTAAAATTGTGGCAGAATATGTGTTTAAAGACAATACAAAAACTTATGGCGGTAAAATTAATATGAAAAAAAATTCTAAATAATCAGCTATTTTCTTGAACGTAAAATGAAACACTCAGCTTGACAGAAATTAAAAGCAAGTTCGTTTCAATTTTTAAAAGTATGAGTGTATTGGTAAAAAAGTGTGAGTGTACTACAAATTGAAAGGCAAAACTTGAGCGCTTAACCGCCAAGTTGTATAGAACGAGAAGAGTTGGACTTAAAATAATCAAAGTGTGTTTTTGGCGCTAGTTTAGTTAAATTCCGGATCCAAATTCTGTAGAATAGTTGTAGCTGTTTTTAGATAGATTCTTATTATATTGCTTTTATATAAGGTCTTTCCATTCGAGGAAGACCATTGCAATGTAGAGCTGTACAAAACAGCTCTTTTGAGTGAGCGCTCTTTTTAGCTCCGCTCACTTTACTGAATTAATTCAGTCAGTTGTTTCAGTTCATTCAGTAGCTCAGGTGTTTCAGTACTTCAGTTTATTCAGTAACTCAGTTGTTTCACTAGCTCAGTTCATTCAATAGCTCAGTTGCTTCAGTAGGTGGCAACTCTATAAATAAAGAGCACTACATCCCTGTATGCATTAACACATGTATATTAATGAATTAATTTTTTTCGTATGGATTTTGGCATACAAACTGAAACATCACTGAAAAGAGCTACTGAAAGAGACAGATCTAATGAATCAACTGAAACAACTGAGCTAAAAACGCTCAATTGAATGAAAGATTCACCTCGCTCAATTGACTGAATGATTTAATTGAATTAATTCATTCAGCTCTATTGCAATGCATACTTAGGTTAGGTAAGGTAAGCAGGCTGCTGGCAAGCTCACTTGATTCCGTTTAGGGGCCGTTGTGTTACCTGTAAAAGTGTAACGAAAAGAAATATATTTGGAGTAGGCACTGAAGAGTTCAAATATAAATACAAGAATATAAAGTTGGGAGGAGTATAGAAAAGAACTAGATGTAGGAATACGTCGCTATGGAAGTCAACAGCAGGGCCATCCATTATTCTGGATAAATAGCGTACGTTCCTTAAGACTGACTCCTGAGAGCCCTTATAGGCTGCTGAAGCACACTACCTACGAGTTCTAGACGTCGACCCTCCAGAGCAGAACAGTGGCAGAGTAGATGCATAATGGATCTACTCTGACTCTGAGGCATGCGTTTGGCATGGATACCAAAAGTGCAGTGTCCAGTTTGTATTGTCACCAGAGTGCGAAGTTCCTTTCTACTAAAGTCCAGAAGATTCCACCTGTATCACCTGGCCTGAGCTATCTCAAGAAAGAAAGCAGGATGAGAGTGGGACATCAAACAGCTGTTCAATGGCGTCCGTCTTAAGAGATGGATCTGATTGCTGTTTTACTGTTGGTATAACTGTTTTATATCCTATGGCAATTAAGCCACAGCGTTAGTCTTTTTATGGCGGAAACTTCTGTCTATATTATACTACATTCGTCCGGTAGTTTAAAGGACATCTCAATTCTGAACTCCGGAACATAGGAGGATGTCGTCCATCCTCTAGAGCGTCCTGTCTCCTATGCTACAGTTACCGGATCTTCGTTACATTACTTGAGTGCATACAATAGTTTGCGGTAACATAAGCTAAGTCCAAGCGCTTCTTGGATAAGCGCGATATCCACCCTGCTCTTGCAGCTTTAGAGTGTTGAAGATTAATATGTATTATCTTCACCATCCTTAGATTTTTGGGTCGTAGTTGACAACGGCCTCCACGACATCTGGATTTTGGTTCAGAAAGACGCCCTCGTCTTCCTCGAAATCTAATCTTCAGGAGCATCCCGAAGCTACCGATTCCGCGGTGGCAGCTGCATTCGATGTGGCGTCCCTAGAGACCTGCTACCCCGTTAGGTGATGTTTACAAACGACCCCTACAGTATCGGAGGGGAGCTGGTAGCTACTAGTCCCCTAACCACTAACTAGCCGTTCAGGTTCTCGACTCTGCTACCAACCACCTTAACCTTGCAAGTGTTATAGCTTTGGTACGCGGGCTCCACTCGAGACGCATTAAAGGGGAATCGCCCCAGTTCTATATTGGGATCATGGTCATCTTAAGATGTGCCCTGTAGTCTTACTGGACCTGAAAGGGCTGTCCTACACCTCGGACCTCATACTAGGGCAAGACGATCGTTATGATCTTCCCATATCTACCTCAGAAATTGGAGTGTTGATAGTGACCAGAAGTCGCCTTGATTCGATACCCCTCACTCAGTTGCCCTCATTCAGAGCGCCTCCCTTGCGGGGTACGCTCTTATCGGAAGGAAGCAACAAAAATAGTGACTTTGATATGGAAGCCAGATTCCACACAATTCTGTAAGCCATCCTAGTGACCTGACTACTAGTACAGTCTATCAGAAGGATCCCTGACAAAATCTCTCCCCGTCCGCTATCTAGGTACGCGGCCGATGGGAGACTACAGAACTCCAGCATGGATCCAGTATATAGTTAATTTTAATATTTGTTGGATACGAAGGCAATATCATATCCCAGTAGAACAATGCGGTCATAAATCACTGACGTAGATTTTCCACTAAGCAAAATAACTTCCAATACTTTTTCCTGCATGGCCAACTACGTACATATCTTCAGTAATATATAAAACTTTTGAAGAAAATAGTAATGCAGAACAATACTGATGAATATGCATTCATATTACTTACTAGTACCATATACAAAAGTGGAAATATTGAACGTAGTGGCTTTGAAATCAGTTCTAATCTATTCTTCTAGTTTGACAATTATAAGAACTATTCACAATATGCCAAATAATTTTAAACTTAGTAACGAAAAAATTCAACTAATATAACCCTTTCGCGTACTCGTCGGCATAAGCCGACAATACGAATGCTTCAAATTGGACAACGTGGCATATGCCGACATAGAAAAAAAATCGTATATAAACACGTCGGACATAGGCCACGTGAACTGCATTGGTTTTTATATGTACTAGCATATTGTGTGCCACTACAGAAGCAATCAGATTTGAGTTAGAGCCCCAATATTATATTTTTGTTTTTAATAAAATTTAATACTTAATAAACCACAAACTCAAAGCTGAAATCTGAATTCAATTATCTGTTGTGTCGTTCTGCGAACATTTTCTAAATTTCGTGTGTCCGCGGAAGGGATAATATACAATTTTCTATTAGTGTTATTTGAATTGTTTTGGTCAAGTGTAAAATTTCAATAAATGAAGAAGTTTTAAAGCTTATCTGGCTAATGTTAATAAAACAATTTATTCAACTTTTTACCCAACGTGTCAATTTTTTGTTGAATTCTTCAGGAGGTTTTTTTTGTAATTTTATAATCATTAATACATTAAATACATATTGATAACAATACTATTACAATTTACTTTATACTAATTATTTAAACCACAAGTATAACTATTTGAAGCACAGTGAAAGCTTAAAAGTTGGTATTGCAGAAAATATTCAATTAATATATATATATATATATATATATATATATATATATATATTTCATATGAGCCTGAATGATCTTAAAACAATTCACTACTTCAATGATACATTTAACTTTCAATGAGCAACAAATGAAGAAATACTTAAAATTATTTCTATGCTGGCTTTAAATAAAAGCTCAGGACATGATAATTCATCTCCCATAGTATTAAGTGAGTGTAAACATGAAGTTTCTCCACATCTGAATAAAATTTTTAATTGTGTTATTAATACCTCCCAGTATCCAGATATTTTGAAGATATCTAAATTGATTCTAACGCCTCACGCTGATGTTGTTAATAAGTTCAGACCAATTGTTTTTTACCTGTGATTGATAAGATTTTTGAAAAGCTTATTCATGAACAAATGATTACTTTTTTGGAAATTTAATTCATTACTGTCAGTATGGATTTCGTAAACAAAGTGGAACTGAAAATGCAGTAGTAAACGTTGTAAAGAATATATATGTAATGACTTAGATCAGGGTTACAGTGGAGTTGCTGGCGTATTTTATGATTTTTCAAAAGATTTTGATCTTGTAGATCATAATTTATTAATTCAAAAGCTGTATTTTTATGGATTTCGCGGTAAAAATATTCAATTGATTAGGAGCTGCATAAGAAATAGAAAACTATATGTAGAACTGAGTAAGTTTCACAGTTGTCTAGAGGGTGTGGAGTACCTCAAGGTAGTGTGTTGGGTCCTCAGTTTTTCCTATTATACATATATAAATGGTTAATCTCAGATTGAATGGGAAGATGTATATGTATGCTGATGATGTCTTTCTTTTATCCATATAAAGATGAAAAAGCTTTAAAGGATTGCATGGCAAAAAATATTCAGAAATTTGGATAATTTCTCTATATGTGTGGAAGGTGATGCAATTTTGGAAACTCAGGAAACAAAATATCTAGGCGTGACGCTGCAGTCTAACTTAACATAGAGCTTGCATATTAAGGATTTAAAGTCAAAAATATCTTCTGTAATTGGTTTCCTATACAAATTTAAGCAGAAGTTTTATACAAGAACTAAACTGGCTTTATACCAGGCACTAATACACAGTCACTTCAATTACTTATCAATAGTATATGCTTGTAAAAATTCTGAGTTTTTGAAATCTTTACAAAGGGTACAAAACAAGCTTTCACTCTATAAAGATGTTGCAAAACTGTCTTGCCTATAAAGGGATTATACCAAACGCAGTTATTGACTTTTTGTCACAGCGAAATATCGGCCACAATACAATTACAAACAAAGCAAAAAGTAGAATATATTGGTTGGTTTGACTACAATAAATTGCCACAAGCTTTAAAAAATGTTGAAAGAATTTCAGTTTTTAAATCTGAATTAAAAAGATATTTAGTTAAAAATTTTTAAATCTTCATTGCATAGTAATTTATACACATGTTAGTATTTCATAAACACTTAATATTTTATGTTATTTATTTTTCTTTTTGTAAATCTTTAGTTTATAGATAATGGCAACTAGTCTCTACAATGTCATGCGACGCTGAGGCAACATGAATTTGTTAAAACTTAAATATGAATAATAAAAGTTATCTATTATAATATATATATATATATATATATATATATATATATATGTATATATATATATATATATATATATATATATATACATATATATACATATATATACATATATATACATATATATATATATATATATATATATATATATATATACATATATATATATATATATATATATATATGTATATATATATATATATATATATATATATATGTATATATATACATATATATATATATATATATATATATATATATATATATTTTATATTTTAGAAATGCGTGCATCGATTCCTCCTGGAATAAGAGTGGTTCGTGGGCCCAACTGGATATGGCAGCATCAAGGTTAGTGACGTACATATAGTAACTGTTTGAAAATTCAAACTTCAGCAATTCATATTAAATGAGTTTCTGAAAAAAACATGTCGCTTAAATTTCGTGATTTTGATGTGCCAAACAGGTGTTCTAACAAACGAAAACGTTAAAAATTTGGTTTTGAAATCGCTGGAGTATACTGAAACGATCTGGGCTGTTTTATTTAAACTGCGCTGCACAGTGGTTCAGAATCGTTTTTCATTAAATAAAAGTCTGTAAATTTTTAACTAATAAAGATTTTAGCAATTCTTTTTTAGTCAATAGATAACATCTTAAGCTTTTATCGAGTTTATATTTTAATAAGATCGATACAGCGGTTGTTAAGAAATTTAAGCTTAAAGTTCAATTTTAAATCTGTTCTTCTTAATTCTTGTTTGCAATCCCGTTTAACCGATTTGGCTCAAATGTGGGCCACAAATCAGTCTTGTATGACAATATAATATTTTGTTATCGTTAGGGTGCCCCTATTTAAATTGATGTATATTTCCTAGTTTTTGGTCAATTTTAAAATAAAACAGTGTAACATAATTTTTCTTTAAATATATATTTATTTATAGTCATAAGTAGATTCTAGATAAATAAAATAACATATAATATTAATATTTGTATACTTTGTTTCATTTTAATATTAAATGCAAATTATTATTACTTGTCTGGAATATTTTCTGCTCATATATCCCGTTCCTTATTACTTCTGTCCTGTAGCAGTGCCTTAGCTTCGGCATGTAGGTCAGAATGATTCAGTTTCCATTGAGTTCGAATGCTAAAGATAATATATGAAATAAATCTTCATTTGTAGAAATTCGTGACATTTTTGTAGTATTATGTTCTCTGTAAAATCTCTAATTCATTATGCCCAGTTTTTGACTTCGTATTTAAGTTCTATTTAAACTTAAAGTCTATTTAAATACAAAATTCATTTTTATAGTTCATATTTATATACAACTTAAATATCTCTCATTGGACACTTAAATGGTATTTAAATAGAGCACAGTAAAGATATGACTTTGACTTTTTTTCTTTTAAGAAAAAGAAAACATTGTGGTGTTGAGAAATATTTGCAAAAAAATGTAAAAAAGTTACATAAATATAGTTAATTATCAATAGAATAAAGTAAAAAATCAATAAAATAATATTTATTGTACAAATAGACTCTTAACACAATTGAAAAACTTAAAATAATTTCATGCGCAACACTTAAGCAAAACACATGTTTTCTGAACAATGGCGATTTTTGTTTACATATATCATGGTGCTCCCACATTTTTCGGATAATTTAATTGAAGTATTTAAATATGACTGAAAAACTGAATGCGTATTTAAACACAACTTAAGTTTATGTAAAAATTAAATAATTTTGTACCTAAATACGAAGTCAAAAAATCTTCAATTGGGTAATAAATGGTGCCTAATGATATCTTCTCCATGACAAAGAACTTTCTGCACTGTTGCTGATATATTTCTAAAATTTTATTTGGATGTATATATAGCAACGGTTTCCTTGGCGTAATCACCAAATTGTCTAGCTTTAATTTGTTCACTTCACGCAAGTACTTCAGTAATTGTTTTAAATCTTGAAATAACATCTATATCAACACCTATTATATCAGATGTAGTTTCGGGATCCAAAAAGAATCTTCATGCGGTATTGCCATCGTTTGTATTGCCTGATCCTTGTTTTAGTTGATCTATAATTAACCCGTGTTTGAGAAATTCATCTTGAACTTTTTTCTCTTCTAATTTTCTTTTCTCTTTGTTGGTGTCATTATTTCTTACTGATCCTGAAGATCCGAAGTCCAAATCATAGCTAATTTACAGTATGTGTTCCATAAACCTTATCCTCGCATGTAGCGTTGATAATCCAAATTCAAACGCATCAATGCTATCTGCGTCGGTTCTTGGTTTGACAGACTTGATATTGCTTTACATATAATACAGCTGGATAAAGCTTTTGTATCAGTCAAAACCTGAGCAGTTTTTCCGTCTATCATTGAAAGTATAAATTGGTAATTCAGTTTAATAGTTTGTTCATCCATCTCCAACTCTAATGATTTTGGTGTTGAAATCTGAGCCCTAATGTCACTCACTTCATTTTAAATGGTATCATGAGTTTACTTTTCAAATTAAAATTTTATTGGTCTGCAGTTTTTCGTAGACGATGGGGTATGGTTTTTCAAAATACAATTTGTTGGCATTGTGCTGGACGAAGGCTCCGAGTCTTCTAAGCACCATGAACATATCTGTGTTAGAGATATCTTTACATAAAAATTGTTTATATTGTTTTTGTTCCGAATATCCATCGCATCCCTATTTACAGAAAAAGAGTTAAATTGCAGTTTCCATTTGTTTTTCAACTCACTTCCTTTGAGTGATTGTAGCAACCTTTCGGCTTAGGATCAAGTAGAGTTTGCAGTTGTACCTGTGCCGAAATTGGTGTGATTTTAATAGATTTCTTTGGAGGTTAACACTCCTTTTTAGCTGTAATTATGTGATAAGTATAAATTTGAGCCTTTTTCGATCGCAAGCAATACGAGTTGAGTATACTGCTGTTTTGTTACCTTTAAAACCAGAAATAATGCAAGTGCTTCCTCATAACTGTTTTTCCTCGTTTGGCCTTGAAATGCTTTTAAGGACCCGTTTTGTTCTTCGGGCTAGCAGAAAGGACTTTTTGAATGACATTGACTTTCGTGGATCTGTAATGTTTTCACATCCGATTTCTTAATTTAAATTCTTAATTTTTGTCTCATAGATCTATCGCTACAGTTATCTAGCGATTTTTGTCGTCTTCTACAACTCTCCTCATATGTTGTTTCTGAAAATTTTACTTTTACTAAAGTCAACTTCCTTGTAGAGTTTTTGAATATTATGACGAAAACAGATACTTTGTTTTTTTATTTCCACTTGTGTTTCATTATGGTTTAGAACAACGTCTTTGTTTTCGTTTTTAAAATATTCTTTGATCAATTCTTTATAGCTGAAAGTGTACATATATTAATTAAGATGAAAATAATGTATGAGATGAAGGGCTATAAAATAAAACTTCCAACAATTTATAAAATTTTAATTCAAAGATCTGTGCAAAAATATAATATTTTCAAAATTAAATGAAAAAGTCTAGGAAGTTCTTTACAAATATGTCAACCATTTGAAAAAAATTTATACCACTTTCCTCTCTTTTTCCCTACGTTTTGCTATCTGCAATTTGTATTTATGGCAGTAAATGGTTTCTAAAGTAAATTTACTAGCAATTTTGATAGAATTTTGTTTATGGAAATTTGGAAGTTTTTTGACTCAAAATGTCATAAAAGACTACCTATAAAAATTTTAAGTGTAATAAAACCCTTTAACGCTGATGACTAACAGTTGAGGTAACGTACCATAAGTTAAAATGGGAAAATTTTACCTGTTAAAATTCATTCTGTATATCACTAAAAGAAATTTAAAAAATATTTCTTTTAACTTTTAGCAGGTAATTCAAAGATCTGTGCTAAAATGCAATATATTCAAAAATTCTAGGAAGTTTTTTACAAAGATGTCAACCATTTGAAAAAAGAAAATGTATGCCACTAATAACGTTCCTCTCTTTCTCCCTACGTTTTGCTATATGCAATTTGTATTTATGGCAGTGAATGGCTTCTAAAGTAAAATTTACTATATATACAGTATGTCAAGAATATGTTTTTACATTAAAAGAAAACAAGAACTTGTCATTGATTCACTTAAAAAAAATTAATTTTATTTATTTAATCAAAGATTTTTTAGCACATATGGATTAAATAATATATTTACTAATATATAACAAAACAAAAACAGTACATAAAGATTTAAACAAATAAAGAAAAGAACGAAAATTAAAAATATGTCAATATCTCCCTGTCAAGAAAGTGCTTG
The DNA here is from genome assembly GCA_963675445.1 of Linnaemya vulpina. Taxonomy (NCBI): domain Eukaryota; kingdom Metazoa; phylum Arthropoda; class Insecta; order Diptera; family Tachinidae; genus Linnaemya; species Linnaemya vulpina. The sequence continues at coordinate 55,512,562 of OY776276.1, read as the reverse complement.
TACATTTTTAGGTGAACTGCATAAATATATTATATTTTATGGTTTAGTATTTGGTATAGCCTCCATTGGCATTTCTAACGGCTTGTAATCTTGTTTTCATTGAACTAATCAATTTCATAAGGTTATATTTACTTGGTATTTTATTCCATTCGTCCAACATCGTGCTTTGCAACTCATTACGGTTTTTGTGATACATTTTTGCAACCTTTTTCTTCAAATATGCAGATATATTTTCTAAGGAGTTCAAGTCAGGACTCTGAGCTGGCGTATCTAATACGTTTTTGCAATTGTACAGTAGCCATGTTCGCACTGTGTGCTCCTTGTGCTTTGGGTCATTTCCTTGATATAACTTCAATATTGGCTTGTTGCCGTGCATTAACCCGAATTTATTTGCACTTTGTATTAAATGATCCTCAATATATTCAAATATTGTTGCGCATCCATGGCATTTTCGATAAAAACCAAATTTCCAACTCCTTTGCTGGAAATACAGCCCCGCATCATGACAGAAATTTTTTAAAATTTTACGGTAGGAGTAATGATTCTATTTTCTAAGGCTTTTGAAGGCTGTCGGCATACTCTGTTTGGTCCATCCTTCGAATATAGCATGATTTTAGTCTCGTCACAAAATATCACGTCGTTCCAGTAATAACTCGGCTTATCTGCATGCATCATGACGAAAGAAGAGGGGTTTTCTAGCAGCTCTTGATGTATATGTACTTGTTTTTATTTTGTGTTTTTCGTAATGTTTCGTGTGAAACACGAACATCACATTCTTCCTGAAGTTCTTTTGCAATGATTCTAGTAGATATATGTGGCTTTTCTTTAACTTTTCTTAATATTAACCGGTCTGTCCTGCCGGATATTTTACATCGACGACCATTTGCAGATTTTAGTTCTAACCTCTCCTCATATTTGGCCCGATTTATTACATTATAAACTGTTTGCCTTTGTAAAGAAAACATGTCTACAATTTCTAAGACACTTTTGCCGATGTGGAGGTTATAATAAATCAATTGGATTACATCCATTGAAGTTTTTTTGCCTGGTATGTTTTAAGTGTAGCAAGTCTGTCACAATCAACATACATTTGTGTTTATTTACAGTCTAAAACATTTAATTTTGTATGATGTGTTTATAAGCTTCACAATGAAATATTAACATTCCAAAAATTCCAATTTTGTAAAGAAATAGCAACAAAAATTAATTTGTAAAAACAATTTCTTTACAGCCAAATTAATGAGTATGAGTTATTTTTGTTTCTTATTCTTCTTAATTACAAGCATTATCAAATTTTTTTTTTTGCTAAATATCTTTAGAAAAGAATTCTAGAAATAAAATATAACGGAAAACATATTTGGAAATGTTAAAAATTTAGCAATTTTCGTACAATCATTAAAAAAAAACAATTTTCTTTTCATTGTAAAAACAATATCTTGACATACTGTATCTACATATATATAATTATACATATATATATATATATATATATATATATATATATATATATTGTTTGCGTGTAAAGAAGGAAGTTAAATAAAAAACAATTGGTATTAATGTTTTCTAATTCAATATATGTTTCTTTATTTTTACCTTTTATAATTTGTTTGTGGTTTTCAATAGTGTGTGTCACTTTCGTAAAGGCTCACAACCAAGTAAAGTATTATACATAAAAAATGCAGCAAATGACCGAACAAACGAGTAAAACCAAACCGTTAGATATTTTATTAGTCAGAATGCAAGGAATACTCCGAAAAATCACGAATGATTTAAAAAAGGAGCAAATGTGGACCCTGAAAAAATACTTATTATTGAAGTAAGTCAATATGACCAAGTTAAAGAATAAATTATAGAAGTCAAACGTTTTGGCTTTAACATTGCAGGCCACCTTGCAATAACGAAGGTATTCAATAAAAATAGATATATATCATATATTTAGAATAAAAAAATTATATCCATTCTAAAATACAATATATATATTAAATTGGCGACCGGAGATCACCCAACAAAAATGGTATATTGTACCAAGGGTGAACCCGGTGAAGCGAAGATATTGCCCGTCATTATTTGTCCGCTCAATTCAGGGCCCAAAACCAGTGCCACCTTCCCCGAATGATAGAAGGTAGGGTCAGCCAATCGCAACCCCGGAAATCTTTCCTTCACAGCTTCTGCTACACTTTCCCTTGGCGTCCTTATGCCATGCATTCGCTGCACTTTGGCGCTAAACGAAATCTGCTTTGAGGCATCGTAAATAGATCGTATGCGTAAGCGGCAGTAGCCATCTGGAGCTGGCAGCTTCAATTTAGGGACAAGCTGATCGCTCACATAGCTGACTGCGCAAGATACGTCTATTACAGCTCTCACCGAAACCTCGCGACTTCCCACCTGCAACTTCACCTGCACCGTCGGGGAAAATGAAATCACCTGGTGGAGTGGCAACGGCGCTATATTAGCCGGACCCGCTCTCAACGGCACAGGCTTCGCTGAGTCTTTTTTCCTGTTTAAGGGGAGCTTGTCCTTTGGTTTCGGAGAGCTTTTTTCAGTCGGCTTTGGGAGGTGTATTAGCGTATGATGATCGCCCTGACATTTGCTACATTTCCGCACGCTGCCGCAGTCTTTGGCTTTATGATTGCTGGCCAAGAATTTTGAGTAATGACCCCAAATCAATAAATGCCTCAACTTCTTTTCATGGGCCAGCCGCCTGAAACGGAAGCAAGATGCCAGGGGATGCGGGTTCTTGCAGAGACTACAAGCGGGCGCAATAGTTTTAGGCCGCTTAGCAGCAGACGTATTGGGCTTGTCGATGTTTGCTAACCCAGATATGTCAGCTGGGCTCCCCGATGCTGAAACCGCCTCCGAAGTATCAGCTCCTGCTGCTGCCGGAGGGGCCACCTCCATTGCCACTGGGGTCTCTTCCAACAGAGCCTCTTCCATCAATAATGATTAGGAATCCATATTGCTAGTAAACAATGAAAGTTAATAATAATTTGAGCTTAGGCTTGAGCTACCAATGAAAATTGGAAAAACGTTCACATATACTAAAGTACAAAAATTCAAACCAAAAAAGTTTGGCTTAATGTATAATGGAACAAAAAAATTCAGAAAAATAGGACATGAAGAAAATAATCAAACGGTAACACGGGTATTAAAACAAAAACGTGTTAACATCAGCTTGGTACAGTTCTCGGATTCTTTTTCACAATAAAATTTGTGTAACTACGAACTGTTATCACATTCAACTAAGCCACCTAAACAGTGGTGATAAACACAATATACACATGAGCACTGAACATGAAAGTGTTGCGACTTTCGAAAACAGCTGTTCTGCTCTGTTGTGTAAGTTGAATAAAACTGATGTTGACTTTCCTGTGTGCCTAGGAATATTTATCATCATGTCTTTCTGAGATTTTAACGAAGCTAGAACAATTAGCCTATATAAATATTAATATAGTTAATAACTTTTATATATTTTAATTGATCAAAATGACCAGTTTGGTGATTGGTCGCTTCGCAATGCCGTTTGCAGTAAGTATGTCGGTGACGCGAATGTGGGAATCAGTTCCTGAATAAGCTTTTATGACCCTACCTAATTTCCACGTAGTAGGAAAAAGCTGTTCATGACGAATAGCAACTGAATCGTCTACCTGTATGTCCCTTTCAGGAAACTTCCATTTATAGCGTTTATGTAAATTTTGCAAATACTCCTCTTTTCATCGTCGACAGAAATCCTGAGAAAATGCCTTAATCCTGCGATATATATTTACAATACTATCATGAGTTTCCAAAATAGTTGGTTCCGGCGGAGCCAATATTGGACGACCTATCAAAAAATTACCAGGTTCATTAAGATTATCCGATATGGGACACAAGGGACGAGAATTGAGACATGCTTCGATTCTTGCTAATATGGTAGATAATTCCTTAAATGTATATTTCAAATTCTGAGCTTCTTTTCGAAAATGTGTTTTAAAACTTTTAACAGCAGCTTCCCATAGTCCACCCATATGAGGTGCACCAGCAGGGATAAAACGCCATTTAAGACCCTGTAGTCCCAAAGTAGAACACATTCGGGATTTACATTCAGACAAGAATGTACGAAAGTCCCTTTCAATATCTCTAGAAACGCCAACAAAATTCGTACCATTGTCAGAAAATACAGTATGAGCACAACCACGCCTAGCAATGAAACGATGAAAAGCAGCCAAAAATGCATCCGTTGATAAATCAGTTGTGGCCTCTAAGTGGACTGCTTTAGTAGAAAAACAAACGAAAAAACACACATATGCTTTCGTTGCCTTACAAGCGCGGCCAATAAAACTTTTCATATCAAACGGACTAGCAAAGTCTACACCAGTGGTGTTAAACGGTCGATCTAAAACAGTTCTTTCTGGGGGCAGAGCCGCCATAATTTGAGTGCAAGAGGGTTTTCGGTCTAATATACAACGTTTGCACCTATTTATTGCGGTACGCACCAAAACTTTCAAACGAGGTAACAAATATTCAATGCGAATAATTCTCAGCATTAATTGATTTCCGCAATGAATAGAAAGTAAGTGCACAAATTCTGCTAGCAGAAGTGTAAAACGACAAGAATACGGTAGAATGATAGGGTGTTTTTCTGTATAAGATAGAGATGGAGATTTCACCAAACGACCATTCAACCTCACTGCCCCATCTTCATCCAAAAATGGATTAAGGGATTGCAATGAACTTTTAGAAGAAATAGGTTTCTTAAATTCCAAAAATTCATACTCCTCTGCAAAATGAGCCTTTTGTGCTAAAATCGCTAAACGTAATTTAACTTTTGACAACTCATCACTGGTAGTTGCTGTCGAAGTAAATGACATTTTACTCTTATGTGACGGATGTGTCATATAAAAGAATCGCAACATATAAGCAACTACCCTAAGAGCATGATCTAACTTAAAAAACCTCCCTAGAATATCATCATAATTGGTAAAAAACGATGCATGAGTTCTCACAGCTCGAGCTTCCGTCTCTGTGTCCATGGATTCAGTTGCCAATTGCATTTATTCTTCCGCAGCCAGGCAGGTCCGTGCCACCAAAGGTCACTTTTTGACAATTCCGATGGGGAAACTCCTCTGCTCGCTAAATCTGCTGGATTCTCTTCCGATTTAACGTGGTACCAATTATGATTCTCTTGAATCCGACACACTTTATTTGCTACAAAAGTTGTCCAACTACTAAGAGTTTTCTTCAACCAGCAAAGAACAAAGGTAGAGTCTGTCCAGCAATACACTTGTTCAAGCGGAATATCAATTTCTCTGACAATAATCTTCAAAAGTTCAGAAGCCAATACTGCGCCACAAAGTTCTAAACGAGGTAGAGAAATCGTTTTATATGAGGTACCTTTGTTTTACAGGAAAGCAAATAAGTATGAATCTGCCCAAGAGACTCAATTCTAATATACACCACCCCCGCGTATGCTTCCTCTGAAGCGTCAGAGAAAACATGAAGTTCAGCAGAAGTATTAGGCGTATACTGTACCCAACGTGGTATTTGTATATTATTTACTTCCGTGTAAAAACTTACGAATTTCTTCTAGGCATTCCATTGAATACCTAATGGTTTAGAGCTACTGGATTCAACAAATGTCAAAAGCTTCGAATCTACAAAATAATCTGACGGAAGACCATTCAAAATTTCTATAGAAGTCCATTTTCTGCTGAAATTTTGCCGACAATAAAACATTTCGAAGTTGATCCCTAGCCTTCAGAGCAGATGAAATATCATGAGGACCCGTTAGTACATCGTCAAAATACATAGATTTGCGCAATATATTTGCCGCAAGAGGATATTCATTTTCTGAATCATCTGCCAATTGTAAAAGTGTTCGTATCGCCAGATAGGGATCACAATTTACACCAAAGTTTACAGTCTGTAACTCATACGTTTTGACCTCCTCCGTCGCAGAAGATCGGAATAGTATACGTTGATACGGAGTATGAGCAGAGTCAAGACGAATTTGTCTATACATTTGCATAATGTCGCAATTAAACACATTGCGAAAGAGCCTCCAACGTAGAATCAAAAGCACTAAATCAGATTGCAATGTGGGGCCCAAACATAAGGAATCATTTAAGCTTTTACCGTTTGATGTCTTATTTGATGCGTTAAATACGACACGCAATTTCGTAGTTTTCCGGTCAGGTTTAATTACAGGACGATGAGGAAGATAACACGAAACCACGTCTTTGCTAGAAATATTTTCTAGCACAGGCCTCATATGGTCTAAAAGACGTTATTCGTTAACCACATTATTCTATAATGCTTTGATTTCAGTTTTGCGCAGAAGAGAAGATTCAGTTCTCAAGAATTGTGATTGAGGAAATTCTAGCTTAAAAGTTAGCGTCACTACATATCGGCCTTCGGAGTTGCGTCGCGTTGCTCTCCGATAATTTTCCTCACAAATTCTATCAGAGGGTGTTAAAACCTTGCGTTTTGGGGTTTCCTCCAATTCCCAAAACCTGACAAGATTTTTATTAATATTATCATCCGGCAAAGGTTCTACTGTTGTAGAATATACCTAAATTGATCCTGTGATGATTCATCCAAATATAGTATTTTGAGCTATTAAAGATTCGAAACCACTTCTTTCAATCCCATTCAAGATTAATTGCGGATATATATCAGCCCCCAATAATATATCAACCGTACACATTCCGGTTAGTTAGTTTCAAACGATTTTTTTAATTTTTCAGAAATAAATGACGTTTCTGAAGCCGGGTCAATACAAGCCCGCGCGGGGTACGTCATACCCTGATGAAAAATATTCACCATAGCGGTTCCCAAAAGGACTACGATTTTGAGTAATGTGGAAAGCTTGTCGATTTGACGACAAGCCCCTAGAGGTAGATGGTAGAGAAGAATTTGCATTATTGTATTGTGAACTAGCAGGGTGAATTGCTGAATCATCCCGCTCTGCTATGTCTAACGAACCTTCAGTAGTAGATACTTCCCGATGCAACAAAGAATGATTCCTTTTATTACACCTCGTGCAATTAAAAGCACTTCTACAATTCTTTGCTTCATGTTCGCGAGACAAACAGTTAACACAACAATTATATTTTTTAACTATTGAGAACCTTTCTGAAATTGAAAGATTCTCAAACCTTTTACAAGTCCTCAAGAAATGCCCTGAAGTACGACAAAGAACACAATAAGTTACATTAGAATTAGAATTTACTACATGAACTTTGGTTTTTTGCACTGAATGTTTCCCTACCGTTTTTGCAAGAAAGGCGTCAAAATTTTTCCATTTTGACAATTCAGATTTTTCCTTAACACTATGTTCCCATAAACTAATAGTGGACGTGGGCAAACGTTGAATACACATAAAAATCAGGATTGGATCCCAACTTTCTGTCGAAACTTTATATACTGCAAGCGAAGTCAAACAATTATTGACACCTCGTTGCAAAATTTTGAGACCATCACTAGATTCTTTGTCAAATGAAGGCAGCTTCAACAAAATTTTCAATTGATTATTGACAAGCATGCGAGGATTCTCATATGCGTCTTTTAAATTTTGCCAAGCTATATCAAAACCCTCGTTACTTTAATTCTTCACGGTGAATTTCCAATGTATATACAGTGTGCAAATCTTCGCGTGTTTCATTAAATTTTGCTTCGAATTTAATCAGTGCATCTGACACACGGATAAACTTCTTTAAAATTGACGCCATTATATTTATTGATACAAACTTATTTTTAACACTTTATCTCAAATATATAAATTTGTGGCTTTTGTTTCAATACATCTAGATTTAGTTATATAAAATTTTATTTTAATGAAATTTATTCACATAAATTCAACACAAAATCTATCTTGACCAATTTGACCGCCTAAAGCGTGCTAAATTCTACAAGTAAAAAAATGAAATAAAAAAAAAAAAAATTTATGTGCTTTATTTATTGCACCAACAAGGTATCACAACAATATATGTATATGCACTTATGTATTTTCTCCAAGCAATTTTCTTTGCGTATTTTAATTTTAATTTGCCACTTCACAAAGTATTTCTTTAGAAATTCACCTATAAAAAGAAATTTAATATTAAATTTATTCTATGATTCCGTCCGTCCACATAAACAATACGCACGATTGATTTTAATAGTACGTGATATATTGATCACGAAAATAAATCAAAGCAAACGTCACAATTACTTTAAGGACAATTGAAAACCAGATGGAGTTTTCAACACAAATATGTCTGCCTTATAATAATTAATTTTGCAAAGCGATCAATCACTATATATGAAAACAACAATAATTGTTTCATTCCTTTTCTTTACACTAAGTTTTTCTCTTTTCTATATATTCACTTTTTAAATAAACGAGATTATGCACCTTTTATTTTCCAGTGAAATATAAATATATGTGTATAAAATGGAGTGATGAATTTCTTCGGTATCGGTTTTGGCTTAAACATATATATTATTGTACATATGACTACATGTATATATATATATATATATATATATATATATATATATATATATATATATTATAGTACATATGAGTACATGTATATATATATATATATATATATATATATATATATATATGTGTATATATATATATTATTGTACATATTAGTACATGTATATATATATATATATATATATATATATATATATATATATATATATAATTATATGTATATATTTATGTATATATATATATATATATATATATATATATATATATAATTATATGTATATATTTATGTATATATATATATATATATATATATATATATATAATTATATGTATATATTTATGTATATATATATATATATATATATATATATATATATATATATATATATATACATAAATATATACATATAATTATATATATATATATATATATATATATACACATAAATATATACATATAATTATATATATATATATATATATATATATATATATATATATGTATATATATATATATATATATATATATATATATATATATATATACATATAATTATATATATATACACTGGAATCTCCCTTAACGGACACTTCCCATAAGAATATTTATCATCATGTCTTTCTGAGATTTTAACGAAGCTAGAACAATTAGCCTATATAAATATTAATATAGTTAATAACTTTTATATATTTTAATTGATCAAAATGACCAGTTTGGTGATTGGTCGCTTCGCAATGCCGTTTGCAGTAAGTATGTCGGTGACGCGAATGTGGGAATCAGTTCCTGAATAAGCTTTTATGACCCTACCTAATTTCCACGTAGTAGGAAAAAGCTGTTCATGACGAATAGCAACTGAATCGTCTACCTGTATGTCCCTTTCAGGAAACTTCCATTTATAGCGTTTATGTAAATTTTGCAAATACTCCTCTTTTCATCGTCGACAGAAATCCTGAGAAAATGCCTTAATCCTGCGATATATATTTACAATACTATCATGAGTTTCCAAAATAGTTGGTTCCGGCGGAGCCAATATTGGACGACCTATCAAAAAATTACCAGGTTCATTAAGATTATCCGATATGGGACACAAGGGACGAGAATTGAGACATGCTTCGATTCTTGCTAATATGGTAGATAATTCCTTAAATGTATATTTCAAATTCTGAGCTTCTTTTCGAAAATGTGTTTTAAAACTTTTAACAGCAGCTTCCCATAGTCCACCCATATGAGGTGCACCAGCAGGGATAAAACGCCATTTAAGACCCTGTAGTCCCAAAGTAGAACACATTCGGGATTTACATTCAGACAAGAATGTACGAAAGTCCCTTTCAATATCTCTAGAAACGCCAACAAAATTCGTACCATTGTCAGAAAATACAGTATGAGCACAACCACGCCTAGCAATGAAACGATGAAAAGCAGCCAAAAATGCATCCGTTGATAAATCAGTTGTGGCCTCTAAGTGGACTGCTTTAGTAGAAAAACAAACGAAAAAACACACATATGCTTTCGTTGCCTTACAAGCGCGGCCAATAAAACTTTTCATATCAAACGGACTAGCAAAGTCTACACCAGTGGTGTTAAACGGTCGATCTAAAACAGTTCTTTCTGGGGGCAGAGCCGCCATAATTTGAGTGCAAGAGGGTTTTCGGTCTAATATACAACGTTTGCACCTATTTATTGCGGTACGCACCAAAACTTTCAAACGAGGTAACAAATATTCAATGCGAATAATTCTCAGCATTAATTGATTTCCGCAATGAATAGAAAGTAAGTGCACAAATTCTGCTAGCAGAAGTGTAAAACGACAAGAATACGGTAGAATGATAGGGTGTTTTTCTGTATAAGATAGAGATGGAGATTTCACCAAACGACCATTCAACCTCACTGCCCCATCTTCATCCAAAAATGGATTAAGGGATTGCAATGAACTTTTAGAAGAAATAGGTTTCTTAAATTCCAAAAATTCATATTCCTCTGCAAAATGAGCCTTTTGTGCTAAAATCGCTAAACGTAATTTAACTTTTGACAACTCATCACTGGTAGTTGCTGTCGAAGTAAATGACATTTTACTCTTATGTGACGGATGTGTCATATAAAAGAATCGCAACATATAAGCAACTACCCTAAGAGCATGATCTAACTTAAAAAACCTCCCTAGAATATCATCATAATTGGTAAAAAACGATGCATGAGTTCTCACAGCTCGAGCTTCCGTCTCTGTGTCCATGGATTCAGTTGCCAATTGCATTTATTCTTCCGCAGCCAGGCAGGTCCGTGCCACAAAAGGTCACTTTTTGACAATTCCGATGGGGAAACTCCTCTGCTCGCTAAATCTGCTGGATTCTCT
>OY776276.1:55486747-55489247 GCA_963675445.1 Linnaemya vulpina | reverse complement strand
TCTGTGTTATTATTTGTATTATTTGTTATATTTTTCTTATATTGATTTATTAAGCTATAAACTAACTTTTCTGGAAAATCATTCTCAATAAGGATTTCTCTAATTTTCTTCTTATTTTTTATATGAAATATGTTATCACTAATTGTTAAGACTTTCTCTATCAAGTTTTTTGCTGTGTTTAATATAATTCTCTTACTATGTTTAGAGTAATAATTAATTATCCTACTTGAAGCTGTTGGCTTTTGATACCAATCCATTACTATATTGTTATCTCTTCTCATAACTAATGTATCTAAATAAGGCAACTCTAAATTACATTCTCTTTCAATTGTAAATTTAATATTACTATTAAAACTATTTAATATATCTAGCATATCCTCAATTCCATTCTCAGATATAATACAAAACAAATCATCTACATATTTTGTAATAAATTTTGGTTTAATATTAAGATTGTTAATACATGTATTTAACAACTCCTCCATAACAATGTCTGCTACAACTGGTGATGCTGGTGAACCCATAGGTAATCCTTTTTGTTGAAAATAACATTTCTCATCATATATAAAATATCTATTATCATCTATACAAAATTTCAAAATTCTACAAAATAAATTCTTATCCATCTCAGTAAATGTTTCCAATAAAGTCCACTTTTTCTCTATTGTATTTATAGCCAAGTCTATTGGTGCGTTTGGAAACAAAGATACTACATCAAATGAAATAAGCCTATCATTAGTATCTAACTTAATTTTCTTTAATTTTTCTTTAAAATCGAATGAATTTTTTATATTATATATAGTATTGGTGCGTTTGGAAACAAAGATACTACATCAAATGAAATAAGCCTATCATTAGTATCTAACTTAATTTTCTTTAATTTTTCTTTAAAATCGAATGAATTTTTTATATTATATATAGAATTTTCATTGATCTTTTTCAAAATATTTGTAATATATCTACTAAGTTCATAAGATGGTGAATTTATAAACGAACAAATAGGTCTCAATGGAAATCCTTCTTTGTGAATTTTAGGTAACCCATATAATCTAGGAGCTACTGCAGTCGTTGTTTTAAGTCTATTCTTCTCTAGTGTTGTTACAATCTTCCTTTTGAAAAGTTCTTCTACTAATTCATTATTCTTCTTCTGTAGTTTTCCTGTCTGATCCCTATTCAGAATTTTGTAACTGAAGTTATCACTTAATATATTTTCAATTCTTAGATTATATTCATGTCTATTAATTGCAACTGTTGTATTACCCTTATCCGATTTAAGAATTAATATATTTCTATTGCTATTTAAAAATCTTTTAGCTTCATTTACTTTTTCTAATGTGTACTTGTCTCTATTATTAATCCTCATTCTATTTAGATGATTATTAATAATTATTGTAAATCTATTTCTTGCTATTTCTTGTTCTTCTCTATTCTCAATAGTTTTAATAAAATCTTCTCCATCAGCTATCATTTTTAATTTTGGAAACTCTTCTTTACTGACTGGTAATGCGTGTTTTTGACCTAGAGAAAGAATCCACTGTATACCCTTTGGTATATCTAAGTTTGTCTTATTCACAAACCACTTCTTGTTAAATTTAATATTTAGTTCCTTCTCTTGTAAATACCTAAGATGTTCAAATTTCTTTTTATGATTCATATTTACCTTTTTACTAATTGAAATTCTTATTCTTTCCTCAAATATTCTAAATTGTTGCATTTCATCTCTTGTAAAAATCATACTTAAATTTGATATAATAACATCAATCTCTCTTTGAAATTGCTTCAGTTTTTCATGAAATCCCTTTAGTGCAAATCTTACAATTTTATTTTGAAATTCTTCCAAAAATCTTGATATTTTAATATTTACAGATGTTGATCCGCCCTCTCTAAATATATTTGTGATGTTTTTTGTTGCATTCCTTATAAAATTTGGTATAATTCCAGAATTCCTGCATCTCATCAAAAATGTTATTCCTGCTTTTGTTCTAACTATTTTGTTCCTTACTTCTTCATATTTATTCATCCAGAATCTGGCATATGGTTTTCTTTTTAAATATCCGTAATTCATCTTATTTATTTTTCCCAGCGACTCTCTGTTATATTATTGTATCCAATCTTTTAACCTCTTCCTTTCCTAGTAATAGATTCGATTTCTTATTTATTTCACACAGCTACTCCCTGTTATATAATTCTTGTATCTAATTTTTTAACCTTTTTTTTTAGTAATTAATAGATTTGATTTTGTATTTATTTTTCACAGCGACTCTCTGTTATATTATTATTATATCTGATTTTTTAACCTTTTTTTTTGTTTATTAATCAATAGATTTGTTTAAGTTTTTAGGTTATTCAATATTAATATATATATTTATTTCGATATTTCGCTAGCCTTCGGTTAGCTTCTTCAGGAAATTATTTTATATTGTCAAAAAATTTTTCTTTTCAATTATATAAATACATACAAATTTTTTAACAACACAAATCAAAAAATTTTATATATTAA
>OY776276.1:55466747-55469247 GCA_963675445.1 Linnaemya vulpina | reverse complement strand
GATGTTTGACGCGTCAACCATTAGTGCGAGTTTCGCGTTAGATTTGGGAAAAGCAAGGAATGTGGCTTCACGTAGTTGTTGCTTGCACTGCTCGAAAGCGAACTTCCCTTCCTCGGTCCATTTAATGACTGATATGTCGTTTTTCTTATTACCACGAGTAAATTCAAATAGTGTTGCCTGATGAGCGGCGGCTTTAGGCAAGAATCTTCGAAAAAAATTTATCATGCCCATAAATCGTTTTAAGTCACAAACTCGTTCTGGCAATTTATAACTAGTTATAACCTCGACTCTCTCCGGCGGTGGGCGGATGCCATTCTCACTCACTGTAAAGCTAAGAAATTTAACTTCAGATTTACCGAAATTGGACTTCGATGGATTTATGACGATTCCATTATCTTGAAGTTTTTTAAATACCATTTGCACGTGCTGTGTATGCTGCTCGATATATTATGAAGCGATTAAAATATCGTCCAGATAGGCGTAGGCAAAATCGAAATCACGAAGTATGTGCTCCATCTGGCGTTGAAAGGTTTGTCCCGCATTTCTTAAGCCGAATGTCATGTGTGTAAACTCGTACATGCCGAATGGTGTCGTTATGGCCGCCTTAGGGACGTCTGATGGGGCTACGGGAATTTGATGATATGCCCTACGCAAATCAATTGTTGAAAAAATTTTGCTGTCTTCTAGCCAATGGGTGAAATCGTGGATGTGCGGGATTGGGTACCGGTCTGGCTCTGTGATGGCGTTCAATTTACGATAGTCCCCGCAAGGTCTCCACTCGCCGTTCTTTTTCTTTACCATGTGAAGTGGACTTGCCCATGGGCTGGAGGAGGGGCGACAGATACCGGCATCAAGCAAAGATTGTATTTCTGCCTTGGCAGCTTTCAGCATACTTGGAGCGAGGCGGCGTGGTTTTGCAAAAACGGGTTGACCAGTTGTAATTATGTAGTGTGTGACATCATGTGTGGCTGCGGGTGGCTTTTGTTGAGGCTGTGTGATTTGTGGAAACGATTTTAGGAGTTGATGGAATTTGTCGTTGTTGTCAATCGTTGACAGACCTAAAATAGGCGATTCGATGGTTGCGACATTACACCTGGTGGCAATATTTGTGCTACCATCGAATAATTTACGTAGTTTCATACTAATAATTAAATTATGATAGGTTAAAAAATCTGCGCCTAAAATGGGTTGAGATACTTCAGCGATGATGAAGTTCCATTTCAAATTACGTCGCAAGCCAATGTTTACTGTCAATTCTTTTTCACCGTATGTTTTGATTGCCGATTTGTTAGCGGCAAACAAAAATATGTTGTTGTCTGGAGATTTTTGTTGTTGTCGATCAGGAGGGATTACACTAACTTCCGCACCTGTATGTACAAGAAACTTTAAATTAGCATTTTTATCAAAGATTGTTAGACGGTGATGTAAAACGGGTTGTCTGCCATGTACCGCCGATAATGACAGACTGTCTAGTTTAAATGTTCACTGCATGGCTCTACATTTTTTGGCTTTGGGGCCGTATTTTTTGTGATACCAGCATTTTTTGTTGGTTTGTGAATCTGCACGAGAATTATTTCGGGTTCGATTGTTCGATGATGATCTGTTGCGACTACGTGAATGCTGCAGTTGAGCTTTTAAATTACTTACTTCTTTTGTCAACTGCTGCATTTGTTGTTGTAGGCTGTCATCTGTTGTTGTAGTCCTTGGCACTGAAATTTCGCTGAGGGATACGTTGTCGTTTACTTCGGAAATTTTGTCGGCCATAATCGCGATGTTATCCAGCGGATCGTTGCTGATTGAGATGATGCTGCGCATATGGTTGGGTAGATGTGTCATCCACATTGATTTGAGGAAAGCGTCGTCAACTTGGTTGCCGGCCAAATTTTTCATTTCGCGCAGTAGCTGCGATAGACGTAAGTCTCCTAGTTCGATGTCTTGCAGTAGTTTTTTTAAGCGTTTTTGTTCGGATACTGAGAATTCTTCCAGCATACGTTTTTTAAGAGTTGAATATTGATTCTCGGTTGGTAAATTCAATATTACGTCGCTGACCTGGGACAAAATCGCACTATCGATTGCTGCTACCACTGTGTGATACTTTGTCTGCTCGGTAGTTACACCTGTAGTGGCGAATTGCGATTCGATTTGAGCAAACCAAAGTTCTGGTCGTGCATGCCAGAATGGAGGAATTTTTACGGAAATGCGGGCGAGCTCCTCACGATGTTGGCCAGGTGGCACTAGCGTGGTCTGTGCTCCGGTACCTTACGCTTGATTGTTCTGCACTTGGAAGTTTTTTGCGTCTTTCATTTGCTTGTTTGTCGGGGTCACCAAATGAGGGGATTTGTTAATCCACTCAACGATTTATACTTAGATCTCGTAAATGAAACACTCTTAATTTTTAGTAATTAAAAATTAAAATTTATTTATAAAAAGAGATCTTATCTTAGTTAGGTTAAGAGCGCGTGTCTTTTTGTACTAGCGTTATAAATCGAGAATGTTCTTT
>OY776276.1:55454247-55461747 GCA_963675445.1 Linnaemya vulpina | reverse complement strand
AATTCATATTATAACTTTATTTACTTTTGACACTTCAATTTATTTTTCACGCTTCAGTTATCTAAAGTGTCAGTTCTCCACACTATTATATTACAATGATGCAAATTTCATACAATTTCACAATTTCGGGGAAAACCCATTCTTTTTTATTTACCCAGTGGCAGAGTAACCATGTTACTGATTGCGACTCTATACTATACTATTGATTGCTACCCTGCTATTTTTGTGACTTACAATAAAAGCGACGCTGCTTTAAAAACTAATCCATCAACCACATCAACAAAGTGCATTAATATTAAAATGAGTTAGGGCTTTTTTCTTCGAAGAATTTTCTCAAATGAGAAAAAATTTTTAAGAAACGTGTATTTGAGGGTCCTTCGCCAGAATATGCAAAAAACGCGATTTGTGAAAAAACGAGATACGACCTTTTCATATTAAGCCATCGATATATATATATATATATATATATATATATATGAGTATATATGTATATATATATATATATATATATATATATGAGTATATGTATATATATATATATATATATATATATATATATATGAGTATATGTATGTATATATATATATATATATATATATATATATATATATGAGTATATGTATGTATATATATATATATATATATATATATATATATATATATGAGTATATGTATGTATATATATATATATATATATATATATATATATATGAGTATATGTATATATATATATATATATATATATATATATATATCTATCTATATATATATATATATATACATATATATATATATATATATATATATATATATATCTATATATATATATATATATATATATATATCTATATATATATATATATATATATATATATATATGATTATATATATACATATATATTTTGGTTTGGTTTGTATTAGTTTCATAGCCTGCTACACTTATTATAATGTGATTTTTTGAAATCGTTTGTGAATTTTTATAGTTAATTTATTTAACTTAATTCTCAGATGGTTTTTGGAAGTCTTTTAATAAGTTGAGAGGTTTGAAACTTTGCAAAACTGTGGTTGAAGTCTACTGACGATTTGGTAAGAAGCGCCAATGAAATGCATATAGACATTGCTTAACCACCCAACAAATAAATTTCATATTATAATAGTACAATGACAATATGAAAAAAAATTTGTTTATCATACATATATATATATATATATATATATATATATATATATATATATTTTAATCAAATACTCACTTAAAAAAATGTTTCGTGATTTTTTGCTTCACTGCAAAACACTCTCTATAATTTTTTCTTTCCGCCTATACAGACGCGTTTGCCGAATTATAAAATTAATGTCCATAAGTAGATTTAAGTAAACCTTTAGCAAATAAAGGCTGAAGTGCCTAAATAAAATACAAGGTTTAATTATTTATTGGTAAAATAAACCAAATATATATATATATATATATATATATATATACTCAAATATATATATATATATATATATATATATATATGTATATATATATATATATATGTATATATATATATATATATATATATATATATATATATATATATATGTATATATATATATATATATATATATATATATATATATGTGTATATATATATATATATATATATATATATATATATGTGTATATATATATATATATATATATATATATATATGTATATATATATATATATATATATATATATATATGTCTGTATATATATATATATATATATATATATATATATATATATATATATGTATATATATATATATATATATATATATATATGTATATATATGTATATATATATATATATATATATATATATATATATATATACATATATATATATATATATATATATATATATCGATGGCTTAATATGAAAAGGTCGTATCTCAACTTTTAGCTGCTTTACAGGACAAGGAAAAATCTGAATAAAATCGGAACGATTTGGGAATATGTTTGTTTTTGAACGCAGTTTTTTAGTAAAACAAGCAGGAAATGCAATTTTTTTTTAATATTAATGAAGATATGTAAGATAGGGCTTTTAGTTAATCATATTCTTGAAAGAAAATTCAAGTTAGGGTTTTTTTATACTAATGTGAAAATTAGATATTTTAATAAAAGAAAATAAATAAATAATTCATGTTATAAATAATGAAAAAACTCAACAAAAATATTCAGGTGAGAAACATATAATAGGTCACTTTTAACCAAAATTAGTGTCTAAACGGTAATTTATCATAGAAATAATGGCAATCTGATGGAAGGAATCTCTTTAAATCCTGCAAGTGGTCTCACTTTTTCTTCGTTAGTGGAATTTTTTCCTTTTTAAGACTTTCGGGGGGAATTTCTTCAATAATTCTTCTAACTGATCTCTGCGGAAGCAAGTCATAGTCGTCGGTTATTCTAGTTTTAAAATAAATTACTCCGGATGGTTCATATGTAAGAGCTCGTATCATGCTTACTGTCGGTTCACCAACGACTCTGCCTAAAATTTAAGACAATATGTGAGTATACATATGTACCTATAGAATTAAGTTAGAGCGCAATATTATTTACCTGGACGTATAGATGAGTACACTTGTGAACTTTTTTCATAATTCAAAAAATACTCATAATGCAAATGATGTACTTTTAGAGGTGTAGGAACTTTGCGCGCTACCTTTATAAGTTGAACGAATTGAGATGGCAAATTTATTTGCTTTTTAGACATTTTTCTTTCAATAAGCGAATGAGTTGCATCGCATTCCATTTGGGTATGGCCACTTATTAAATATTTTTGTTCAAACGTTATATTCGTTTCCTTACAAAATGCAAGCAAAGCATTAGACAAAACAACATTACGATTTTGGTAAAAACATCCGTCCGAGTAAATTATTATGTGATGTATATTTGGAGAACAAGCAGTGAAATTTCGCAGGTGCTTAATAAGGCATGTTGCAAAAACGGAGGAGACTAGATTGCCATCTGTTATCGTAGATGGTGAAGTTATGCAGTTGCAATTTCATTTTATAATAAGCAGCACTGGCATTGATTTGAGGCAGCAACTTCACTGCTTGCACATCCATACAAAAAACTATATACGGATAGTATATAATGACGGATAGCACATAATCCGTCTTCGGCATTTTTAATATCGTATTTTTCTTCACGCATTTTTTCAATGTCATCTCTATGTTTTTGATAATCTTCGTCCGATACATTATTTGCTTTCTGAGATACGCAAAAGTCGCACTGGTCCTTTCTGGGCTTAAAAATGGAATAGTTCGTTTTCTTCATTATTTCATCAAAAATAGGATATGATATTTTCATGCTCTCATTTTCCTTTTTGGATTCACACTCGTGGACGTAGATCCGGTAAATTTCTTGATATGAAGAAAAATCCGTCTGAAAATATAATTTCTTGGAATCTTTCCGACAATAATGAGACTCCATTTTTGGTAACTCATCCAACCATGTTTGTAAGAAAGAACGTCGTTTTTGATTGTGCTTACCTGCTACTGTTGATAGATTAGCAGACTTGCGCACACTTAATGATTTGTCGGGGCTATTTTGCGAACCGTGTTTACCGGCAGAGTCGATCCAATTTCGAACCATCTTTTCCTTTAGTCCTAGTGTTGAATGAAACATGTGGCGGCATACTTGTAATCTATTGTAATCCTGTTTGAGGAAGTATGTTATTGTATATGCTCGTCTCGAATTTTCAGAAATATTACTTTTTTTCTCCGAAATTTTAATAAGACCAGTAACATACATCCACTTTTGTTCCCAGAACATTTCCCAAAACAATTTAAATATTTCCTTTCGAGTGGCCTCGGAAAGCACTGAACAGTTTCTCAATGCACTTTTCAAACAATACTGTGATGAACACGACTCACCGAGTTGTCGAGGAGGTTTTTGGGAAAGTTCTTTGTTAGATATGCCCACATATTGCTCACCTTCCATTCTTTTCTTTTTGTTGACGTTTTCTTTCCATTTTGATTTATTCGCGACGCTATTCCTTTTGCGAATATCATCTGAATTTACAGCACCGTAGGCAATATTTTTTGTTACGCAATTCATATTATAACTTTATTTACTTTTGACACTTCAATTTATTTTTCACGCTTCAGTTATTTAAAGTGTCAGTTCTCCACACTATTATATTACAATGATGCAAATTTCATACAATTTCACAATTTCGGGGAAAACCCATTCCTTTTTATTTACCCAGTGGCAGAGTAACCATGTTACTGATTGCGACTCTATACTATACTATTGATTGCTACCCTGTTATTTTTGTGACTGTTACAATAAAAGCGACGCTGCTTTAAAAACTAATCCACCAACCACATCAACAAAGTGCATTAATATTAAAATGAGTTAGGGCTTTTTTCTTCGAAGAATTTTCTCAAATGAGAAAAAATTTTTAAGAAACGTGTATTTGAGGGTCCTTCGCCAGAATATGCAAAAAACGCGATTTGTGAAAAAACGAGATACGACCTTTTCATATTAAGCCATCGATATATATATATATATATATATATATATATATGAGTATATATGTATATATATAAATATATATATATATATATATATATATGAGTATATGTATATATATATATATATATATATATATATATATATATATATATATATATGAGTATATGTATGTATATATATATATATATATATATATATATATGAGTATATGTATGTATATATATATATATATATATATATATATATATGAGTATATGTATGTATATATATATATATATATATATATATATATATATATGAGTATATGTATATATATATATATATATATATATATATATATATCTATCTATATATATATATATATATACATATATATATATATATATATATATATATATATATCTATATATATATATATATATATATATATCTATATATATATATATATATATATATATATATATGATTATATATATACATATATATTTTGGTTTGGTTTGTATTAGTTTCATAGCCTGCTACACTTATTATAATGTGATTTTTTGAAATCGTTTGTGAATTTTTATAGTTAATTTATTTAACTTAATTCTCAGATGGTTTTTGGAAGTCTTTTAATAAGTTGAGAGGTTTGAAACTTTGCAAAACTGTGGTTGAAGTCTACTGACGATTTGGTAAGAAGCGCCAATGAAATGCATATAGACATTGCTTAACCACCCAACAAATAAATTTCATATTATAATAGTACAATGACAATATGAAAAAAAATTTGTTTATCATACATATATATATATATATATATATATATATATATATATATATATATATTTTAATCAAATACTCACTTAAAAAAATGTTTCGTGATTTTTTGCTTCACTGCAAAACACTCTCTATAATTTTTTCTTTCCGCCTATACAGACGCGTTTGCCGAATTATAAAATTAATGTCCATAAGTAGATTTAAGTAAACCTTTAGCAAATAAAGGCTGAAGTGCCTAAATAAAATACAAGGTTTAATTATTTATTGGTAAAATAAACCAAATATATATATATATATATATATATATATATATACTCAAATATATATATATATATATATATATATATATATATGTATATATATATATATATATGTATATATATATATATATATATATATATATATATGTATATATATATATATATATATATATATATATGTGTATATATATATATATATATATATATATATATATATGTGTATATATATATATATATATATATATATATATATATATATATGTATATATATATATATATATATATATATATATATATATGTCTGTATATATATATATATATATATATATATATATATGTATATATATATATATATATATATATATATATATATATATGTATATATATGTATATATATATATATATATATATATATACATATATATATATATATATATATATATCGATGGCTTAATATGAAAAGGTCGTATCTCAACTTTTAGCTGCTTTACAGGACAAGGAAAAATCTGAATAAAATCGGAACGATTTGGGAATATGTTTGTTTTTGAACGCAGTTTTTTAGTAAAACAAGCAGGAAATGCAATTTTTTTTTAATATTAATGAAGATATGTAAGATAGGGCTTTTAGTTAATCATATTCTTGAAAGAAAATTCAAGTTAGGGTTTTTTTATACTAATGTGAAAATTAGATATTTTAATAAAAGAAAATAAATAAATAATTCATGTTATAAATAATGAAAAAACTCAACAAAAATATTCAGGTGAGAAACATATAATAGGTCACTTTTAACCAAAATTAGTGTCTAAACGGTAATTTATCATAGAAATAATGGCAATCTGATGGAAGGAATCTCTTTAAATCCTGCAAGTGGTCTCACTTTTTCTTCGTTAGTGGAATTTTTTCCTTTTTAAGACTTTCGGGGGGAATTTCTTCAATAATTCTTCTAACTGATCTCTGCGGAAGCAAGTCATAGTCGTCGGTTATTCTAGTTTTAAAATAAATTACTCCGGATGGTTCATATGTAAGAGCTCGTATCATGCTTACTGTCGGTTCACCAACGACTCTGCCTAAAATTTAAGACAATATGTGAGTATACATATGTACCTATAGAATTAAGTTAGAGCGCAATATTATTTACCTGGACGTATAGATGAGTACACTTGTGAACTTTTTTCATAATTCAAAAAATACTCATAATGCAAATGATGTACTTTTAGAGGTGTAGGAACTTTGCGCGCTACCTTTATAAGTTGAACGAATTGAGATGGCAAATTTATTTGCTTTTTAGACATTTTTCTTTCAATAAGCGAATGAGTTGCATCGCATTCCATTTGGGTATGGCCACTTATTAAATATTTTTGTTCAAACGTTATATTCGTTTCCTTACAAAATGCAAGCAAAGCATTAGACAAAACAACATTACGATTTTGGTAAAAACATCCGTCCGAGTAAATTATTATGTGATGTATATTTGGAGAACAAGCAGTGAAATTTCGCAGGTGCTTAATAAGGCATGTTGCAAAAACGGAGGAGACTAGATTGCCATCTGTTATCGTAGATGGTGAAGTTATGCAGTTGCAATTTCATTTTATAATAAGCAGCACTGGCATTGATTTGAGGCAGCAACTTCACTGCTTGCACATCCATACAAAAAACTATATACGGATAGTATATAATGACGGATAGCACATAATCCGTCTTCGGCATTTTTAATATCGTATTTTTCTTCACGCATTTTTTCAATGTCATCTCTATGTTTTTGATAATCTTCGTCCGATACATTATTTGCTTTCTGAGATACGCAAAAGTCGCACTGGTCCTTTCTGGGCTTAAAAATGGAATAGTTCGTTTTCTTCATTATTTCATCAAAAATAGGATATGATATTTTCATGCTCTCATTTTCCTTTTTGGATTCACACTCGTGGACGTAGATCCGGTAAATTTCTTGATATGAAGAAAAATCCGTCTGAAAAT
>OY776276.1:55439247-55449247 GCA_963675445.1 Linnaemya vulpina | reverse complement strand
TGACAATATGTCACAAAAATTAGTTTATTAACAATTCAATTGAGATTTTATTTTTCATTTTGCCTTATAGATACTTTCATTGTTATCCAAGGGATTTCTAATTGTATAAAGGTACAGAAAAATAAAATAGAGTCATATCGAATAAAAGTTGTTTGTTGGGTTTGGTTTGTATAAGTTTCATAGCCTGCTACACTTATTATAATGTGATTTTTTGAAATCGTTTGTGAATTTTTAAAGTTAATTTATTTAACTTAATTCTCAGATGGTTTTTGGAAGTCTTTTAATAAGTTGAGAGGTTTGAAACTTTGCAAAACTGTGGTTGAAGTCTACTGACGATTTGGTAAGAAGCGCCAATGAAATGCATATAGACATTGCTTAACCACCCAACAAATAAATTTCATATTATAATAGTACAATGACAATATGAAAAAAAATTTGTTTATCATACATATATATATATATATATATATATATATATATATTTTAATCAAATACTCACTTAAAAAAATGTTTCGTGATTTTTTGCTTCACTGCAAAACACTCTCTATAATTTTTTCTTTCCGCCTATACAGACGCGTTTGCCGAATTATAAAATTAATGTCCATAAGTAGATTTAAGTAAACCTTTAGCAAATAAAGGCTGAAGTGCCTAAATAAAATACAAGGTTTAATTATTTATTGGTAAAATAAACCAAATATATATATATATATATATATATATATATATATATATATATATATATATATACTCAAATATATATATATATATATATATATATATATATATGTATATATATATATATATATATATATATATGTATATATATATATATATATATATATATATATATATGTATATATATATATATATATATATATATATATATGTGTATATATATATATATATATATATATATATGTGTATATATATATATATATATATATATATATATATATATATGTATATATATATATATATATATATATATATATGTCTGTATATATATATATATATATATATATATATATATATATATATATGTATATATATATATATATATATATATATATATATATATATGTATATATATGTATATATATATATATATATATATATATATATATATATATATATACATATATATATATATATATATATATATATATATATACATATATATATATATATATATATATATATATATATATATCGATGGCTTAATATGAAAAGGTCGTATCTCAACTTTTAGCTGCTTTACAGGACAAGGAAAAATCTGAATAAAATCGGAACGATTTGGGAATATGTTTGTAAAACAAGCAGGAAATGCAATGACTACTTTTATTTTCAATTTTTTTTTTAATATTAATGAAGATATGTAAGATAGGGCTTTTAGTTAATCATATTCTTGAAAGAAAATTCAAGTTAGGGTTTTTTTATACTAATGTGAAAATTAGATATTTTAATAAAAGAAAATAAATAAATAATTCATGTTATAAATAATGAAAAAACTCAACAAAAATATTCAGGTGAGAAACATATAATAGGTCACTTTTAACCAAAATTAGTGTCTAAACGGTAATTTATCATAGAAATAATGGCAATCTGATGGAAGGAATCTCTTTAAATCCTGCAAGTGGTCTCACTTTTTCTTCGTTAGTGGAATTTTTTCCTTTTTAAGACTTTCGGGGGGAATTTCTTCAATAATTCTTCTAACTGATCTCTGCGGAAGCAAGTCATAGTCGTCGGTTATTCTAGTTTTAAAATAAATTACTCCGGATGGTTCATATGTAAGAGCTCGTATCATGCTTACTGTCGGTTCACCAACGACTCTGCCTAAAATTTAAGACAATATGTGAGTATACATATGTACCTATAGAATTAAGTTAGAGCGCAATATTATTTACCTGGACGTATAGATGAGTACACTTGTGAACTTTTTTCATAATTCAAAAAATACTCATAATGCAAATGATGTACTTTTAGAGGTGTAGGAACTTTGCGCGCTACCTTTATAAGTTGAACGAATTGAGATGGCAAATTTATTTGCTTTTTAGACATTTTTCTTTCAATAAGCGAATGAGTTGCATCGCATTCCATTTGGGTATGGCCACTTATTAAATATTTTTGTTCAAACGTTATATTCGTTTCCTTACAAAATGCAAGCAAAGCATTAGACAAAACAACATTACGATTTTGGTAAAAACATCCGTCCGAGTAAATTATTATGTGATGTATATTTGGAGAACAAGCAGTGAAATTTCGCAGGTGCTTAATAAGGCATGTTGCAAAAACGGAGGAGACTAGATTGCCATCTGTTATCGTAGATGGTGAAGTTATGCAGTTGCAATTTCATTTTATAATAAGCAGCACTGGCATTGATTTGAGGCAGCAACTTCACTGCTTGCACATCCATACAAAAAACTATATACGGATAGTATATAATGACGGATAGCACATAATCCGTCTTCGGCATTTTTAATATCGTATTTTTCTTCACGCATTTTTTCAATGTCATCTCTATGTTTTTGATAATCTTCGTCCGATACATTATTTGCTTTCTGAGATACGCAAAAGTCGCACTGGTCCTTTCTGGGCTTAAAAATGGAATAGTTCGTTTTCTTCATTATTTCATCAAAAATAGGATATGATATTTTCATGCTCTCATTTTCCTTTTTGGATTCACACTCGTGGACGTAGATCCGGTAAATTTCTTGATATGAAGAAAAATCCGTCTGAAAATATAATTTCTTGGAATCTTTCCGACAATAATGAGACTCCATTTTTGGTAACTCATCCAACCATGTTTGTAAGAAAGAACGTCGTTTTTGATTGTGCTTACCTGCTACTGTTGATAGATTAGCAGACTTGCGCACACTTAATGATTTGTCGGGGCTATTTTGCGAACCGTGTTTACCGGCAGAGTCGATCCAATTTCGAACCATCTTTTCCTTTAGTCCTAGTGTTGAATGAAACATGTGGCGGCATACTTGTAATCTATTGTAATCCTGTTTGAGGAAGTATGTTATTGTATATGCTCGTCTCGAATTTTCAGAAATATTACTTTTTTTCTCCGAAATTTTAATAAGACCAGTAACATACATCCACTTTTGTTCCCAGAACATTTCCCAAAACAATTTAAATATTTCCTTTCGAGTGGCCTCGGAAAGCACTGAACAGTTTCTCAATGCACTTTTCACACAATACTGTGATGAACACGACTCACCGAGTTGTCGAGGAGGTTTTTGGGAAAGTTCTTTGTTAGATATGCCCACATATTGCTCACCTTCCATTCTTTTCTTTTTGTTGACGTTTTCTTTCCATTTTGATTTATTCGCGACGCTATTCCTTTTGCGAATATCATCTGAATTTACAGCACCGTAGGCAATATTTTTTGTTACGCAATTCATATTATAACTTTATTTACTTTTGACACTTCAATTTATTTTTCACGCTTCAGTTATTTAAAGTGTCAGTTCTCCACACTATTATATTACAATGATGCAAATTTCATACAATTTCACAATTTCGGGGAAAACCCATTCCTTTTTATTTACCCAGTGGCAGAGTAACCATGTTACTGATTGCGACTCTATACTATACTATTGATTGCTACCCTGTTATTTTTGTGACTTACAATAAAAGCGACGCTGCTTTAAAAACTAATCCATCAACCACATCAACAAAGTGCATTAATATTAAAATGAGTTAGGGCTTTTTTCTTCGAAGAATTTTCTCAAATGAGATAGGGCTTTTTTTAAATGTTTATAATTTTTTTATTTGTTAATATAAAAAAAAAAATTTTTAAGAAACGTGTATTTGAGGGTCCTTCGCCAGAATATGCAAAAAACGCGATTTGTGAAAAAACGAGATACGACCTTTTCATATTAAGCCATCGATATATATATATATATATATATATATATATGAGTATATATATATATATATATATATATATATATATATGAGTATATATATATATATATATATATATATATATAATATACCTTTATATATATATATATATATATATATATATATATAATATACCTTTATATATATATATATATATATATATATATATATAATATACCTTTATATATATATATATATATATATATATATATACATATATTCATATATATATATATATATATATATATATATATATATATATAAATATATACATATATATATAATATATATATATATATATATATATATATATATACATATATATATATATATATATATATATATATACATTTACATATATATATATATTCATATATTCATATATATATATATATATATATATATATATATATATATATATATATACATATATACATATATATAAACATATATTTATATATATATATATATATATATATATATATATATATACAGTGGTGGCCACGAATTTAAGACACGAACTATGGCTGATTTAGTTGTGATAATATTGGCAACCCTGTAATACCAAATTATATATTATTTATTTTTCTATGTACCCTGTAATATTAAGAAAATGTACCGTTATTTTAGTTTGCTCCTTTTCACATATTGCTCTTTGGTTATATTATTGTAAAAACGTGTATCTGAAACTGGCCACGAATTTAAGACATTTTAGAAATATTTGGCTTTTAAGTGATTTTTTGGAGTTTTTTGAAGCTAAATGGTAAGTAACTAGTGTTTTATTTTGTTATATGTTGGAATACATCGAAATATTTAGTTAGAAATGGCTAAAGGTATTTGCGAAAACGGATTCAAAAACTAAAATCTGATGGAAAAACAGTAATGGAGATATCCAAGCTCCTTAAATGTTCTAGATGCAAGGTTTACAACGCGCTGAAACACATCGAGCAGTATGGTACCACCAAAAATGTTAATCAGCAACCTAGAGCTCGAAGAACTACACCCAGGGAGGATAGTTTAATTTATAAAGTAGCCACTAAAAATCCTTTTACGAGCTCAATTAAAATAAAAAAATTAAATTGCATTGGATTTTGGTATTGATCTTTCGTCGAGGACAATAAGACGGCGTTGAAATGAGAAAAACTTGCGTGGGTGTATTGCACAACGTAAACCACTTGCGTCAAGAAAAATATAAAATCCCGACTAGCGTTTTCGAGAGAACATCTCAATAAACCTCTTATATTTTGGAAAAATATACTCTGGAGCGACGAATCGAAGTTTTGCCGCTTCGGTTCTGACGGAAAACGATACGTGTGGCGCCCTAAATGGACCTAAAATTTATTCGATAAGATGTAAAAATTATCACAAATATATAAGTAAAATTTCGTGTCTTAAATTCGTGGCCACCACTGTATATATATAAATATATATATATATATATATATATATATATATATAAATATATATATATATATGTATATATATATATATATATATATAAATATATATATATATATATATATATATATATATCTATATATATATACATATATAAATATATATATATATATATATATATATATATACATAAATATATATATATATATATATATATATGTATATATATATATATAAATATATATATATATATATATATATATATATATAAAAATATATATATACATATATATATATATATATATATATATATATATATATATACATAAATATATATATATATATATATATATATATATATACATAAATATATATATATATATATATATATATATAATATATATATATATATATATATATATATATATATATATATATATGTATATATATATATATATATATATATATATATATATATAAATATATATATATATATATATATATATATATATAAAAATATATATATATATATATATATATATATATATATAATTTAAATTAATATTAAAATTGTATAAAGGTATAGAAAAATAAAATAGAGTCGTATCGAATAAAAGTTGTTTGTTGGGTTTGGTTTGTATAAGTTTCATAGCCTGCTACACTTATTATAATGTGATTTTTTGAAATTGTTTGTGAATTTTTATAGTTAATTTATTTAACATAATTCTCAGAAGGTTTTTGGAAGTCTTTTAATAAGTTGAGAAGTTTGAAACTTTGCAAAACTGTGGTTGAAGTCTACTGACGATTTGGTAAGAAGCGCCAATGAAATGCATATAGACATTGTTTAACCACCCAAAAAATTAATTTCATATTATAACAGTACAATGACAATATGTCACAAAAATTAGTTTATTAACAATTCAATTGAGATTTTATTTTTCATTTTGCCTTATAGATACTTTCATTGTTATCCAAGGGATTTCTAATTGTATAAAGGTACAGAAAAATAAAATAGAGTCATATCGAATAAAAGTTGTTTGTTGGGTTTGGTTTGTATAAGTTTCATAGCCTGCTACACTTATTATAATGTGATTTTTTGAAATCGTTTGTGAATTTTTATAGTTAATTTATTTAACTTAATTCTCAGATGGTTTTTGGAAGTCTTTTAATAAGTTGAGAGGTTTGAAACTTTGCAAAACTGTGGTTGAAGTCTACTGACGATTTGGTAAGAAGCGCCAATGAAATGCATATAGACATTGCTTAACCACCCAACAAATAAATTTCATATTATAATAGTACAATGACAATATGAAAAAAAATTTGTTTATCATACATATATATATATATATATATATATATATATATATATATATATATATTTTAATCAAATACTCACTTAAAAAAATGTTTCGTGATTTTTTGCTTCACTGCAAAACACTCTCTATAATTTTTTCTTTCCGCCTATACAGACGCGTTTGCCGAATTATAAAATTAATGTCCATAAGTAGATTTAAGTAAACCTTTAGCAAATAAAGGCTGAAGTGCCTAAATAAAATACAAGGTTTAATTATTTATTGGTAAAATAAACCAAATATATATATATATATATATATATATATATATATATATACTCAAATATATATATATATATATATATATATATATATATGTATATATATATATATATATATATATATATATATGTATATATATATATATATATATATATATATATATATATATATGTATATATATATATATATATATATATATATATGTGTATATATATATATATATATATATATATATATGTGTATATATATATATATATATATATATATATATATGTATATATATATATATATATATATATATATATATATATGTCTGTATATATATATATATATATATATATATATATATGTATATATATATATATATATATATATATGTATATATATGTATATATATATATATATATATATATATATATATATATACACATATATATATATATATATATATATATATATATATACATATATATATATATATATATATATATATATATATATGTATATATATATATATATATATATATATATATATGTGTATATATATATATATATATATATATATATATATATACATATATATACATATATATATATATATATATATATATATATATACATATATATATATATATATATATATATATATATATATACAGACATATATATATATATATATATATATATATATATATATATACATATATATATATATATATATATATATATATATACACATATATATATATATATATATATATATATATACACATATATATATATATATATATATATATATATACATATATATATATATATATATATATATATATATATACATATATATATATATATATATATATATATATATATATATATGTATATATATATATATATATATATATATATATATGTGTATATATATATATATATATATATATATATATGTGTATATATATATATATATATATATATATATATGTATATATATATATATATATATATATATATATATATGTCTGTATATATATATATATATATATATATATATATATATATATGTATATATATATATATATATATATATATATGTATATATATGTATATATATATATATATATATATATATATATACACATATATATATATATATATATATATATATATATATATACATATATATATATATATATATATATATATATATATCGATGGCTTAATATGAAAAGGTCGTATCTCAACTTTTAGCTGCTTTACAGGACAAGGAAAAATCTGAATAAAATCGGAACGATTTGGGAATATGTTTGTTTTTGAACGCAGTTTTTTAGTAAAACAAGCAGGAAATGCAATGACTACTTTTATTTTCAATTTTTTTTTAATATTAATGAAGATATGTAAGATAGGGCTTTTAGTTAATCATATTCTTGAAAGAAAATTCAAGTTAGGGTTTTTTTATACTAATGTGAAAATTAGATATTTTAATAAAAGAAAATAAATAAATAATTCATGTTATAAATAATGAAAAAACTCAACAAAAATATTCAGGTGAGAAACATATAATAGGTCACTTTTAACCAAAATTAGTGTCTAAACGGTAATTTATCATAGAAATAATGGCAATCTGATGGAAGGAATCTCTTTAAATCCTGCAAGTGGTCTCACTTTTTCTTCGTTAGTGGAATTTTTTCCTTTTTAAGACTTTCGGGGGGAATTTCTTCAATAATTCTTCTAACTGATCTCTGCGGAAGCAAGTCATAGTCGTCGGTTATTCTAGTTTTAAAATAAATTACTCCGGATGGTTCATATGTAAGAGCTCGTATCATGCTTACTGTCGGTTCACCAACGACTCTGCCTAAAATTTAAGACAATATGTGAGTATACATATGTACCTATAGAATTAAGTTAGAGCGCAATATTATTTACCTGGACGTATAGATGAGTACACTTGTGAACTTTTTTCATAATTCAAAAAATACTCATAATGCAAATGATGTACTTTTAGAGGTGTAGGAACTTTGCGCGCTACCTTTATAAGTTGAACGAATTGAGATGGCAAATTTATTTGCTTTTTAGACATTTTTCTTTCAATAAGCGAATGAGTTGCATCGCATTCCATTTGGGTATGGCCACTTATTAAATATTTTTGTTCAAACGTTATATTCGTTTCCTTACAAAATGCAAGCAAAGCATTAGACAAAACAACATTACGATTTTGGTAAAAACATCCGTCCGAGTAAATTATTATGTGATGTATATTTGGAGAACAAGCAGTGAAATTTCGCAGGTGCTTAATAAGGCATGTTGCAAAAACGGAGGAGACTAGATTGCCATCTGTTATCGTAGATGGTGAAGTTATGCAGTTGCAATTTCATTTTATAATAAGCAGCACTGGCATTGATTTGAGGCAGCAACTTCACTGCTTGCACATCCATACAAAAAACTATATACGGATAGTATATAATGACGGATAGCACATAATCCGTCTTCGGCATTTTTAATATCGTATTTTTCTTCACGCATTTTTTCAATGTCATCTCTATGTTTTTGATAATCTTCGTCCGATACATTATTTGCTTTCTGAGATACGCAAAAGTCGCACTGGTCCTTTCTGGGCTTAAAAATGGAATAGTTCGTTTTCTTCATTATTTCATCAAAAATAGGATATGATATTTTCATGCTCTCATTTTCCTTTTTGGATTCACACTCGTGGACGTAGATCCGGTAAATTTCTTGATATGAAGAAAAATCCGT
Source organism: Linnaemya vulpina (assembly GCA_963675445.1). Classification (NCBI taxonomy): domain Eukaryota; kingdom Metazoa; phylum Arthropoda; class Insecta; order Diptera; family Tachinidae; genus Linnaemya; species Linnaemya vulpina. The sequence goes on along the minus strand of OY776276.1, from coordinate 55,439,612 downwards.
CTGAAAATATAATTTCTTGGAATCTTTCCGACAATAATGAGACTCCATTTTTGGTAACTCATCCAACCATGTTTGTAAGAAAGAACGTCGTTTTTGATTGTGCTTACCTGCTACTGTTGATAGATTAGCAGACTTGCGCACACTTATTGATTTGTCGGGGCTATTTTGCGAACCGTGTTTACCGGCAGAGTCGATCCAATTTCGAACCATCTTTTCCTTTAGTCCTAGTGTTGAATGAAACATGTGGCGGCATACTTGTAATCTATTGTAATCCTGTTTGAGGAAGTATGTTATTGTATATGCTCGTCTCGAATTTTCAGAAATATTACTTTTTTTCTCCGAAATTTTAATAAGACCAGTAACAT
>OY776276.1:55386747-55429247 GCA_963675445.1 Linnaemya vulpina | reverse complement strand
AAGTCATGATGGGACGTATGCACATTTTGTATAAAAGAATTTTGTTTTTGTGATTCAGGGTAGACTTCCGATTTAGTAATGGGAATAAAGCTCTTCCACATTTAATTGCTTTTTCAGATACTTTTAAAACATGATGTCTGAAGGTCAGTTTTTTATCTAGCTCAATTCCAAGATATTTAATTGAATCAAGTAGGGGAATTTCAACTCCTTCTACTGATAATGGTATCGAAGGTATTCTTTTTGGCGATTTGTTAAATGGAAATATTATTGCTTGGGTTTTATTTTGATTTATTTTTATTTTCCATTTTTTATAAAATTTTTGAGAATGTGAAAGCGCGTTTTTCATTCTTTTGACAACTGCGTTTGAAACTTTGCGTTTTGTTATAATGGCAGTGTCGTCTGCGTATAATGCTACTGAGTGCTCTTTTAGTACTTTAAAATCTGATGTATAAATTGAGTAGCGTATAGGCGATAACACCGAACCTTGAGGTACTCCTGCTGGAATATTACGCTGCGAAGAGAATTCTGTACCAATATTTACAAAAAAAGATCTTTCACTCAAAAAACTTTGCACAATTTTTTGCAAATAAATTGGAAACCCAAATTTATGGAGCTTAAATATTAAGCCGTTATGCCATATAGAGTCGAAGGCTTTTTCGACGTCTAATAGCACTAATCCAGTACTTTTCCGTTCGCTTTTGTTATTTAAAATAAAATTTACTATTCTTTTTACCTGATGAACTGTTGAATGTTGTTTTCGAAAACCAAATTGCTCTTTTTGTATAATATTATTATTTTCGGTGTATTCGTTAATTCTTTCTAGTACAATTTTTTCGAACACTTTGTCTAGACAGTTTAACATGCTTATTGGACGATAACTCATAGGCGATTTTGCATCCTTTCCCTTTTTTAATATCGGAACTACTTTTGCAGTTTTAAAACATTTCGGAAAATATCCATTGGATAAGCACCAATTAAAAATTTGCGTGATTAAATCGTAAAAAGTATTTGTCATGTTTTTCAATATAATTGGGTTTATTCCATCTGGTCCAGGCGCTTTTGAGTTTTTTAACGTAGATATGAAGTATTTTACTTCTTCCACTGATGTCAAATTTTGTCGCATATTATCTGATATAGTCTGTGAACTCAACCAATCAATGTGCTGTTCAACAATTTGATCAACTGGTGAGGACATATTACATGTTGTTTTGTGGCAGTTTTCAAAAACTTCTAAAATTATTTCCGCTTTTTCTTTATTATTGTGCTTATCAACGTCATCTATTGACAAACTGCAGACACTATTTTTGTTGCTTTTAATAGCTTTCGTCAATAACCAAAACTTTTTACTGCCTGTTGGCAACTTCCTTATGAACTGAGACCAGCTGTTATTTCTGTCATTACATATGTTTTTATTTATTAGTGTAGTCAGCTGTTTGATTAAACAAATTATTGTATTCCTCTCTGAGTAATTATTTGACCGCTGAAGTTTTCGTCTATATTTATTTCTTTGTGCAATTAAAATTAAAGTAAGTTTGGAAAGTTTTCTTTGCCACACTTGAGTGTTACGGACTGGTATTTGTTTGGATGCTTCTTGAACTAGGTGAGTAATTTTTGAAAGTGTTTGCTCAACATTTGAGTTCGATAATTCTATAGTTTGTAAACTATTTTTCCTGAACTCATTGTCTAACCATTTTCCTATTTCTTTCCAGTTTGCTCTTCCATAAAGTGGGATTTTGGTGACGTTTTCCGTTAAAGTGCCAAATATGGAACAGGTCACTGGTGTATGGTCTGAATTTAAAATTTCTGGATGTGTTTCTAATTGCGAAAAGTTTACGCTAGAGTTTGTGAGAAGAAGATCTACAACTGATGGTCGTGTTGGGGTAGACGACTGACCAAAGCGAGTGAAAGAATTTGGAAAATATATGTAGTAGTTTGAAATCATTTGGTGATTAAAAAGTTTGTTACCCGCAGTGTTATTTTGGAAACAATTCCAGTTTGTGTGGTGAGCATTCAAATCTCCAAATATGAAATAGTCGCTTGAGGCTGATGTTATAATGTTAATATCTTGTGTAAAATCATTTGTGTAGTTTGGGCAATAAACAGAAGTGAATCTTATTGGTCTTTCATTTATGTAAACCATAATCGATACATTTTCAATTATAGTTGTTGGAAATTTAGAAACACGCTCATGGGGAATAGAGTTTCTGATTCCTATTAAAACCCCTCCACCATGAGTAGTACGGTCTTCTCTATAAACGTTAAAGCTTTTGAGTTTAAACTTATGATTGGCTTTTAGAAAAGTTTCATTTATGCAAATTATATCTATTTGTTTTTGATGTAAAACCAGTTCTAATTCTATTATCGAGGCTGGAGTTGTTATGCCTTGAGCATTCCAGTGCATAACATTTAAGCTCCATGTTGTTTTCTTATATAACATACCTAAGCATATTTCCAAGCACTCTCATTTTATCGTACTTGGTTTTGCATTTTTCTAATGCGTCTAAGGCTTCAAAATAAATGTCTAATATTTGCTCATTTGATAAATTATTATCTTGTTGGGTTCTTTGTCTTGAGCCAACAGCTGAAGCGTAAGAAATGTTATTTTGTTGTTTACCTGATGATTTTTGAGATAAAGTTGGTACATCGTTACCTCTTGCCTCATCGTGAATCTCATCGGATGAAATAGAGACAGTGTCGTTTTTATGTATTTTTCTCACTGGACGCCTGCTGCTAGTTACTCTTTGCCGAATTTGCAGATATTCTCTTCGTGATGGACATTGAAGATCGTCGGCACGATGATTAACATTTTTGAAATTCTTTTTGATGCAATTGTAGCATTTATAAATAACAGGGCCATCTATTGGTGTTTTATTGAGTTGGCAGCTGGAGTGGTCATGAGCTCCCCCGCATCCTAAACAAGCTTCAGTTCTAAAACAGTTTGCAGACCCGTGCCCGTACATTGCACATTTAGAGCATTGTGTAGGGCCCCTTGACTTACGATGGGGACTTCTCCAGCGTATACATACTTAATCCTTATTACCTCCCGCTTTGTAATCTGACTTCGGTTAAACTCCATCATATATAAAGCATCATCTGAGTTTGAGCGCGTTGTTATGATTTCTTTTACGTTGACCAGTTCCATATTGAATGCCTCTTTAAATTCATTTTTTAAAGTATCCAAGCTGATTTGTGGTAAACCAAACAACAAGATTTTAAAAGTTTTGTTATCCTTTATAGGATGAGTGAAAAATTTCATCTTGGTAATCTTGAGTTTGTTAATTGTTTCCTCATACTCCGTTTGTGAGTTTGGAATTAATTTAGTTCCAATAGAAATTCTTTTATATTTACAACTTTTACCAATCAACTTAATAACCTCAGTAAATTTATGACAATTGTCCACAATTATTGGTGGAATTTTAACAACTTCGTGGGTGACTTCATTTTCAAAGCTTGAGTCATCGTTGTCTTCTAGGTCGGATAGTATCTGGAATCTATTGTTATTTCCAGATTTAGGCACTTTAAATTTAGGATTATTACCCCAATATTTCTTGCGTTTTGAAGACATTATTAATGAATTCAAAAGAAATTATAATTAAAGTTTTTGTTTTGTAAAAAAATAAACAGCTGATATAATAACACGTCTGATCCGAGGGATTTCTAATTGTATAAAGGTATAGAAAAATAAAATAGAGTCGTATCGAATAAAAGTTGTTTGTTGGGTTTGGTTTGTATAAGTTTCATAGCCTGCTACACTTATTATAATGTGATTTTTTGAAATTGTTTGTGAATTTTATAGTTAATTTATTTAACATAATTCTCAGATGGTTTTTGGAAGTCTTTTAATAAGTTGAGAAGTTTGAAACTTTGCAAAACTGTGGTTGAAGTCTACTGACGATTTGGTAAAGAGCGCCAATGAAATGCATATAGACATTGCTTAACCACCCAACAAATAAATTTCATATTATATATATATATATATATATATATATATCGATGAATATGTAACACGTCTAGGATTACAAGCACAAAACTGTAATTTCGAGCAATTAAAAGACAGCATTTTGCGAGACCAGCTGATTTTGGGAATAAGGAATGATTCTCTACGAACTAAGTTATTGTCAGGAGACATAACACTCGAAAAAGAAATTAAAATTTGCCAAGTAACAGAGTTAGCTCAAAAGCAAACAGCTGAAATTCATAGTGAGCACGAAAAAAATGTATGTTTAGTCCAAAAAATGGATAACAAAAAAACTTTTGATTGCCGCAACTGCGGAAAAAATCATGCAGCTCGTAGCTGCCCAGCATATTTGAACGTATGTAAAATATGTAAAAACAAAAATCATTACGAAAGAATGTGCAAAAAGAATGTCAACCAACAAAAGAATAATTCTAAAAATAGAGATGTTGCGTGTTGTGATGAGAATGAATAGAATAGTGATGTTGACAGCAGTGATCCAGAGTTTTTTATCGGATGTGTCTGCAACATAAAAAAAGACGAAGATAATAATTTTGCTGAAACTCTCATAATTGGAGAAGATAAATACTTATTTAAATTAAGGCACAGGTGCTCAATGTAAGGTGTTACGAAAAACAATTATCGATAGACTTAATTCTAAAAACACCGGCTTCTATGCTTCAATATAAAGTAAAACATCTAATCCCGTTTGGTAAACATAAAATAAAAGTTTTGGGCGAAGTCAGTTTGCAATACAAAATAGCACAACAAACCAATATGATAAATTTTAAAATTGTAAGCGGAGATGTGAAACCGATTCTTGGTGCTAGAACTTGTGAAGAACTGCAATTAGTGAAAAGAATAAATGAATTGCAGTTAAATGAAGATTTGTTTGAAGGACTGGGTTGATTTAAGAACTTTGTGTACGATATTGATTTGGTTGACAATCCTAAATTTGAAATCTGCCCAGAACGTGGTATTGCATTTAAAATCAGAGACACCGTCAAAGGAGAGCTCGATAAAATGGTTAAAATGGGCGTTATAGAACCAACAACTAAACCAACGCCAGCAGTGTCCCCAACGATTGTTGTTAGGTAAAACAATAAAATTCATATTTGTACCCGACTACGGTTAACCAAAATATAAAGAGGCGTCATTTTCTACACAACTAAATGGTGCTAAATATTTTACAATTTTAGATTGCAGAAAAGGATTCTCGCAAATCCCAGTTTTAGATCGTACTAAAGAAATACTTACGTTTTCAACTCCATGGGGTAGATATTCTTGTAAAAGGTTACCCTTTGGAATCGCGTCAGCCTTAGAGGTGTTCTAAAGTATAAGGCAAAGTTTCTTTTCTCATTTACCAAATGTCAAAGTCGCCATCGATGATATTTTGATTAATTCTAAGACTTTAGATGATCTGCACCGCACTACCAAAAGAGTGATTAAAATTATCGAAGAAAATGGAATAAAAAGGAATTACAAAGAATACTTGGTAAGTTTACATACCTTAGCAAATTTATAAAAAATTTTTCGCTCATTACTGCCCCATTGAGAAAATTACTGGAAAAGTCACAGGCTTTCTATTGGGACTCCATTCAACAAGACGCATTCGAAAAACTGAAGGAAATAATAAGTAAACCTCCAGTTTTAAAACTTTATGATGTCAACAAAGATGTTACAATTCAAGTTGATGCCAGTTCATTCGCAATGGGTGCAGTATTATTGCAAGAAAATCAACCATTTGCATACGCTTCGAAATCCCTAACCGACTGCCAGTCCAAGTACTCACAATTGGAAAAAGAAGCACTAGCTGTGAAATTTGGTTGTGAAAAGTTTTATCAGTATGCATGGGGTAAGCAAATAATCGAATCTGACCACAAACCATTAGAATCCATATTTAAAAAGCCAATTCATTCTGCGCCAACAAGATTACAAAATATTAGATTACGTCTACTCACTTACAACCCAAATGTGCTATATAAACCTGGATTAAAAATGTATTTAGCAGATCCCTTAATTCGCGATTGTCAAAACGATAAAAACAATGAACAGGAAGAAAATCTCTTATTAAAAATGGTTGGCCAAAGTCGAAATAAGATTTTACCACACGATATTCAACAATATTAGCATTTTAGAGAAGAGTTGTCAGAAAATGAAGATGGCATTTTATTTAAATCTTCAAAAGTGTTGGTAGCGTCCAGTTGCATTAAGGAAAGAACAATTAAAAAAAGAACGAGTTAAAAAACGTAATTTACGGGATTTATCAAATCCTCTGGATACAAGCGAAGCATTGTAAGTAGTAACAACATAACTATACCAAAGTTGTAGTAACATGGCTTTCCAGTTTCATATCTTTTTACCGGCTTAACAAAGGGATTTCTCAAATAATATTGGAAGATTTTAACACTTAACCCTCTCATGCCCGAATTAAAATGGACCGTGCGAAAAATTTTTTTAGGTCGAATATGTTTTGGGCTTGACCCAAGTATGAACTAAAAAAATTTTCAAAGCCGTAGGTATCATGGTTCGGTAGTTATAGAATGTTGCCTGTAAGCAACATTGGTCAATTGTGGTCAATCGAAAAAAAATCCATAATGATTTTTAATGCACTTTTTTTTTATTAAAATTTATGTATGAAATGATACATAACAACTTTTTTGGGAGTTGCAGTCTAAATACATACTAACTTAATATATTTAGAGCGTATAAGGCCAGAATGGCATAGCCTACATTTGCCTTTTGCTCCCCATTATACCCCGGGACTCCATATCAAGCTTTTTGAATCATCTTTCTTTACAACCTCCTGCACAGAGCATTCACTTTCGTCTCAGTTAAAGCCTTTGCTAATTATATGTTCAATCAAATCCACTTCTATATATTCTCCCTTATCTAAGTCATATTCCCTGTCACTTCAATGACCCTTTCGAAATTTTCTGGTTCTTCTTCTTCTTCATTTTCCTCCTCTGCAGAATCCTCCCAGTTAAAATCAACAATTCTTTTCGGTTTCTGCCTGTGTTAGGCCTTTTGAGCGCATCCAAATAAAATATTTATGAAGAAATAAACATCATTTGATATTACCATAATTGACCAATGTTGCCTAGAGGCAATATTAGTTTTAAAAAATTATTATAAGAAAACTAATAATTTTTTTAAAGAAATTTTTCTTCCAAATCACTTCCTTACCGATTCTAAATGATATTTTTCAGTTAGTTTTACAATGAAATATTTATTTTAATTTTTTCAACACTTTTTTAAACACACTTTTATCACAAATTAAATTTGAATATTTCACTCTACGAGTACACGCTACAAAATGCACAAATGTACAGTTTCAAATATAAACAATAACTTTATAGTTGCGTCAAACATTAAGCTCCATAAAGTAAAAAAAAAATATATTGAAAAAATAAACCAAACGCGACTTATAAGCATAAACGTAAAATGTTGCCTGTAGGCAACATTGGGCATGAGAGGGTTAAGTTACAGCCGAGTATGTACTGATAATGATGTAAACATTGGTATGGGACGATGTACATCTTGCAAGATCTTGTGTTATGCAAGCATTGGAGGAAAACTTGTGTTCGGAGTGGATATCTATAGAACACCAAACATTAAATTTTTCAAAAACACATTTCTATAGAAAATTCGGCATATCTGGTATAATTGGACGCGTTGATAAAACGCTCCTTAAATTAATGAAGCCGTTGACTTATTATTCCGTTTATTTTAGTAGAAAGGACTATTACAGCCTTAATGCTATGATGGTATCTATTCTATAAATCTGTAATGTAATTATAGTTATTACTTCAAATTTATTTTCAGATTTGCAACTATGAAATGCGAATTTTGGTTGTAGATGTAAGCCGCCCTGGCTCATTCCATGATTTCTTTGTTTGGCAAATGAGCGATGCTAAAAGGTACTACACCGAAATGTATGATGTTCGTGTCCGTAATTTTTGGCTCTTGGGTGACTCTGGATATCCCCTTAAGCCGTATCTAATGACGCCCTATGAAAACCCTAGCTATGGTAATGCACAGCACATATTTACCCAACGACATGCCTCAGCAAGAAATGTTGTGGAAAGAACCATAGGCGTTCTAAAAAGTCGTTTTACATGCCTGCAAAATGTTCTTTTATATTCTCCTTCCAAAGTGGTAAAAATTGTTAATGTGTGTTCACATTAACATATGCAAACACTTTGGTATAACTTTTGATGAAGATATCATTGAAAATATTGACGATGATGTGGACCCTCCAGAAGAAAATGACGATGATGATGATACAGCAGCAACTACAAGCCCTTTCTCTACATTCAAACAATTAATGAGTTTTATCAATAAAAACAAAACAATTTTATAATTTTCAAAAACAAAACAATAAACTAAATAAATTTAAATAAGGTACATACGTATGTTGCATATATAGATAAGCAACTTTGATTTCACTGAGATCTTATAATTATATAAGTATTTATGTATATTTTAAAATAATTTAAAAATCAGACTTTATATTGAGGTACATAGTTAAAGCTTTGGAGATGATGATGGTGGTACACCAAGCTTCATTTGCTCAAGGTCTAAAAACTGCAACTTTATTTTATTTTTTATTTGTAAGTTCTTTTCTATTACAAAGTTGTTTCTGGTCAATTCTTTTAATTCATTTTCCTTCAATAGTTTTATTTCTTTGAGTTCTTTCCGAACATCTTTAATATTCAGAGATATTTCTTTTAAGTATTTTCTATTTCCTTTAATTTCTTTTTTGGTATCTACCAAACTAGCACATATTTTTGAGAAATGCTCTGCTCCATATTCAAAACGTCATCAACATCAGCAGTGTGTCGTTTTCGCTTAGAAGTGTTAACCTGATGTGGTTTTGGCGACGAAGATGTGGACAAAAGTACTTCATTTTGAGGTAGCTCAATTGGTTGCTTTTCAGGCAACAGTAATTTTTCTAAAACTTCAATTAAAAAAGTAGAAGTCGATGCTGATGTTGACGGTAACGTTGTTGCAGAAGCCATTGCTGTTGCTGTAAACGTCTTTAGCATTACTTTTCAAACCAAAGGTTTTTACATTTTTAATACCGTCCACCGCTGCATATAAGCCACAGATTAAGACTATCTGTTCATCAACCGGCGATAATACATATTTGTTGAATAAGCCACCATCAGTTTTATTTACTTCAATTTTATTATGATTTAATTTTTGGTTGACACCAAGTCTTAAATCAGACCATATCTAAAAAGACATGTTCAACCACAATCATTTACATATTTATATACATACATATGTATATACTTCAAACCTACCTTTTCCCAAGCTGATGTTTCTTTTGTTGGATTCCCTGATGCGTTCAGTTCTTTTGTCAACTCCACTCATATCTGCTCAAAGTGAACTTTATCGCCTTTCACAAATCCTCTTGCCAAGTCAGGAGTCATGCTTTTCCATGCATTTCAAGAACATTTTGATTTGTGTGTTGTTCTTATGTTTATCCCTGCGAAAGAGTAAATAAGTTATTTTTTATTTGTCAATAATATTTACTTACATTTTTTTAAATGCCGTCTGGAACGCGAATTTTAAATTTGACATCAAACAAAAATAAAGAAACAAGCAAATAATAAAATATCGATGCAAAAATAAAGATGCCACTGTTTTCATAAATGAAGTTTGCTTACATTTTGTGCTTAAATTGTTTGTATTGTACATGATTATGTCACTTTGGCAAGCTCAGTAATATCTTCGAAAAACCAAACCAGCTGACTACAAAAGAAAAAAAAGCAAAATACAAACTTTTCCAAACTAAGGTAAATTTTTTTTCACTAACCAAGCAGTGCTATAGAAAATTTTGCAAATATTTACGTTCTTATGAAAATAAAACCTAATATTATTAACGAAATAAATAGAAAACATATCATTTGAAATATACTTTTAAATTTTTATTACATTCCAATCGAAATAGTTAGGAAAATTATATCAGTGATTTCAAATCGCCAGTGAATTAGTTCACCAATTTAAAATCACGTAATTAAATTTTTTTGGTACACAGAACGCCATTTACGTGATTTGAAATTAGTGCTTTTCAGAACATGCCTTATTGTATTGCTTTTGAAATACATACGATCCCAAAATATCGGTCGTACGTATACTTTTGTCGGCCGCTGTATAAGTCTTACTCTTTTTTTTTTGCTTATGACAGAAAGAGCAATTGATATTCATTTAAGAATGACCATGCCTAAGAATCTTCCTCACTATATACATGACATACAAAAGGCAAGTCTGTATAAACTGCACTTCATTCTCTGGCAGACTACATAGAGAAATCTTTTCAGCACAAAGAATTCACTATGGTAGCCTTTCTGGACATAGAGGGTGCTTTCAACTATATCAACCCTGAATCTGTCGTTGAAAGAATGCTGGTGGTAGGGATTGATATTGCCATCTGTAAGTGTGCTAAGAATCTGCTTACCTTCAGGGCCTCGATTAGGGAAGCAACTGAATACTTCTCTGAATGCGGGGTACTCTACAGGGAGGTACTTTATTACTCCTTTTGTAGAATCTGACTATTAACTCGATACTGCTAATTCTGCAGCGTCGAATAATTAAGACTGTTGCATACGCTGATGATGTTGCGTTGGCGATCTCCGGTAAACACTTTGATACCGTTTCTCAGTGCATGGAGTCCGCACTCGCAATCCTAAGCAAGTGGAGAACCAGTAGTGGGCTCAGTGTAAATCCAGCCAAAACTAAGCTGGTGCTCTTCACTAGGAGGTACAAACGGAGAGCTTCACTTATCCGAAGCTGAACGGCACCCCCTTCAAAATATCTGACAACGCCAAGTACGTGGTTGTAATCCTAGATAGCAAGCTGTCTTGGTGAGAGCGGATAAGGCCCTGGTGGCGATTTATACATGCAAAAGGGCAGTTGGTCTCAACTGGGGTATAAACCCCAAAGGGATATTTTTTAAATTTATTTATTTGGATCTTTGAAACTATTGTCAAACAGATACTCTTCTAAAGAGTACTGGGGTGGTGGAATGCGAAGGATACTCATCGCAGGACCTCTGAAAAGATCTTTCGTCTAGCGGCGAGGCTGATGACAGGCTCGCTCAGATCGACTCCAAACGGGGACACTCTTCGCCATGTTGAATTGGCTTCCCTAGTGGACATTCTGGCCAAACAGTTGACCCTATTTTATGCGGTCAGGTTGAACGCTGCGTGCCCATGGTCAAGGTTTGACTAGGGGCATGCTAGAATTCTGATAAAGTACTAAGACATCAGGATCCATGACAATGTTGACTATTGCATACCAAAACCTTTCTTTGGTGGACTTTTCCATTCTCTTGTTAGCGACAGGAAACAGGTTTCTAGACTTTAATATCCCAAGGTTCTGTTAGAGTCTTTACTGACGGATCAAAAAGGGGAACAAGTGTAGGCGGGGGTTCTTATGTGGAAATTTCGGAACCCATGCAAGAATGATAGGTGTAGAATACAACGACTCCTGTAGAAGCTGTAATGATGAAGAGGGGTAGGAAACTGTGCTCCATCTGCCATGTCTGTGCCCTGCGCTGAACAGCATAAGGGCAGCGGCACACAGTGGAAAATCTTAGAGTAAGGCCAGCCCATAATTCATTTTTAAAAAGGGTCGAATTACACCATAATATATTTTTAACGAACAGCTAAGATGTCGTACTTAATAATTTGAGGAAAATATTTGATGTTTAGTCAATAGGAATACTCGGAAATAAGGATTGTATTCACATCTTTTTCCAACAATGATTTATTACTATAAAATTAAAACATATTTCAGAGTATATTTTTAATATAACTCAATTTACAACTAAGGAGGTATATACCTTATTGGAAAGGTAATTTGATCTAGATTTCGATTATATACATAGCGGATCAGGTTTTAGTGAAGACATTTGAAATTTTAGCTCCTGAATGATGTAATGTTGTTCTGGCTGCATGTAAAGGTCAGGCTTTTAATTAGGAGCTCTGCTTATCTCTGCGCTCATATGTAAAAATTTTAAAGCTTAATATATTAATAGAATAATTTAAAAATATTAGCTGCATATTTGTGCTTAAACAGAAGTTACATTCAATAATGTTAAAAAACACAGTTATTTAGATAATTCAACAAATGATTTCTGTTAAATATTTTAAATAATAATTTCGAGCTTAAGGCTTATTTTTACAAAAAAATATTTATCTCTTATTAATATCGATATTTCGGTATCGTTTGGATATCTTCTTCAGGATAACAAACAAAAATTAATTATAATTTATTAAAAAACAACAAAATTATTTTCAAATATTACACATGTCAATATTTTTGTTGTTTTATGTTTTTTTAGGATATCGATATTAAGAAAAGATAAGTAGTTTTTTTTATAAAAATAAGCCATAAGATGGAAATTATTATTTAAAATATATAAAAATCAAAGGCTAAAAAATTATAATGATTTTTGTTAAATTAATAATTTTAAGTATTCACTGGGTCAAATAATTAATATATATATATATATATATATATATATATATATATATATATTGAAAACAGGAGAAATACACAAAGTATTAACGTTTTTGTTGAAAAAAATTATCAACTTTCTGAAAAAATATATAGTGAATAATATAAAAAAACTGTGGTAGCAGCAATGATGGTAATACCGCTAGAAGATTTTTTTATTTTTCGCGATCTGCTGACATAACTGGAGTAGATGACGAACTAATAGAAAGTTTCACACAATTCTTCAAGCTTTATCGTCTGATTTAATAATAGACCCTGGAAAATTTGGCGAATATGCGATGAAAACAGCAAGATTGTATTTAAAAATATTCAACTGGTCCACAAAATATTGATACATGGGGAAAGCATTATAAAACATTTTACAGTGTTGCCTATTGGTCAGCTGTCCGAAGACTCACAAAAGTCGGGCAATAAAGACTACAATAATTATCGTTTACATCACTCTCGAAAATGTTCACGATCAGCCACTAACGAAGATGTTTTCAACAGACTTTACACCTCTGATCCATATGTAACAAGTATAAGAAAACCATCCGCCAAACTTTCAAAAGATTTGGATGAAGATACGCTTAAACTGATGAAGTAACCACAATATAGCGATTTTTAAGAAGAAAATGTAAAGGTTAAAGTATTATTTAAATATTTAAACTTACACTATACCTAACAGAATGCTTTTAAGTTTATTTTTTATTGTATTATTTAGTTATTGTTAAGAATGTGTAAATTACATTTTATAAAATGTAATTTTATAAAATTAAAAATTAATGAAGTTTATTTAAATTTAAAGTCAGTATTTTGTACCAAATACATGTACAAGTCATCTCTATATGCAAAAAAATAAATTTCTTACCTTTATTCTGAAATAAGTTCTGGTTTAATTAGGCTCATATCTTATAGAGTAATAGCAAATACATTTAAGATTATTCGTGCGAAATTTCAGATCTCTATCTCTAAAAACAAAAAAGTTACAGATTTTTGATCTGATATGAACTGAAATTTTCCACTGTGCGGCATTGCGCTCCAGCTTTCTGCCAGGCTTGGACAGTCTGGCGAGTATGGAGCTTGTTAGAATATCGGTCTTCCTAGCGACCACAGACTTGCTTAGTGGGGCAGAGATTAATTCATAAGAAATCCTCTTCTTAAGGGTATCACAATGGGATCGAATTAATGGACCCAAGTGCATTGTCTCGATAATAGCCCTAATAACCTAACCTAACCTATGGTGCTTTTTTCAAATTATCCTATTCTTTGCTTAACGTAGGTAAACCCAAACAATAATATTCGAATATATAAACGTTTTTACATATACGAAATTTTGGTCATTGTTTCGAATAAATAAAAATAAGAGTTCAAATTAAATTCATATATATTTGTAGAAGAAAATGCTCTAAATTTTATTTGAATAAACTACCTCGTAATTTATTCAAATTCAAAAGTATTAGTCGAAGTGTAGCCGTAAGCTTACTTTCGATATCCAAAGACGAAAGAATATATAATAATGTATTACTATTTTCGTGTTAAATATCTTTCGCAAGCTTTGAGTACAAACAAAAAAAGGGATCATGAACAATTGCATGCTTTAACACAATCCTTACAGCAAACCAGTAATTAAAATTGATATAATAGCAACAAAATTAAGTACATATAAAAAAAACGATAGAAGAATAACAACAATTTGTCGCTATTACAAATTTAAGTGATGATAGCGGTGAATCTGATGGTATTTGTCAGCAAGTGCCAGGTACAAAAACAATCAAACGTCGTTCAACAAGATCTCCAAATATGCATCAACAGAAGAAAATGAATACAAACGATGGGTCAAGAATAAACAAATTCCACTTACTTTGGGACTAAAAATCTGCTGAATAAAAAATAGAAAGCAAAGACGACTCTTCAACTCAAACAGGAAAGAGCTTATAGGGTAATTTTAAAGGGCATCATTCCACCCCAATTAGTGATATAAAAACAGAAATGACCTAATCATTTGGTTAGAAATGTTACGAAGGTCAGAAGTTCTTTGTAGACTTTGATCGAAATCCGACAATTAAAAATATTTTTAATATAAAACATAATAATGATATCGTCAATATTGAAGCACCGAGAAAAACTAATGATTAAGCGCAATGTCACCGATGCACAGAGGGTTAGAATAGCCTGTTTTCTTGGATTAATTAAAAACAAAAATTTTAAGTATTGTCAAAATTTTTTGTACCCGGTTAGAGTATATAAAATTCTGCATCACTTGTCGTTAAAATAAATGTCAAAAGTGCTCTGGTGTTTTTGTAGTGAAACTTCAAAGTCAAACTTTATAGAAATTTTTGTGCAAAAAAGGCTGAAAAAAGTGAAAACTTTCCCGTTGAAAATTTTATTTATTTTAAAAAGTATTGCAAAAGTTAACAATTTTTCAATGGAACCATCAAGTTCAGGTTATTTTGCAAATACTTCGTTAACATTTGTGTGTCAAATTGTGTGTGGAAGTGTTTTAGATTTAGTTATTTATATTGGAAATGCCAAAAAAATTAGCATTTTTATAGTTTAAATGGATAAATAGTTATTATTCGTCCATATTCGTGCCATAATTTTTAGTTTATATTAAAGAAGACATAAATCTCTATTATATTGCAAAATTTTACGCTGCCTTTTTGTGCCTTTTAGAAGCTATGCATTGTTTAATGCAAGTGTTGCAGCAGTCAAATTAGCTAAAAATCACATTGATCTCGCGACTGCTGCTGTTGTTGTGTATTGTGTTTTGTTGTTTTTAATGTTACTTTTTTCCATTTATTTGTGCTCTTCTTTTCAGTATATTAATGATGTTATTTTTGTTTCTTTTAATAATATTCTTTGTTTCCATAATATTTTGTTTTTGTTTATTTTAATAATATTCTTTGTTTTGACAAACAGTGATCGTGTTGTACAGTTTTAAGTAATCGGGTAAAAGGGATTTTTGAAAGGTTTTTTTTGTATTAGAATTATTTTTTGTTTTTTATAGAAACAAGTTCGAACGTTGTTTTTTATACTCGTCGAAGCTTATTTGATATTATGATGAATTCAAGCGCTCAAACAATGAATGACAAGATGAAATTTTTGGCTGAAGAAATCAAAAAACGCACCAACTGCTCTGAGGATAATATGTGTGATTTTAATAAAAGAATGGATGTTTTCTTTTATGAATTTAAATCTAGGTGGACTAGAGCGCATAGAATGGAAATGAGGTTTATTGCTCAAAATAAAATCTGGTTGGAATCCTCTATTGGTTTTACTCTTGCCCCGACTGCAAAACGTGGTCGAAAAGAATTTAGTTTTACCGAGTCCAGTGGTTGGAGTAAATATAAAAAAACAAAGATTTTAAGAGACACCATATCATTGCCAGAGTTACTTTATGCTTCACAGGTTAAATTACAAAGCGCAGGTTATGTCGAGGAATCAAAAGTGTTGCGAGCCATATATGAAAAGTGTTGCAAGGGCATACATTTAAAAAAAAAAGTTGAAACAACCACTTCCCACCTTGAAAATATCGAATACAAAAGCTTTGGCTGTTTTTGTAGAAGCTAAACTGACACGAAATCAATACAATGTTGTTAGACAAGCTGCTCCTCAAATATTTCCCTCCTACAACAATATTCAAATGGAAAAAAAAAACTTACCCAGAATCGACCAGCTTTAAAATAAGCGAGACCTCCGTTGAAGTAACTTTACAAGGTCTTCTTAATCACACAGCGGAGCGACTAATAGAACTTCAAGAAACTGTTATTGACTCATTAGGCATTACGAACTCGAATGTAGTATTATATTCAAAATGGGGCTTTGATGGAAGCTCTGGCCATAGCTCATACCAACAAGCCTTTCATGGATCTGATGCTAGTGATTCATCAGTTTTTTTAACCACAATTGTACCACTTAGACTTATGTTTGAGGAGAAGGTAATTTGGCAAAATCCACGGTCGTCTTCAACTAGATTTTGCAGACCCTTGAAAATTGAATTTACCAAAGAAACCGCATATGTGTCAATTAGTGAACAAAAAAGAGTTGAAGAGGAAATACAGAATTTAACCTGTTCAACTGTCACGATTGGTGAGAAAGTTGTACATGTTTTCCACAAATTAACTTTGGCAATGGTAGATGGAAAAGTTTTATAATGCCTTAACAGAAACCACATCAACACAAAAGTGTTACTTATGTGGCGCTATAAGTAAAGATTTTAATAATATAGAAGCCATGATCCAAAGAAAAAAGAACAGTAGCTGAAACAAAAAAAGAAATTCAGAAAAAATTTAAAGAGAATATGGGATTAATAGTTGACCAACCCAAACCTGGTTTTGGAAACACGAATGATGGGAATACGGCAAGACGTTTTTTTCAAAACGCTGAAAAATCTGCCGAAATAACAAAAATAGATGTTAATTTAATAAAAAAATGCACGTGTTGCTTATTGCTGTATCCAGTGGCCATGAAATTAATAATGAAAAATTTAAAATATATGCACACAATACAGGACGACTTTTTGTTGAAACGTATCCTTGGTACAATATGCCTCCCACTTTGCACAAGTATTTTATTCACGGACCCGAAATTGTGTCAAATGCCATTTTACCTATTGGGCAGTTATCAGAAGAAGCGCAAGAAGCTCGAAATAAAGATTTTAAAAAATATAGGGAGTTTCATTCACGAAAGTGCACTCGCGAAAAATCAAACCAAGACATTTTTAATATGTTTTTGATAACCTCTGACCCAATTATTTCAAGCATGCAAAAATTGCCTACAAAGAAGGTTCAAAGCTTGCCACAGGAGGCAATTGATTTAATTGTACCTGCAGCTCCGAACAAGAACAGTGATGTTGAACTTGCTGATGCTGCTAATGATGATGATGATAATGATGATGATGATAACGATGATGATAACGATGATGATAACGATGATTATAATGATGATGTTGATGATTAACTTTAAGATGTATAAAATGTAATGTTTAAGTTCTAATATGTACTCCTTGCACTATATACCTACACTGATATTTGGCATTATTTAATAAAATTATACTCAAATATACTTAGAAAACATTTTTTTTTACTTATTTTAATGGTATTAACTGAAAAATAAAGAAAAATTATCGGAACATAGCTTCTGTGCGATGTCAATAATTGGCTATGCCAAAATTTCCTGCAAAAGGCCTTTCAAGTGCGTAAAATGCAGAATTGACCATCCAACCATAAATTGTACAAAAGATTTAGAAATCCCAACAAAACGCGTAAACTATCTTTAGAATCACACTGCAAATTATAAACGCTGTCCTTGTTATAAAAAAAATGTAATTAATACGCAGCAATAATAATACCCGTCAACAACATGGATATGGGCAAACACACAATGTCCAATTTTCGTCAGCAAATTCTACTTCAAACAATCAAAGCACAAGTGAAGGTGTCACATATGCACAAACAGGTAACACAAATAATCCCGAAATGAGGTTTTTGGAAATATTAGGTATGATAGAAAAAATGTTTGATATGATGACAAAAATTAATTAAAAATTATGTAAATATACCTACGTATATCAACATGGAACGCCAACAAAGCATCCAATCATACAAGCGAGATAGAAATTTTCCTTATTATAAAACAGTTAGATATTTTACTAATATTTGAAACATATTTTACATCTAAAACATACTTTAGTATTAAAGGTATGTTCTATGCTAATCATGCCGATAATAGAGCCCACGTTGAATCAGCTATTTTAATTAAATTCATTTTGAAATATGATTCGCTAAAACTTTTAATAATACCATATATACAAGCTTGTGGTGTAAAAATTCAGTGCTACAATTATGCAGTTTCAATTTATGCTATATATTACCCACCTCGACACAGTGCAGAAAATGAGGAAGCTCTTTTCAAAACTCTTGGTAGCAGATTTATTGTAGGCGGTGACCTTAATGCTAAGCATTCGTGGTGGGGCTCTAGACTATCTAACCCTAAAGGGAGAAAATTTTTCAAATGCATTTTAAAGTTTGGGCACAAAACATTATCCACAGGAAGTCCAACGTATTGGCCTACTGACCTGAACAAAATACCGGATTTATTAGACTTTTTCGTTTATTCAGGCATACCGGATGTTGTTCGTGATGTCGCAGGTTCTGATAACCTTAATTTCGATCATACGTCTATAATTTTAAGCTACAACACTAACAGCAATTATAAAAAAAAAATTAAAATTATCCCTTAATAAAACTGACATGAATGCCTTTCAGCTCTGGTTGAATTAAAATTTAAAACTAAACATATCTTTAAAGACTACGGACGAAAAAGATAAAGCTGTACATCAGTTCTGCAGCTGTACAAAAGTCTGCTCATTTTTTTACTCCTACAATACAAACGCAAAGAGGACAAAAAGTGGTTATATATATTGAAATAAGACAACTTTTACGAGAACGACGGAGAATTTGGCAGCAAAGTAGAAATCTAAAGAAACTAATTTCAATAGAGCATTAAACCACCTAAAAAAGAGATAGATGAATTGAGAAATGATAAAGTATCTACGTTTCTAAAAAAATTGGACACCTCAAAATATACTGATTATAGTCTTTATAAAGTCACAAAATATTTAAAACATCCAGTAAAAGGAAACATCCCAACTATGAAACAAGATGGCACCTGGCGCAGAAGCAGCGAGAGCAAGGCTGAAGCTTTCTCTGCATATTTATATCAAATTTATCAAACTATTCCGGCAACTTGCATAATAGTATCGTATTTAAATGTTTGGAATCCCCATACAAAATGGATTTTCCAATAAAATCTATCTCTCCGAGGGAAGTTCAAAACATAATTTCCAAAGTAAAAAGTCTCCAGGTCATGATAAAATGGACTCGGTAGTTGCAAAATCACTTGCAAATAGAGGCATTATATTCTTAACACATATATAGTTCTATGTTGACACCATCATATATTTCCTCCAATTGGAAAAGAAAGCCAGAGAACCAGATTTCATCCTACAGACATATAAGTATCCTAACTACTTTTTCGAAGATATTCGAGAAGCTGTTAGTAAAAAAATATTACCGATCCTATGAAAACAAAGAATTATACCTGATCCTGGATTTCGTCAACAACATGGAACACCAGAGCAGTGTCACAGAATAGTAAGGCTAATATCGGACTCACTAGAGAACAAAATGTATTGCTCTGCAGTATTTCTTGATATAAAGCAGGCATTTGATAGAGTATGGCATGAAGTACTACTATTTAAACTTAAAAAAATTCTACCTGCACCATTAGTAAAATTATATATACACCCCAATTCTAAATATTACCAGGGAATCGAGAATTTCTCGCAAGAACAAAATTCCCCTATTCCAAACAGTTTGGGAAGAGAATAATAAGGGGAAGGGAATTCGAAAAATCGAAATCAGCTGTTTGTTTACAGCTGCTAAGTTTTGTGAAAAATTTTGCAATTAAAATTTAAAAACCACAACCAAAAATTTCTCATAATAATAAAAAAATGAGAAATATAAACGAAAAAATATTTAGTGTTGGGTTTATGATTAATGTTGCTGAAATGGAATACGCTGAAGTACAGCAAAAAATTCAAAGGAGATGTCTACGGGATGCTAGCAACCCACTCGAGTTGCCGGAAACCTTGTAAGTACATTAAAAAAATATTAATTTTTACATACGCTTTTATTATGTTTAATTTTAAAGGTTCGAAAAATATTATCGAATAAACCGGCATTTAAGTATCTGTTAGAGGTCCTAAAGGCCAACACCCAACCACAACTTAAGTCATTTGGAGTTTCTCAAATGATAAAATTGAGTGCTGCTTTACGATTTTTCCCTGAAAGTGGGTATCAAACAGGAATAGAAAAGGATTCTGATGTATGTATCTCTAGACCAGAGTCTTAGTAAAGCTCTAACAGAAGTAATCAACGTTTTTGAGCAACACTTATGTCCGACATGGATTTCTTTCTGCCGAACAGAAGAAGATAAACAAAAAATTAAATTGGCAATTATTGGCTTCTCGGTAAGTTTGTAATAAAATAATTCATAATGTATAAATTAATAATGCATTACTTTATAGGAGACGCAGGATATGCCCTAGAACCGTGGCTTTTAACCCCTCATAGATGCGCACAGAATCAGTGGAGATAAAATTTTATGAAATTTTTTCCAAGTGTCGAAATATAATTGAACGCACTAATGGTGTTTTAAAAAATAGATGGAGATGTATTCTAGGTGCTACAGAACTACACTATGCTCCAGAAAAGGCAACAAAAATTACAAATATTTGCCGTGCCTTGCATAATATATGCATTCATTTTAAATGCAACACCTAACTAACCGATACTGAAAATGTAGATGATTTAAATGTTCAAGATACGAGTAGTGGTGTGATATCCATAGCGTCGTCGCAATATTTGTCCATTGCCAAAAACATTAAGAATAATATTGGAAATAATTTAGTAATTATGAAAACAAAGAATACAATAATTTCAATCTTTCTTAAAAATAAAAAAATATATCACAAAGAAATGCATAAAGGCTTGGTTTTTTATTCAATTCCCTTTGAATTTTTTGGCGGAAAATCTCCCAAGTTTTTTTTATTACATTCTCCCTAAATTTGACATTCGTAATACCTACTTTTATTCCCGCGGAAGAGTTTCCCAATTCGAAGTTCATTTAGAATAAGGGAAAAGGGAAACATTTCCTTGGGAGATTTTATTTAGAATAGGGGAACAGGGAATTGGGAAAAAACTCTCAGGGAATTGTTGTTTAGAATTGGGGTGATAAGCAATCGTACTTTTTATGTAAAAGTGGACGACGAAGTATAAAGAATATATAATATATTTAGTGGAGTACCATAAGGCAGTGTTTTAGGTCCAACATTATATACTATATAAACTTCTTATATGCTTTTACGGAGGACACCGCAATAATTTCCTCTAATAAATGCCTCATCGAAGCCTCATCTGTAATGCAAAGAGAGTAAAACACTCTGCAGCAATGGTTAAAGAAATTAAAAATTACCATCAATGTAAAAAAATGCAAACATATTACATTTACTTTAAGTAAAGAAGAATGCCATCCAATTGCCGACGCATAGTGGTTCAGAATCTTTTTTTAATGGCAATTGGGATGGCTCAAATTTTAACTTTGTGCTTAACAATACTTACATATTTCCTAGTTTTCCGTCAATGTTAACATAAAACAGTGTAACTTAATTTTTTAAATTATATATCTTATTTATATAGTCATAAATATATTCTAGATAAATATAATGACATAATATTAATATTTGTATACTTTTTTTTCATTTTAATATTAAATGCAAATTATTATTCCTTGTTTGGAATACTTTCTGCTCCGTATTACTTCTGTCCTGTAGCAGTGGCTTAGCTTTGGCATGTAGGTCCGAATGATTCAATTTCCATTGACTTCGAATTCTAGAGATGAAAGGATCTGGCGTTGCCAATAATATATGAAATAAATCTTCATCTGTAGAACTTCGTGACATTCTTGTGGTATTATGGTCTCTATAAAATCTCTAATCCTTATTTCTTTTTCTTGGGTTTCATCTGATAAATTTCCAATTGTTAATAAATGGTACTTAATGACATCTTCTCCATGATAAAGAACTTCGTACACTGTTGCTGACATATTTCTAAAATTTGGATGTACATATAGCAACGGTTTCCTTGGCATAATTACCAAATTGTCTAGCATTAATTTGTTCATTGCACGCAAGTGCTTCAGTAATTGTTTTAAATCTTGAAATAACATCTATATCAACACCTATTATATCAGATGTAGTTTCGGGATCCAAAAGGAATCTTCAGGCGGTATTGCCATCGTTTGTATTGCCTGATCCTTGTTTTGGTTGATCTATAATTAACCCGTGTTTGAGAAATTCATCTTAAACTTGTTTCTCTTCTAATTTTCTTTTCTCTTTGTTGGTGTCATTATTTCTTACTGATCCTGAAGATCCGAAGTCCAAATCATAGCTAATTTACAGTGTGTGTTCCATAAACCTTATCCTCGTATGTAGTGATGATAATCTAAATTCAAACGCATCATTACTATCTGCTGACTTTGTCGGTTTTTGGTTTAACAGACGTGATATTGCTTTATATATAATACAGCTGCATGAAGCTTTTGTATCAGTCAAAACCTAGGCAGTTTTTCCGTCTATCAGTGAAAGTAATAATTGGTAATTCAATTTCATAGTTTGCGCATCCATCTCTAACTCTAATGGCTTAAGTGTTGAAATCTAAGCTCTAATGTCAGTCACTTCATTTTAAATGGTATCATTAGTTTCCTTTGCAAATTCAAACTGTATTGGTCTGCAGTTTTTCGTAGAAGATGGGGTATGGCTTTTCCAAATAAAATTTGTTTGCATTGTGCTGGACGAAGGTTCCGAGTTTTCTAAGTTCTTTATTAATCGCAATGACACAAATGACACCATAAACATATGTATCTGTGTCCAAAACACAGTTAAATTGCACAGTTTTAACTCAGTTCCTTTAAGTGATTGTAGCAACCTTTCGGCTGTATGATCAAGTAAATTGGAGTTATTTTGATAGATTCTTTTGTTGGATAACACTCCTTATAAATTTGAGCCTTTTTCGATCGCACGCAATCTGAGTTGAGCTATTTTGTTAAGTTTAAATCCAGAAATAATGCCAGAGTTTCCTCACTTGAGAATTGTTTTTTTCTCGTTTGGGGTTGATATTCTTTTAAGGACGTGTTTTGTTATCTTCAAACTAGCAGAAAAAGTTTTTTTTATGAATAAAGCTATTTTTAATGTTTTCACATCCGATGTCTTGATTTATATTCTCCAGTTTTCGTTTTTTAGATCTATAGCTTTGTTATCTAGCGATTTTTGTCATCTTCCACCACCCTCCTCATTTGTGTTTTCTGAAATCACCTGGATACGAAGTTCACCTTGTAACCAATTCGGAAAGCGCTTGTAAAACTTACCCTTACTAAAGTCAACTTCCTTGTAACGTTTTTTAATATTTTGACGAAATCAGATACTTTGTTTTTTATGTTTAACTGTGATTAAATGTTGTCCCATTCATGTTCAATTTTCTTTGAATATGGCTTAGAACATCTTTATTTTTGGTTTTAAAATATTCTTTATAGCTGAAGGTGTTCAAATTTTAATTAAGCTTAAAATAATGTATTTGTTGCAGGGCAATAAAATAAAACTTCCGAAAATTTATCAAACTTTTTAAATCGAATATATGTACGAAACTAAAATTTATTTTCAAATTTTTGTCCTTACATCAGGCTTCGAAAATAAACAGTACATTATTATACTGTTCCTAGGTAGCGTTTCATAAAATGGAAAATTTTATCATTCATTGAAAGAAATTTTAAACATTCTTTCCTATAATTTTAAGTAGGTTCAAATACCTGCGAAAATGCAAAATTTTTAAAATTTAATAAAAAATTCTAGCAACGTTTTTAAAAAGATGTCAACTATTTGCTATCTGCAATTCCTATTTACGGCAGTGTATGGTTTCTAAAGTAAATTTACTAGCAATTTTGATAGAATTTTCCTTGAAAAACAAAATTTTCATTAATATGAAAAAAGTTTTCTACGGGCGGGTGCAAAAGTATATATAGACTTAAAGAAAACACTTTTGCCTTTCTTTGGATGGTTTCGATTTTTTATTCTCTTTTGTCCTTCAAAAGCTATACACTACTAACTTAAAATTTCAAATTTGTTACATAACACCCTAACTATAAATTATACAGGGTGTGCAAGTACCCTTTGTTGAAAGCAACAATCCACTTAACATAAAAAACCGCAGGCCATTATCAATAATAGTTTTCGACAAATCTAAATTAAAATGAGATCAAATATTACATTTTTTTTATTTCTAAATTAATTTAAATTCTTTGTCTTAAACGGCATGCCTCGCCTATTGATCTGTTTCTTTTCAGATGGCATAAAAATTTTAAGAATCTATGTCAAGAAACCCTATAGGTATTGGCCATGAAAGTTGATTCTGTATTACCGTGCAACGTTTCTTTGGAAGTGTTTGGGATTACATATAAAAAAATGTCTCACATGGAAAATTTACATAAAAATAAAAAAATAAAATTACCTTAACATCAAAACTAAAAAAATTAACTGGTTTCTTGGGAGCAAATTGTAGCTTAGTTAGTATAGACAACAAAATACAATTATATAAAACCATTTTAAAACCTATATGGACTCATGGAATTGAGCTGTTGGGAACGGCTAGTAATTCAAATATTCAAATATCACAACGTTATCAGTCCAAAACCTTAAGGAATGCTTCGGGCGCTCCATAGTTCATGACCAACATTCATAGGCATATTAATAAACTGAGCAACCACCAAAAGCCATTGGCAATCTCTTTATTAGATAAAACAACTGAAATCAGAAGAATGAATAGATTACATGTTTTAGATCTCCAGTATAGAAGATAAAACACAAATTAAGTCGCAAACACTTAAAACGCTTAAGTAATTTTTTAGCGCGTGTTAACGACTTTAGGTAGAATACCCATTCAAACACACACACACACACACAATGATCATGCATCGTCGTGATACAAAAAACACATTTGCTAAGAGATAATAAAATACAAACATTGCATTGTTCTTAATTTTATGGATATGTAATTGTAAATACTTTCTCTAAAATATAATAACATTACGAAATTGTAAGATAAGAAATAAACCATGTTCAATCTTGTTTAGCTAACAAAGAAGTTACCTATAAAACAAAGATATGTTTTATTACCTAAAAAACAAAGATATGTTTATTCTAATACCTAAATATAAGAAACAAAGAAACAAAGATAAATTCATTCTAATACCTAAATATAAGAAACAAAGAAACAAAGATATGTTTTATTCTAATACTTATATGTAAGAAACAAAGAAACAAAGATATGTATTTTTTAGTATATAAGAAAGAGATTTCAAAATTGTAATTCAGTTTATGATTAGCATAAGAACTAAGATTAACTCATCCGAGTTAAGAAAATGAATATTTTTTTAATTAAAAAAGAAAGTGTAAAACTTTAATTGGCGATCCTGCCAGGAGTGACATATATTTTGTTACTTCAGAGAGCGGACCATCGTGATATCTTTGTCGCAGCAAGGACATAAAAAAATCCTTCATAGAAGGAAAGTAAAAAATCTTCATAAGAAGATAAAAGAGAAAAATCTTCATAAGAAGATATAAAAGAAAAAAAGCTACACAAAATAAAAATAACTTATATATTATAGTGACAAAAAACAAAAAAAGTGTTAGTGAATAAAAAACTTTATGACGAAAAGAGAAACAGCTTTCGACTACACACGTCCTTTGGAAGATTTAGAAGAAGAAGAAATGGCTAACAACAGTGTGGAAATCAGCATGCTTGTCCAACAAATGGCAATTCTACAAGCCACTATGCAAAGTATGATGCAGGGACACGCAGCGGAAGTAAACGCATTGAAATTAGAAATACAACAAATGAGAAACAAACCCCAGGTAAATCCTGGGGGAGAAATGGAACCATCCACAACCTGCACCCCAGTAAGAAATTTCGATACAAATAACAAATGTCAACGACGTAAAATTAGATGTCTTCAAATCACTCCCGATATTTGATGGTGATATTACAAAATATCGAGTGTGGAGAGAAGATACATCTCGGATGATGCATAGTATAGAACCACTAAAAAACACCAGTATCTACTCCCAAGCGTTACAAATTGTGAAGAGGAAAATACAAGGAGCAGCCGCTCAAGTTTTAGCAAATCACGGTACAATCTTCAATTTTGAGGCCATCAGAGCAAGGCTAGACTACACGTACGCCGATACTCGACCTCTATATGTCTTGCAAGAAGAAAAACATTGGAAGAATTTCATGATGAAATAAACAAATGCTTAAGTCTAATAATTTCAAAAATCACAATGTCCTGATATGGAACAGAAGCCGTTAATGCCATGACAGAACAGGCAAAACAAGACTCTATTCGAGTGTTCACATCTGGAGTCAATAATACATTTGTACAGTCCACTTTATACGCAAATGCCCCAGTGGATTTGGAACACGCATATTCTATTGCCCGCATAATAGAACATGATAGCAAGCAGCAAAACTTAAAACTAACATACAATACGGGACACACATCAAAAATACAATTAGGCGAGCCACGATTCGAGAGACAACAGTTCCAACCAAATCGAAAAAATCCTCGACCATACTTCAGCAACCAACGACCTCAGGGATTCAACTTACAGCAAAATATCATTAACCACCAACCTCGACCAGAACCGATGGACACTAGTTCAGGCAACACTGCTCAACGACAGCCCACACGTTTCAACAATACTTACCAACAACACAACAACAAATCATGGAAGCAACAAGTAAAGCCCAGCGGAAACTTTCATCAACAGAGGAACAACAATATCACCACACAAGATGACACCGATAGTTTAATTGTAAAAACAGTTACAGTAAATAAATTAATTGTTAAGAATTTAAACTAAGGAATGGGTTGCCCCATATCACAATGTTTGATGAAGAAAGAACATATAATGTATTAATAGACACTGGAGCAACCCATAACTATATAAAAAAATCATTAGAATTAAATTTAAGAGAAAAGGTAAATCCTATTGAACTTATGTCGATTCACGGAACTTCTATAATAAATTCAAAACAAACCATTAAATTTCTTGATAAAGACATAGACTTTTTCGAGTTAGATGATATAAAAGAAAGCGACTTAATATTAGGATGGCAGGGAATAGTTGCCCCAAATGCCGTGGTAGATATACAGAACATGACGCTCACAATAAATAAAAACGAAATTAGCAAAGTTAATTATATTATAAGAAATGAATTATATAAAGAAAGAATAGATTTTCTAATGTGGGATAACAATGGCATAGGACCTTTACCCTTTACAACAATGATTGAAGCCACTATTAGGACTAAGACAAATGAACCCATTTGGACGCAGCAATACCCATATCCCATTGCGGATAACGACTTTGTAAATAAAGAAATTGAAAGATTATTACATGAAGGAATAATTCAACGTAGTAATAGCCCATACAATTCACCCATCTGGACTGTTCCTAAAAAAGGAGTAGACGAGACAGGACGACCGAAAAGACGAATGGTTGTAGATTTTTCAAAATTAAATGCAAGTACTATAACTGACAGATATATTATCCCAGATGTCAATATGACTATACAAAATTTGGGTAAAGCCAAATATTTCATAACCCTAGATTTGGAATCAGGCTTCCACCAAATAAAAATTAAGAGGGAAGATAGAGAAAAGACAGCCTTTTGCATAAATGGTGGCAAGTACGAATTTGTGCGTATGCCATTCGGACTAAAAAACGCCCCTTCAATATTTCAAAGATGTGTCGACGATATCCTAAGAGAATATATTGGGAAGTTTGCTTATATCTACATTGATGATGTACTCATATACTCTTCAACACCAGAAGAACATATGGAACACATTCAAATCATATTTAATGCTTTAAATCAGGCAACACTCAGGGTATCTAGTGAAAAATCCAAGTTTTTCCAAACAGGTCGAATACTTGGATCACATTATTAAACAGAATAAAATTGCTACAAATCCAGAAAAGGTTGAAACAATAGATAAATATCCATTACCCCAAACACTCAAAGACTTAAGAGGTTTTTTGGGTATGACAGGTTATTATAGCAAATTTATACAAGGATATGCCTGCATAGCTAAGCCCCTTACAGTTCATTTACGAGGAGATAATGGACAAATTGGAAAGAACAAAAGTGCTACAACAAAAATACATTTAGATGAAGCTGCCATAGAAGCATTTAACAAACTAAAAAAACGTTTAAAAGAAAAAGTTGAACTTTTTTTCTTTTGAACTATGATAAGCCATTTGAACTGACTACCGATGCATCCAACATAGCCGTACTTAGTCAAATGAAGAAACCAATTTTTTTCCTCAGCAGAACTTTGAGCAAAACTGAAGAATATTACAGCACCAACGAAAAAGAGTTACTAGCGATAATTTGGGCACTGTAAAAACTGAGAAATTATATTTATGGCACAACAGACCTCACCATTTATACAGACCACCAACCCTTAACACACGCAATATCTGAAGAAAACCCAAATTCGAAACTGAAACGTTGGAAATCAATAATCGAAGATTTTGGAGCAAAATTAGTATACAAACCAGGAAACCAAATAGTAGTAGCTGATGCACTATCAAGACAACAGATTAATGCCTCATCTATAGACACTGTACATTCTGCTGAAAGCTCACATAACGAAGTTATAAAAAGTGTAACACGTCCATTCAACGCTTATGCACTACAAATAGAACTAGTACCAAATACTAAACTAAAAGAAACACGAACACGTACAATTTTTCCAAATAGGATTAGACATACAATAAATTTTACAAACGAACAAGAATTGATACAAGAATTAAAAAAGGTTTTACAACCACAAAAAACTACTACCATTCATACTACAATGGAAAATAAATTAATTTGGAACAATTATAAGAAACACATTTAATGACGTAAGATTCGTATATACACAAAGAAAATTAATTGATATTCAAAATACTGATAAACAGATGGAAATAGTAAAAAAGATTCACCGAGGTTATAAAAATAATATAAGGGAAATACTCGAAACACACTACTGGCCAAAAATTTAACAGCATTGTAAAGCATAAAATAAAAAATACAGCCCATGTCTTTTTGGTAGATACGAAAGAAACCCGACAAGAGAACCATTGAAAGATTCAGACATACCAACAGAGCCAGGTGAATATATACACATGGACATTTATTTCAACGAAGGGAAAACATTTTTAGTTGCCATTGATAAATTTTCAAAGTATATAACTCTGAGAGAACTTGATTCAAGAGAAAATATGAGTAATAAAATTGAAGAATTGCTTACAAACAATTACCCGAACTGCACACGACTAATGACAGATAATGAAAAATGCCTCAATACAGCAGCAGTAGAAATGATGTGTATAAGATATGGTATAACAAAAATTAAAACACCAGTATATAGATAAACATCGAACGGACAAGTTGAAAGAGCTCATAGTACAATATCAGAACTAGCCAGGATTTTTAAAATACAAAGCGAGACAACGATAGCAGATGAAATTTATAAAACGGTACGGGAAATAAATAATACAATTCAAACAGTAACTGGTTTAAAACCAAAAGACATTTTGTTTAATAAGATAAAATACGAAAAAGTGACATATATGAAAAATTAAAACAAGCATCGGAAAAAACACTACTAGTCGTCGTAGTCAATCAAGGCACAAGACACCGAACTTTCTCTGCAAATGAACAAATTTTAGTGAAAATAAAAGGATTAAGAAAAAAGAACGACGCAAGATACATCAAATACATTGTAAAAGAAGACCGTGAGGACACTGTCTTAACTACGAGGGGAGTAATTGTTCGTAAAGATAACATAAAGAACTATACAATCCACAAGAATAATCCATTACCTGATGTTGATGATGATGATGCAGTGGTCATGTCAGAAACCAAGGCAGACATAAAAATAGAAAATCTGGAAAACCAGAAATATGTACTAACCAGGACTGATGACGTTTTTCTATATGATGAACAGTCGTATATTTTTCACGTCACTAACCTGACAAAAATTCTCACGCCATACAGACAAATCGTAACAGAAGAATATAAGCCCACTACCCAGGAAACAATCTGGATAAAGAAAATCGAAATATTGGCAACACAATTAAACGAACATAAACGATGCACGAGATCCCTAAACTTTCTTGGGTCAGCATTGAAATTTATAACAGGAAATCCAGACCATGACGACTTAATCAAATTAGAAGTAAAAATAAATGAATTAATAGAAAATAATGAAAAACAACGTCTAGTAAACTCGAGGTTTGAAAAATTAATTGATTCATTACAAGACCAGAAGTTAGAAAACCAACTCATCATCCAACAAGTACATGATCAACTCCTACTACTTGTTAGGATAATTAACGCCGCAAAAAATAATGAATATTTAACCGAGTCTTTAAATTTAGAAAATATAAAGGAAATAATAGAACACGAATTGAATTCAGCACCTATAATAAATATTTTGGAATACGCGGACATACACGTAGCTGGAACGGGAAACTTATTTATAACTATCTATAAATATCCCATATTAAATAACGACTGTAAACTTTTTAAAGTTACTCCCATAAGCTTTAGGCACGGGAAAATTCAAACAGACGATCACATTGCCCAATGCAACAAAGACTATGTCAGGGTAGACCATTGCAAAAACTTTCTAGGAAAAAATATTTGCAGGAAAAACAACGAAACGGACACATGCATACTTCCACTTCTCAACAATAGAAGTAGTAAATGCATAGTTATTAAGGAATATAACCAGAACTTACTTAAAATTGAGGAAGGATCCATATTATTGGATGGCACTCATCAAGTTGACAATATCACAACTACGGGCATAACATTAGTAACGTATACTGACGAAGTTAGGATAGACAATAATGCTTATAGGAATGTACATGACAGACTTATAGAAACAATTCATAAAAAATTGAGATAATGAAATTATTAATGTCGGACCGTAACAACGCGTTTAATAATATTGACTCACTAAAAAAATTAATCATACCATATGAGGAACATCCTATACGTTCAATTTTTTATACATTAATTTTCATAATTATAATACTCAGCACAATTTACATAGGACTCAAAATATTCAAGTATGTACTAATATATAAAAGGAAACAAGCAGAACAAAATTTTGGAATTTATTATAACCAACAAGTTGAAAGAATTAATAGAGATCGGGACGCTCTCGTTTAACCCAGGGAGAGTTAACGACTTTAGGTAGAATACTCATTCAAACACACACACACACAATGATGATGCATCATCATGATACAAAAAACACATTTGCTAAGAGATAATAAAATACAAACATTGCATTGTTCTTAATTTTATGGATATGTAATTGTAAATACTTTCTCTAAAATATAATAACATTACGAAATTGTAAGATAAGAAATAAACCATGTCCAATCTTGTTTAACTAACAAAGAAGTTACCTGTAAAACAAAGATATGTTTATTCTAATACCTAAATATAAGAAACAAAGAAACAAAGATATGTTCATTCTAATACCTAAATATAAGAAACAAAGAAACAAAGATATGTATTTTTTAGTATATAAGAAAGATATTTCAAAATTGTAATTCAGTTTATGATTAGCATAAGAACTAAGATTAACTCATCCGAGTTAATATAATGTATATTAATAATTAACAATTAAATAATCATTAAAAACACCAACAAAATGTGTGTAAGCGATAACATATAAGCATAAGACAGGTTAAGCTAAATATGAATAATTAGCCTAAAACAATAAGGATAAAAATGGTAAACAACCCTAAAGATAAGAAAGACAAAAAGGTTGAACCAAACATGATATCAATATCCACGTTGATACCATGTTTTGGGTATAAACATAAAACGCAAAAGTATAAATATATATAATGTTTAATCCTAAGTAAACGTCGTATAAATGTATAATCCTAAGTAAACATTGTATTAATTACAAACAGCACTGTATGTAGCATGCACTGATAAGAACATTACTATAAATAACATATGCTAAACAGACATCAGACTCAAGGTTATATTTATCTAGTTCGAAATATATTTTATCAATTCATTAGTAATTATGTTCATAGCTATAAATAGAAGAACAAGATCACCTTGTAGGCAGTCTTAAGAATATTATTAATAAAGAAGCACACGTTTCGGTGTAGCTAAAAAAAATATAGTTTTTTTGACTCATTCCTTAGACAAGGAATTAACTCGCGTATGTATATTTTCACATCATATATAGTTTATTAAACTTATTGCAGTTTAATAACGCATGCCATATTTTTTAAATCTGTATCATAGAATTTGCTAAATATTGTAAAATAGATTGTAAATAAAAGCGGAAAAAATTTTTTTTTGTAAAAGTGGCACAACAACACAAATACCGGTAACGGTCCACTTGCTAAACACCACAAAGGTTTCCAAAAAGTTTGAAACAAAGATTGTTTAAATTATATTAAGTAAACAGTAGAATCGTGGTTTAATGACTTCGTACTTAAACATTGTCGGCCACCTTGCAACAATAAAAACTGGATGGTTATAAATAAGTGAATCAGGAAGGATCCCTGTTGATTTGTATTAATTGTGAGCCATGAAGGACTCATGTTGCTGCGGAAAAAGGTGATTAATAAAAGTAAATTGATCAAGTGATTAGGAGTTATAAATTATGTGAAACAATAAGCTTGGTGATTGCGCACATAATTGTACCGTTTTGCGTGCGAATTTTCGAAGTAGCAAGTGACAGCTCATTTTTAGTGAATGGATGTTTCCACTTATATCGCTTATATAACTCTACGAGAAATTTTTCGTTCCATCTTTTACAAAACTGATGAATTAGAGCTTTAACTTTGCGATACCTATTGACTATACCATCTGGGCTATAATAAATTGTTGGTTCCTGCGAAGCCAGAACAGCTGATCCAACTAAAAAATATCATTTAAGAGCTGAATCTAAAAGCACGCCATTCTCTATCTATAGTCGAAATTCGGCCTAAAATATCTTCAAATTTTGAAAGGTATGAAGTATGAATCTTTACACTTTTCTCCTTAACGTCAGTACTGAAATTTTCTACCGTGGAAGTAAGCCAACTATTTTTTTTTTGGCTCAACCATGTCACCAAAGCTCACTTTCCGACAACTTGAGCGGATGTAACCTCCGCCTGCCTAAATCGGCAGGATTGTCTTCCGCCCGAACATGCAACCAGTTGTGATATCCTATAGATACATCAGTAGCAATATCGTGGGCTCTAGTTAAAACATCAAAGTAAACATTTATTTTTTTACAATATTTGCTGCCCTGTTAACGCTTCTTCACAATCCTCTGCCAATTGTTATAATGTCCGAATTGCCAAGTAGGGAGCACAATTTAACCCAAATGTTACCGTTTTCAATTCATACTCCTTTAGGTTCTCGTCAGTTGTCTCTGTATGAGTCGAATGAATCCGAATTCGGCTATACATTTTAGAAATATCACAATTAAAACAGAATTTGAATAACTACCAACGGAGAATAAAGCTAATTAAATCTGGTTGTAACGTAGGCCCTACAAACAGACAGTAGTTTAAAATATTAGCATTT
The DNA here is from genome assembly GCA_963675445.1 of Linnaemya vulpina. NCBI lineage: Eukaryota > Metazoa > Arthropoda > Insecta > Diptera > Tachinidae > Linnaemya > Linnaemya vulpina. Next base: position 55,395,497 of record OY776276.1, on the reverse strand, counting down.
GAAATCTGATTTGATACATTAAAAACTACTCTTAATTTTGTAGTTTATCGTTCAGGCGAAATACCGGATAACGTAAATAGTACGAATTATTGATGACTTAATTAATGGGTTTACATGTTGTATATGCCCCAGCTTTAAATATTCCATTATGACTTCATCATACATGCTTTTAAGTTCCTTCTTTCGAAAAAGAGAAGATTCGAACGAAAGAATTTCTTCATAACACTGGATTTCGATATGCCTCTGCTTAAGTCATGAGGAAACTCTGGCTCAAAAGGTAAAGAGAAAATATCTACCAGGTGAATCTCGTGAAGTATTTTTTTTATAGAGTTCATCACAGAATTTATCAGATGAGGACATTAGCTTTCTTCCGGGGACTTCTTCCAATTCCCAAAACTTCAAAAAAGTTTTGTTTAAATTGTCCTTTTCAGAAAATCTGACAGAAGTGGTAAAAACATAAACTGAATTACTTTTTAACAAATTTATGGGCCCTTTCAAAATCTAGTCAAAAACTGTTTTTTACCCATAAGAGATCCAAAAATATTGTGGCGAATTTCACCCAGCATTTTACTTGGATATAAGTCAGCTCCTAATTTATTTACTATCTGCTAACTTCAAATTATTCAATTCACCATTTATTCGTGAAGGACAAATAAATGAGGATAAATTGTGTGAAATGAGGGCAAAACAAGAGCATGGGTTTCTACAAGGATATTTTGTCCAATGGAGAACCAATTCTCTTTGAACAAATTTATGCAGATGTAACAGAAACATCCTTATTTACACCGAAAATCCTTACATTCGTAGAATGTGACGGAAGTCTAAATTGATTTCGCGGGCGTTCTGAAATAAATGAAGCTTCTGGTACAGTTCCTAATAACAGGGGCGAATTTTGAGCAATGTGAAAAATTTTGCCGACTGAAGTTTGTGGAAGCTGCTGACGTCGATGGTCTATTGTCAAATGAAGGAGAAGCAACATTTAAATTCCTAGTACTTGAGCCGATATGTTTGCAGAATTTTTAGTAGCGTTAGTTGTAGACTCTTCGCGATGAAGTATAGTGTGATGTTTTTATTTGCACTTAAAAGAGAGATGATCACTTGTACAATGTACACATGAGATTTTGGTAAACAGTAAACACATCAATGATATTTCTTTATAGTAGAATATCTCTCACTAAATGATAAATTCTTAAATCGACGACAAAATTTTAGGATATGATTTTGTTTTGGGAGTAACACACAATTTATGGTGGGGCTCTTTGTAGAAACATGGGCCTTTATTTTCCTTTTGACGATTTTCTTTTCATTTTCCAAATTAGAAAGATCACGTACATATATAATCAAGTGTCTGAATTCATTCCGTCGAGAACATGTATAAATCCTTCCACAGAGCCAAAGCAGTTTTATTTTTTATGCTTTGTTCGCACAGCGTAATTGTTTGTGTTGTTTCATAAATGTACATGGCAGTAAAAAATCTATTTATACCTCTTTGTAAAATTTTTAAAGACGAGCTACTTTCTTTTGCGATTCTCTCTAGTGAAAAAACAACATTCGAGAATTTTCATAAGTATCTCTTCCTCGCTATATCGAAACCTTGATTCGACAAAGGCCATTTCGATACTATTTCATTTGCCTCACCTCTAGTCTTGCGTAACAAGTTTCATAGCCGCTCATTATTCTATAGAGTGGAAAATAAATTTCGAAAAGTGGGACATGTCGAAAAATTACAGTAAATAGATCCACATCACAGGGAGGTAAGCTCACAGAGTGAGTTGAAATATCACCTTTATTACTATTTGACTGTAGATCATTTTGTTTTTTTATCTACATCACATTCGTGTTTTTTTCTTCCTTATATTTCCTAAACACTTCACATACGAGGCATAAGCAGCTCTATATTTAGCTGTACTTACCTTCTCATCTGTAGCCTCAGTATCATCATAGTGTTCAGCTCCTTTCGGAGACTTTTAACCCTAAAGAAATTTTTCGTAAGTCAATTTTACTTTTTTCCATAAAAGAGTAAATTCTTCGTCATGAAGCTATATAGTAAGCGCCGTATGGCTATCCTCCTCAATTTTGTTGAGACGAGCTTTAAAGATGACGATAGCATCTGTGGCCCTAACAAAGTTTTTTAATACAGTAGTAGCCATTTTATGATAATATTGTATTTATATATTTTTTGCAAAAAAAAAAAAAAAAAATTAATAAATAAATAAAGGATCTAATTATGACTAATTTCATTTTAAAATATTTACGACCTTTGGAACAAATATCACAACAATGGAGTGACCACAAAGTTGATGGAAAGAAGAAGCAAACAACTGGTTTAAATGTTTGCACTCGTATTTATTTAACTAAATAATTAAGACTGCTAATTTACAACTTACTGCTGTAATTTTTAAATAAATTCAATGTTTAATATGTAATATAATAAAAAAGTTATGAATTTTTTGTACCAATTTATTCTTATGTACTTGCCGAAAAAAAATTTAGATTTTTATTTTCTTGCTGCATGTACGTATACTTATAGTACTCGCGAATATATCACACGTTATAAAATTAGCAAATCGAACAATTTATATTAATGTTTTCTTAAATATGGCTGACAGGCCCAATAAAAATAAAACACAGCATTGAATGCAAAGGTATCGATCAATTTTAATGTAACAAATTTTAATTTCGATACTGGCAACCCCACATCTTTTGGTTAATGATGCAATACAGCGTATACATTTTTACGAGTATTCGGAGTAATGTTGAATTATTTTTGTAATGTATTTTAACTTCATTCTTTAAAATATATATATATATATATACATATATATATATAGTAAAAAAGAAAAGTGAGTTGATTGATAATATAATACAATTATTCATTACATAGATATTCGAATTGTGAGTATCTTATTAAGTACCTTACTAAATTATCGTTTTTTTATATATATAAATTCGTTTTAAATTTTTTTTTACCCATTTAAGACAAATTTTGTATAAATTATGTAATTTAGTTTCATTGCTAATTGAAGTGGAGAAAATATATTTCGACACTTAAAGCCAAGAATTTAATATTTATAAATATATACCATTATCTCCTATGCGCTAAATTTTCAAAGATTTTAAAGATAGAAATGGTATTTTCCGCATATTATAATATTGTTGGCTAAAGGAAGTAAAATTATGCAATGACTTTTCGTCTAAATAAAAGATTTTAAACACAAAAATAAAATTTTACCTATAAATAGGTAATTAAACTCTATTCACTTTTTATAAATTAGACCGTTAAAATATGAAACCTATCCTAAAGTGACCAGAGAAGTAGAAACAAACATATCTCCGTTTCCCGGCTTTAAAACAAACTTTTTAGCTTCTCTTCAAGATTCAGCTCTAGCACTTAAAAATGATCCTAATGTTCTCTATTATAACGATTACAGACAAAGTGACATGGTACAATTAAAAAATTGTGTTCTACTTTGTTTTGAAAGTTTACTTTGTTTTACAAAACAAAATACAGAATAACTTTGATAATTTTAGAAATGCTGTTAACTACTAATTGTACCTGGCGAAGTAGACATTATTTCATAAATGTCTTAAAAATATTTTATGTTCTTTCTCATAGAATTATCTTTGTTTATAGAACTATCTTGTAAAATAATTTTTATTTTGTAGACGAGGGAGAAGGTCATGTGGGAACTGTATGTGAAATAGGACGTTCAGGATCAATACACTCACCTGAGAACACTGTAGTTGTTAATTGGGATTCTGGTCATAGGACGAATTATCGTGTTGGCTACCAAAATCAATACGATTTAATAATTGTTGACAACGCCCAAGTAGGTAAGTTTTAAAATTACATCAATTTAAAATATTTGGCAGGTTTTCCTCTGAAAATCTTTTTGTGTAGGTGTACGCCATTCAAACGTGGTATGTGATGGTTGTTCAAAAGGAGGAATAGCAGGGATAATATTTAAATGCATACAGTGTTGCAACTATCATTTGTGTTCACACTGTTATGGGGCTGAAGTACATGATATGGAACATTCATTTATACGATATACTACACCAACTTCTTTAGGGTAACTGTTGCCTTTGGAATGTACCATAAAAAGATTGATTAACTTTTCAATATATCATTTAAGTGTTCGTGTTCCACCTAGAAAAGGTTCAAGACGTATACAAATGAAGGGAATATTTGTTGGAGCTAAAGTCGTACGCGGTCCCGATTGGGAATGGGGTCAACAAGACGGCGGTGAAGGTAAATATATAAATAAAACTGTGTTTGTATGAAAATCTTGTTATGTACACAGATTTTAGTATAAATTTATCAGATACATATGGATGAATGATATTGGTCTCAATCATACAGCCTTTTTTGTTTGGAAAAATGAAAAACACTTCTTTTAAAATAAATGATTTAATCTCGTCACAGTATTTTTACCCAAACCCATAACCGGTTTTATTTAATATAATACCCAATCATATTTTTGCACGGTTTTTTTAATACGGATTTCAAACAACACGGTTTTTAAAAGTAAAGTTATCCTGTTTTTACACGAACAAAATAATATAGTTAGGGAATTCCTAATTTGTGTGTAACAATTTTCTGCCACTTGCTTTTCTGTGTTTATTGTTTGGAGATACACAAATTACAAATGCACTTATACATATTATCAGTGCCGGTTTCATTTAAACGTAGTTAGTTCTTCTCAAAGGTAATTTATAGTGAAAAGAAAGTTCTTATAAAACTTTTAGTTTTGTAGTCGTGTTTATTTAAACTAGAGCTATTAATACGTGATTGTACTATGAACAGTTTGTATTAATAACTTAAAATCATTAATTACAAGTTCTGGACAGACTAGAAAAAGGAATTTTTATTTTTTAAGTTGTGTTCTTCTTTTTTAAGAATCATTAAATGAAATAAAATATACATTGTAAAACCTATACTAGAAATATATCTACGAGATTTGCTTTAATTTTTGAAGGTCATATGTATATAGACATGTGAAGACTGCTGAATCTGTCTTGGGCCCAATTTACATGAAGAATTTTAATTCATGAATATTTTTTACTTTTCTTTCAAAACATCTTCTAAAATCCTCTCGCACTTAAATGGTGATTTATAATTCATGTATATTTTTATTTCAGGGTTGTTTTTTTAAACTTGTAATCGCTTAATTTTCTTTGTTTGATTATTCTTATTTTAACATTGTGCTTTATAGACAACAATTTCGAGAATGAGTGCAAAAGGAAATAAAAAAATTCATGAAAAACAGAAATCATGATGTTTTTTCTACTGCTACTTCGTCTCTATACCGCTCACCATCAAACAAAAACAGCATGAATAAAATTCATGAATAAAATTCTGCGTCTAAATTGGGCCTTATACTTTTCATTTCATTTCATATACGCACTTATGTATATAGTAGTACCTTTCATACACTACTTTTTTTACACGGCATCCTCAGGAACGCATATACCGTGCAAAAACAGGATAGGATGTATTTTTACAAAAAGGCTAGAACCTGGTTTAAGCATTAAAACCATAAATATATAAGTTTGCGTTTATAATGCAGATATAATAAATTCGGGTTTAACACACAGGTTGTCCGATATATTTCATCACAGTAAATTAAAGCCCTTGTAGAAGTAGGTGCATTTGTTGTCGTTTTTACACTATGATACTACATTTCCCGAAAACCATAAAAATACAACTCTGTTAAGAATTATTTTACAATTTGTTGTACTACTTTTTTCGCATTCGAGTGCCAAAAGTTGGGAAAATAGTCTTGCATTTTATTTAATTCTACAAAAAAGAAAAGTTAATTTAAAAGTAATGAAATCATCAAAAGAGTAAGTATTTTTGTTAATGAACTTTATGAAGTGCTTTTATCTGATGCAAATAATTTTAGATTGAAAATAACCACAAGAAAACAGTTAGAAAAAATAGTGGAGTTGCTTAAAACAAAAAGCCAGAATTAGCGCAATCCTGCCACAATGGGGTACACAAAGTAGATGTAAAGGCAGAAGGGAGAGAAATATCGAATAAGCTCAACACTTTAGTGCCACCATCTCTTACGGGGCCTGAGTGGATGAAAGTGTGGGCCGACTATAAATTCAATTAAAAAAAAACTTCACAACAAAACTGAAGGTCGCGCAACAGGTGGAGGCCGAAACATGCAATATATATTGACACCGATAGAAAAAGCTGCTTCAGCTTTGCTGCAACTGAACAGCATTATTAGTCCCGATGGCGAGGAAATAGGTATTAGTTTTTCTAAAGATTTCGGAAATATTTCTTGTGTTGAAATCAATGAAGGTGACGAAATATTTGGCCTAAGTACGTCACGAAATATTCGAAGAAAAACTGCTAAAAACATATCCGTCAAACAAGATCTAATTGAACAACAATTAAAAGTTCAAACCGACTTGTATAATGAGGTGAAAGATTCTCTAAAACAAATGGAAAGATATGCTCGCAAACAATATAAACTAAAGCAGGAAAATCTTTGTCTTTATAAAAGAGAGCTAAAAGTAAAAAAAAAGAAAAGTATGAATTATACAAGAAAGAAATTAAAAAGAAAAACGAACACAGAAGTTTAATGCTACAATTGAGAACAGATGAACTCGACATTAAAAAACGAAGAGTTGAACTCGAAGAATACAAAAGTCGTTTTAGCCAGTAGATTTATATTTTCTACTTTCTTAATTTTTTACTATTTTCAAACACAAAAGACTGATGAAATTTAATATTAAACCATTTTATCTTTTTTATGTAAATACATATTTAAACCAAATGAAAGAAATGTGATTTTAATTTTTATTTTATTCTAGTATTTAATACAAAAAAAAAAAAAACTAAATTTAACTTGAAGTCATGAATTTTTTAACTTAAGACTGTTTTCAAATAAAATGCAATTTTAGTTGTTTTAAACAACAAATACTTATGTACATAAATAAGTTTAAAATTTTCGTATTATTATTTATGTATCAGCTCTTTATTGACTGCATTATTTTAGTTCTTATATTTGAAACTGTTAAATCTTCATTTGTTTCCAAATTAACGTTTTGTCCAGAATCATTTTCAATATTAATTTCTGGGAGATCTAATTTATAATAAATACAAATATTATTATGTAAGGCTGCAAAACCATTTTAAATTTTTGCTTCTACATTTGGTGGATTGTGCAACTGTTTAGTTCCTAATATGCACCGCAACCTATTTTTGAGTACGCCTATTGTACGCTGGTTTGGGAATGTATCTGGTTTCAGAAGTACCCTCTCCGGCTGATGTAAACGGTGTAATTAAGAACGGCTCACAGAGGGTTAGAATAGCCTGTTTTCTTGGATTAATTTAAAAAAAAATTTTAAGTATTGTCAAAATTTTTTGTACCCGGTTAGAGTATATAAAATTCTACAACACTTGTCGTTAAAATAAATGTCAAAAGTGCTCTGGTGTTTTTGTAGTGAAACTTCAAAGTCAAACTTTATAGAAATTTTTGTGCAAAAAAGGCTGAAAAAAGTGAAAACTTTCCCGTTGAAAATTTTATTTATTTTAAAAAGTATTGCAAAAGTTAACAATTTTTCAATGGAACCATGAAGTTCAGGTTATTTTGCAAATACTTCGTTAACATTTGTGTGTCAAATTGTGTGTGGAAGTGTTTTAGATTTAGTTATTTATATTGGAAATGCCAAAAAAATTAGCATTTTTATAGTTTAAATGGATAAATAGTTATTATTCGTCCATATTCGTGCCATAATTATTAGTTTATATTAAAGAAGATATAAATCTCTATTATATTGCAAAATTTTACGCTGCCTTTTTGTGCCTTTTAGAAGCTATGCATTGTTTAATGCAAGTGTTGCAGCAGTCAAATTAGCTAAAAATCACATTGATCTTTCGACTGCTGCTGTTGTTGTGTATTGTGTTTTGTTGTTTTTCATGTTACTTTTTTCCATTTATTTGTGCTCTTCTTTTCAGTATATTAATGATGTTATTTTTGTTTCTTTTAATAATATTCTTTATTTCCATAATATTTTGTTTTTGTTTATTTTAATAATATTCTTTGTTTTGACAAACAGTGATCGTGTTGTACAGTTTTAAGTAATCGGGTAAAAGGGATTTTTGAAAGGTTTTTTTTGTATTAGAATTATTTTTTGGTTTTTAATAGAAACAAGTTCGAACGTTGGTTTTTATACTCGTCGAAGCTTATTTGATATTATGATGAATTCAAGCGCTCAAACAATGAATGATAAGATGAAATTTTTAGCTGAAGAAATCAAAAAACGCACCAACTGCTCTGAGGATAATATGTGTGATTTTAATAAAATAATGGATGTTTTCTTTTATGAATTTAAATCTAGGTGGACTAGAGCGCATAGAATGGAAATGAGGTTTATTGCTCAAAATAAAATCTGGTTGGAATCCTCTATTGGTTTTACTCTTGCCCCGACTGCAAAACTTGGTCGAAAAGAAATTAGTTTTACCGAGTCCAGTGTTTGGAGTAAATATTAAAAAACAAGGATTTTAAGAGACACCATATCATTGCCAGAGTTACTTTATGCTTCACAGGTTAAATTACAAAGCGCAGGTTATGTCGAGGAATCAAAAGTGTTGCGAGCCATATATGAAAAATGTGGCAAGGGCATAAATTAAAAAAAAAAAGTTGAAACAACCACTTCCCACCTTGAAAATATCGAATACAAAAGCTTTGGCTGTTTTTGTAGAAGCTAAACTGACACGAAATCAATACAAT
>OY776276.1:55311747-55371747 GCA_963675445.1 Linnaemya vulpina | reverse complement strand
TTCAATAGTTCATGTTTTTGTTTTAGTGCATATTTTAAAATTTTGTTGTGTATGTCATTTGTATACCTATAAATTATCCTCTGTATTGCCGGAACTCCCTCCAATTTGAAAATACTTGGTATATTTTTTGTTGATTTTGAAATGAATTTTGGTATGATGCCCGCATTTCTGCAACGTATCAAAAATGTGATTGTTGATTTCTTCCTGATAATTTTATCCCTCATGGTCTTGAATCTATTAATAAGGCCTCTGACTTGACTATTCTTTTTAAACCTGCTGTAGCTCATGTTTTCCTTCTCGTGTTGTGTTGATTTATAGCGTGCTCTTGAACTTTTTAATTATTCTAGTTTTTTGACCTCTGTTTTTAATTAATAAAATGGACTAATATTTTTAAGCTTAAGGTCTTTATTTTTATATTTATTAAATTATAAATATCTTTTCGATATTTCGCCACTATTTTGTGTGACTTCTTCAGGAAATTTATTTTGTATTAGATGTGAAAAAATTATTTGTTTATGAAACAAAAATATGAAAATTATTTGTCAACAAAATACAAAAAGATTCAAACAAAATGTAAATAAATTTATACATGCATGTATAGTTAAACAAGAAACATTCCTAAAATGAATTTTCCATACTACTTATATATACATATCTTAGAAACAAATTCAAGAAGTTTATAAGCAAATTTATAGAAATTTAAAATTTAGGACAAAATATTGAACAATATATATATATATATATATATATATATATATATATATATATGTCCATATTATAAAGACCTTAAGCTTAAAAAACTTGTTATCTTCAGGATTGTTAGAATTTTACTATTTGCGTAGAGAAAAGCCAAATATAAGATACCTTGAGGTTAAAGTTAAACACCTTGTTGTTCAATTCAAAGTATATCAAGTGTGACTTTTATTAATATTAAATATACATAAGTAAGAGAAAAAAATCCTGTTCGATGAACGGTTTTAAAAGGAATGTCTTATAGATACATAAACCATATTTTACAGCAATAAGTTTTGACATTTAAGAACATAGAATAACAAAACTTAGATGATTACATTTGGATTGATTCAGGGTTACAAAATTCTTCAACAATCTCCCCCACATTCCAAATGTATTAATTTACAAAAATTATTTTATAATGTAATATTTAACATGGTACAACCATTTACATGTTTCTGCTTGGTTAGAACCTTAGTGAATATGTCCGCAGCATTTTGATCAGATGTAACATACTGATTTCTCTTCATACTTCTCTCGAATGTAATGGCAACGAATGTCGATATGTTTACTCTTCTTTTGCACGGCTGCGTTCTTCACCATAAACGCTGCAGCCTGATTATCACATAAGATAGGAGTAGGTTTGTTGATATATTGATTAAAACCCATCTCACCCATCAGACCACGAATAAAAACGACTTCTTTCGTTCCTTGACATAGAGCTATGTATTGGGCCTCCATAGTACTGAGAGCCAGAACAGGTTGTTTGCGAGACTCCCAAGCAACAGGACCACCAGCAATAAGTACAACGTGACCAGAATATGACTTTCTGTCGTGTATATCGCTCCCCCAGTCAGAGTGTGTAAAGCATGCAAATTTGTTGTCATTTGAAGAAAATGTTATCTTACCTACCGGATTCTTTCTTAAGTATCTGAGCTCATATTTTGCCGCTTGAATATGTTCCTTATGAGGATGAGAATTGAACTGAGACAGTTTAGATACCACATGAATTAGATCAGGTCTAGTTATCACAGCCAAATACATTAAGGCACCAACAAGACTTTGGTAATCCTTTGAATCATTACATTCGCAATCTTCTTCACATTTATTTAGAATGTTTCCACTAGCCCAAGGAGTTGCTGCAGGTTTGCAGTTCTCCATGCCCCATTTCTTCAATATTTCTTCAGTGTATTTGTTCTGATGAATCGTTATATCACCTCTTAATCCATCACGATTTATTTCCATACCCAGGTAAAATGATATTGGACCACGATCTACTGCCTCTACCGATTGGTTCAAATTTTCAATAATATTTGTCATCTCTAATTCACTTGAGCATGCTATTAACATGTCATCAACGTATAAAGCAATTATACATATATTGTTTACATTTCTTTATAGATATCACGTGTCAAATTTACATCTCGAAAATCCCATTTCTATTAATATATCATTTATTTGTTTGTTCCACTCACGTCCCGCTTGTTTTAAGCCATATATAGCCTTTTTTAATTTGCATACCTTATTTAGATGTTTTTCATTTTCAAACATTGGTGGTTGAACCATATAAACCTATTCTTCTGGATTACCATTCAAATATGCTGCCGCTATATCAACGTGATTCACCAACAATTTGTGCTTCGCTGCTAAGGCTAACAATAACCTTATTGTTGAATGCTTTACCACAGGAGCAAATGTTTCTTGAAAATCGACTTTATATTTTTGTGAACAACGATGGGCTACTAACCGTGCTTTGTATTTCTCTATCGTACCATTAGGCTTATGCCTCAGTGCAAATACCCATTTACAACCGATGATATTTTTCCCGACCGGCTTTTCGACTAGCTCCTACGTTTTGTTTTTAATTAATGACTGATGCTCAATTTGCATAGCTTTTAAACATTTATCAGAATCTTCACTCTCTAAAACTTCTGCCACTGTACTCGGATTCTCGATAATTGAATTTATAATTTGTGGTTCTGTACAATATATTTTCCTAGGTCTACCATTACCACCGTCCCTCATTAGTTTCGGCCTACCGCGTTTTCTTTTATGTGTTACGCTGTCAACTTCACCTTCTTCTGATTCAGTACTATCACTATCCATATTTGTATTACCTTTTGGCGTTATTTTAACTTTATTTCTTTGTGTTTCATTATTGCCACCATCGTCTTGTTCAATATAATAATTATTTATTTCTTCAGTACTGTCATCTCGTTCTTCATCATAATTTTCATATTTCCTTGAAATGTTTTCAAGAACGTTATTACTACTCGTTTGGGACACGTACAAATAATTTTCAAAGGATTTTTCAAAGAAAATAACATCACGAGCACTAATTACTTGCCTTGTTTTTGTGTTGTATAAATGATATGGTTTTGCGTGTGGTTGATAGCCAACGAATTTCATTTTCGTACCTTTAGAAGCAAATTTTCCACCTTTTGATTTTGGACCTTTCTTTTGAACCACTGCATCACAGCCAAACGTCTTGAAATGCGATACTGACGGTTTTTTTCCATACCATCTTTCATACGGGGTAACATCATTTAATACTTTTGTTGGTGCACGATTTCTTAAGTAAGTAGCCGCATTAATAGCTTCTCTTATACCAAAAAAAAAAGTTAATTTATTTAACATAATTCTCAGATGGTTGTTGAAAGTCTTTTAATAAGTTGAGAAGTTTGAAACTTTGCAAAACTGTGGTTGAAGTCTACTGACGATTTGGTAAGAAGCGTCAATGAAATGCATATAGACATTGCTTAACCACCCAACAAATAAATTTCATATTTAATATTACAATGACAATATGTCAAAAAATTAGTTTATTAACAATTCAATTGAGATTTTATTTTTCATTTTGCCTTATAAATACTTTCATTGTTATCCAAGGGATTTCTAATTGTATAAAAGTATAGAAAAATAAAATAGAGTCATATCGAATAAAAGTTTTTTGTTGGGTTTGGTTTGTATAAGTTTCATAGCCTGCTACACTTATTATAATGTGATTTTTTGAAATCGTTTGTGAATTTTTATAGTTAATTTATTTAACATAATTCTCAGATGGTTTTTGTAAGTCTTTTAATAAGTTGAGAAGTTTGAAACTTTGCAAAACTGTGGTTGAAGTCTACTGACGATTTGGTAAGAAGCGCCAATGAAATGCATGTAGACATTGCTTAACCACCCAACAAATAAATTTCATATTATATTAGTACAATGACAATATGTAAAAAAATTAGTTTATTAACTATATATATATATATATATATATATAATATATATATATATATATATATATATATATATATAATATATATATATATATATATATATATATATATTTATATATATATATATATATATATATATATATATATATTGAATAGATATATATATATATATATATATATATATATATATATATTGAATAGATATATATATATATATATATATATATATATATACATATATATATATATATATATATATATATATTGAATAGATATATATATATATATATATATATATATATATAAATATATATATATATATATATATATATATATATATATATATTGAATATATATATATATATATATATATGTATATATATATATATATATATATATATATATATATATTGAATAGATCCACGGTTTTAAAATAGTGTTGATGTAGGAGGGATAAATATACATTACTCCCAAAATAAGGGCAGGGTTTAAAGTTGTAACAATACCTCCCGATAGAGTTAGTAATTGTATTTCGCCAGACGGTTAATGTGCACAACTTTGGTTTCCGTATTGTTTGGTAGTCGAATTTTATAAATAAGATCCGAAATCTTCTCTATAAGTTTTGTTGGGCCTATCCAATCTGATTGAAGTTTAGAACCAAGAAATTTTTTTCCACTTGGGGAGAAAAAAACCACATCACCCGTGGATAAAATTCTGGAGCATTGCATCTCATGACATACCTATACTTTGCTGAGTCAGCGGCAAGAGTGAGGTGTTGATGTGCCATATGGTAAACTTTTTCTAGTCTGGCTACAAATGTAATCAGGTGTATTCTCTTCGGGCTTGTTTGGTGATAAAAACTTACATATATATTAAATTTTGCAATGCTGGAGTAAAGTTAGTGGCCTCATGTTCAGCAGTTCGATAAGTTATTAATGTAAGCGGTAGGAAAACATCCCAATCGCCTTTGTTATAAATGACAAATTTGGGCAGATAGTCGAGTAAGGTTTTGTTGAAGCGCTCTACCATTACGTATGATTATGGGTTCAAAGGGGTTGTTTTAGTTTTCTCTATTCCGAGTTATTCCATATACTTTTGGAACAAGTCCGACTCGAAGTTCCGTCCTTGATCAGAATGTGGGACAAATCGTACTCCGAAAATGCAAAAAACTTCGTTAACTAATACGTTAGCTCAGTGGTTCCCACGAGCTATTGCTTGCCGGCCATCTTAAGATATATCCAAAAAGCCCCGGCCCAACCAAATTTTTCTACCAAATATAAATATATGCATACCGACATACCCAGTAGAATGCTGACTTTATCAAGCATAATATTACTTCTATACACGGCTTAATTAAAGTTTCGGTTTCTTGTTTTTCGCAAATAATAATGCAATTTTGTAAAAGGATTCGATAGCTTTTTCTTGATCCAAATTAAAAGTGCCACTGGAATCCAACCTCATACTTCTGAGTGTTTTGTTAAGAGATGTATTTCCATTTTCGGTGGCTTCTTGCATTCATTGGAAACGGTTTAAAAAAAAATCACACACTGTGGTAACATCTTATTATTTTGATTGAAAGACGTAAATCCAAATTTAATATAATTTTCATCACATTGTCTTATTTTACAATTTATTATACAATTTATTGTTTTATAACATGAAATTTATTTGTTGGGTGGTTAAGCAATGTCTATATGCATTTCATTGGCGCTTCTTTACCAAATCGTCAGTAGACTTCAACCACAGTTTTGCAAAGTTTCAAACTTCTCAACTTCTATACCTTTATACAATTAGAAATCCCTTGGATAACAATGAAAGTATTTATAAGGCAAAATGAAAAATAAAATCTCAATATATATATATTGAAAAATATAATATATATAATATATATATTAGAAAATATAGAAAAATAAAATAGAGTCGTATCGAATAAAAGTTGTTTGTTGGGTTTGGTTTGTATAAGTTTCATAGCCTGCTACACTTATTATAATGTGATTTTTTGAAATTGTTTGTGAATATTTATAGTTAATTTATTTAACATAATTCTCAGATGGTTTTTGGAACTCTTTTAATAAGTTGAGAAGTTTGAATCTTTGCAAATATAATAGTACAATGACAATATGTCAAAAAATTAGTTTATTAACAATTCAATTGAGATTTTATTTTTCATTTTGCCTTATAAATACTTTCATTGTTATCCAAGGGATTTCTAATTGTATAAAGGTATAGAAAAATAAAATAGAGTCGTATCGAACAAAAGTTGTTTGTTGGGTTTGGTTTGTATAAGTTTCATAGCCTGCTACACTTATTATAATGTGATTTTTTGAAATTGTTTGTGAATTTTTATAGTTAATTTATTTAACATAATTCTCAGATGGTTTTTGGAAGTCTTTTAATAAGTTGAGAGGTTTGAAACTTTGCAAAACTGTGGTTGAAGTCTACTAACGATTTGGTAAGAAGCGCCAATGAAATGCATATAGACATTGCTTAACCACCCAAAAAATAAATTTTATATTATAATAGTACAATGACAATATGTAAAAAAATTAGTTTATTAACAATTCAACTGAGATTTTATTTTTTATTTTGCCTTATAAATACTTTTATTGTTATCCAAAGGATTTCTAATTGTATAAAGGTGTAGAAAAATAAAATAGAGTAATATCGAATAAAAGTTGTTTGTTGGGTTTTGGTTTGTATAAGTTTCATAGCCTACTACACTTATTATAATGTGATTTTTTTAAATAATTTGTGAATTTTTATAGTTAATTTATTAACATAATTCTCGGATGGTTTATAAAAGTCGTTTAATAAGTTGAGAAGTTTGAAACTTTTCAAAACTTTGGTTGAAGTCTACTGACGATTTGGTAAAAAGCGCCAATGAAATGCATATAGACATTGCTTAACCACCCAACAAATAAATTTCATATTATAATAGTACTATGACAGTATGTCAAATAGTTAATTTATTAACAATTTAATTGAGATTTTGTTTTTCATTTTGCCTTATAAAAACTTTTATTGTTATCCAAAGGATTTCTAGTTGTATAAAGGTGTAGAAAAATAAATTATAGTCATATCGAATAAAAGCCGTTTGTTGGGTTTTGGTTTGTATAAATTTCATAGCCTACTACACTTATTATAATGTGATTTTTTGAAATCATTTGTGAATATTTATAGTAAATTTATTAACATAATTCTCGGATGGTTTATAAAAGTCTTTTAATAAGTTGAGAAGTTTGAAACTTTTCAAAACTCTGGTTGAAGTCCACTGACGATTTGGTAAAAAGCGCCAATGAAATGCATATAGACATTGCTTAACCACCCAACAAATAAATTTCATATTATATATATTTATATATATATATATATATATATATATATATAACAGTTATTTTTGTATTTTATTTGACCTTGTTTTTTTTACTTAAATTCTCGTTATAATTATTTTTCAGGCTCTAGGTCTAAGAATAGAAAATAAAACTTGCTATTTTTTATTTCGTTATATGTGTATATATTTTATTATTTTGATATTTCGAACACCTTCGGTGCTCTTCTTCAGGAAAAACTGAAAAAAAAATTTTGTTGTCACAACATTTAGTATCACAAAAATATAAATTAATTTAAATTAACTAAAGAGTTTTTATAAACAAGTGTTTAAAACTATAAACATAACAACACGTACATATATTTTCTCTTACTTTTGAGTAATGTCGTCTAGTTTTGAAAAGGGTTTATCTTATTATATGTCTATACGTATGCGCGCATATATATATATATATATATATATATATATATATATAAATATATATAAATATATATATATATATATATATATATATATATATATATATCTATGTACATATATATATATATATATATATATATATATATACATATATATATATATATATATACATATATATATATACATATATATATATATATATATATACATACATATATATATATATATATATATATATATATATATATATATACATATATGTACATATATATATATATATATATATATATATATATATATATATATATATAATTAAGATACTCGCTTACAAGTTTTAGATCTAACTCTTATGTATTTGTGTTGTTGTTGTGTACTCCAGTTATGATTTCGAAAAAGCCGACAGTACAAATATTTCAGCTTAGCCCGTGTAGAAATATATCTTCCTATTCTATGCGGAGTAAGCAAACTTACTTCTACTTTTATGCAGTTACCATTCGTCATCCCTTGCACCATCATCTTTTGCACGTTCGTGCAAAACAGTTGTTACAAACAAGATATCCCCCAAAATATATACAGATTTATTACTGAAAAGAAATTAAAAAAGGTCGCGTTTCAAATTTAAAAAATAATTTTAGCAGCAGTTTAATTGCTAATATTGCTTAATTTATGACAGAGATTAAAAAAGAGGAGCAGTACCTTACCTAGATTAGGGCACTAGATGGTGGCGAAACAGTTATCACGGGTAGGAGGGATTTCCTGGACTATGTGGGATACAGCCGGACACGGGTAAAAAGTAAGAAAAAAGGGGTTCGACTTACTTAAGTCTCGTAGAGTTGGGCTACGGATACCTATCCAGTATAAATAGAGATTTCGTGCTTTATATGTAAGCGAGCCGTTTATTGTTATTCGTTGGTTCACCAAGAGTTTTTTGGTTTTACAATTGATTTGTAGTAAGCGCAGTATATATAGGTTGATGGATGTCACAAGTTTAAAATTATGGATGAATTTATTAATAAGCAAAGGTTAAGTCCAACCGAGAGGATTGACTGCTGAATACATAATAATTAATAAGAGAAGTCTAAAAGATCTTTAAGGTAACTTTAAAATAATTTAAATTACTGCTTTCCACATACTGTTTTCGAGTTTCCATTGGAAAAGGGTTACCAGCGCTAGGTGTGTTCTTTATAGGTGTCTTACTACTTTCAACATCCTGCCGGCCCTTGACATATACAGATGGCCCTACGTATAGTCAATATGGTTTAAAGTTGAGGCCAGTCGTTCGAGGGCGCATACAGTTCCTAGCTCCTACTAAGTAGGTTCCATTGTCCGACATAATCTTCTTCAGTGAGCCTCGTCTGCCAACAAATCTAGTGAATGCCGCCCGGAAGAAATTGGTGGACAGGTCAGAGCACAGCTCAAGATGAACATCTGTCGTGCAAAAGCAGATAAAAATGCAGACGTATCCTTTGTGATATGGAGCGTTTCTAAGAATAGAGCTTTTAATCGGGAATGGGTCTGCAAAATCGAAGCCAGTAATGGTGAAGGGAAGGGAAACCGTGACTTTCAGCGCGTAGAGCTCCCATCATTTGAGTCCTTACCTTGTTTTTATAGCGGACTCACGTTACACATTTTTAGACGTATAGTCGTATAGCTGATCTTAGTCGCAGTATAAAATATTCTCCATGGACCGCGCGGAGCAGTAAGTTCGTCTCAGCGTGAATGAGAATTCGCTGAACAGTTGGCAAAATCGCGAGTTGAAGGGAAAAATAATGGGATTCCGTTCTTTACGGGTAATGGCGGCGTTAGATATTCTGCCGTTCGTTCGCATTATACTATTTTCATGTAAAAGAAAGATTTGAAAGGTGTAGCGGTCTTTTACGGCTGACTGTTTTGTTACCTAGTAAACAGTAGAGTTCTTTGGGATTTTATCTTTGTTTTGTCTCTGCAAGCTCTATGTGGGCAATAGCAGGAATTCGTTGCATTCGGTGTGAGCTGGATTTCTCTGGGACGGCGCCTCGGGTTGTAGAGTCCGGGCTCAGGGGCTGTCTCAACTTGATGCGCATTCTTTCTTGTAGAATGAAATCGCATCACCGAATCTACCTTAAGTGGCGATAGAAAACGGTTTCGTCCGGCTGAATTTCCCCATCTTGAGAAATGCTTGTTAGAGTGGATTCGTCAGTGCAGAGACCAAAATGTACCGGTGAGTGGTTTCATCTTGAAGGAGAAAGCCAAGTCTTTTGCAAAATCTCTCGGGATTGACGGATTTAATGCCAGTGAAGGGTGGTTATCAAATTTTAAAAACCGATACTCCATCACATTTAAAACAAGTAAAAGTGCTATATTCGGCTGTGCCGAATCTTATATACCCTTCACTAACGTACGTCTGCTTTGTAACTCATAAAAAAATTTCAGTTATCAAAAAATAAAAACAACTTCAGTTGCATATATGGTTACTTAAAAAAATATTCAAAATTTCCCAACCCTGAAAACGAAATTTTAATTTTTCAAAAATAAAAGTCTTCATAATGTGAAAGCGGTTTTATTTAAGCAAAAGTACAAGTTTTTAACCATTTTGGTAACGTTCATGTTATACAAAATATTGCAGTGTCCAACCCTGGAATCGAAATTTTTATTTTTTTTTAATTTTTAATACCAATTTTGTTTTGCCGAAATAAAAAATAATTTTAACTTGGAAAAAAACGACGTTAATTGATTTTTGGTTAGGTATTGTATAAAAATATTTTTAATTTCAAAACCCTGGATGGGAGCTTTAAATTTTTAAATTTATTTTTCATCGATGCAAATCTTCATGATACCAAAAATGGTTTTATTTAAGAAAAACTTGAAATTTTGTAACATTTTAGTTACTATATGTACCACAAAATACCGAATATGCCAAAAAAAAATTAATTTCCCACCCCTTGAGACGAAACCTAAATTTTTTAAAATAATGTTTTACCAATGCATGTATAAAGCGGTTTTATACAAGAAAAACTAAAATTTGTAACAATTTTTGTAACAAAGATTGCAGTATCCAACCCTGGAAACGATATTTTGATTTTTTTAAATCTTTGATACCAAATTTGTTTTGCTAGATTAAAAAATAATTTTAACCAAGAAAAAACGACGTTAGTTGATTTTTGGTTATGTTATTGTATTGAAAAATTCAAATTTCCTAATCCTGAATGGGAACTTTAAATTAAAAAATTTTTTTTCATCCATGCAAATCTTCATGTTACCAAAAACGGTTTTATTTAATGAAAACTTAACATATTTATACATTTTAGTTATTATATGTACCACAAAATACCGAATGTGCCCAAAAAATATTTCAATTTCCCATCCCTGGAGGCGAAAATTAAAACTTTTTAAAATTATTTTTACCAATGCAAGTCTTCATGATGTATAAAGTGGTTTTATTTAAGAAAAACTACAAATTTGTAACCATTTCTGTCACTTTCATGTACTACAATGCATATCAGTTTTCGAACCCTGGAATCGAAATTTGTTTATTTTTTAATTTTAGATAAAAATTCTATTTTGCCAGGACAAAAAATAATTTTAACCAGGAAAAAACGACGTTAGTTGATTTTTAGTTATTTTAATGTACAAAAAATATTAAAATTTCCTAACCCTGGATAAGAATTTTTAATTTAAAAAGCTTTTTTCCATCTATGCAAATCTTCCTGATGTACAAAATGGTTTATTTAAGAAAAACTTGAAATTTTTGAACATTTTAATTATTATATGTACCACGAAATACCGAATGTGTAAAAAAATTCAATTTCCGATCCCTGCAATCGAAAATTTAATTTTTTAAAATTATTTGTTACCAATGGAAGTCTTCATGGTGTATAAAGCAGTTTTATTTAAGAAAAACTACAAATTTGTTACCACTTTCGTTACTTTCATGTACTACAAAATATTGCAGTACCGAACACTGGAATTGAAATTTTGATGTTTTTTTTTAATTTTTGATACCAATTTTGCTTTGCCGAAATTAAAAGTAATTTTAACCAGAAAAAAACGACGTCAGTTGATTAGTTTATTGTATAAAAAAAATTTTAATTTCCTAACCCTGGATGGGAACTTTAAATTTAAAATTTTTTTTCATCGATGCAAATCTTCATTACACCAAAAATTGTTTTATTTAAGAAAAACTAAAAATTTTTAAACATTTTAGTTTTTATATGTACCACAAAATACCGAATGCGCCAAAAAAAAAAAAATTTTAATATCCCATCCCTGGAAAAATTTTGTTTTGTTATAGTTTTAAATGGACAATTGAGGAGTCCCACAGCATGAAATAGTTTCAATTTTCAAATACGCAAAAAAATAATCGGTTTTTGGTGTTAATTTTGCGTCGAGAAATAGGTGTAAGCTTCCCAGCTCTGGAACCGTCCTTCCGATTTCAATATCACCTGAATTAATATATATATATATATATATATATATATATATATTGTTGTCACAACATTTAGTATCACAAAAATATAAATTAATTTAAATTAACTAAAGAGTTTTTATAAACAAGTGTTTAAAACTATAAACATAACAACACGTACATATATTTTCTCTTACTTTTGAGTAATGTCGTCTAGTTTTGAAAAGGGTTAAATCTTTACTAAATTTGTTTTGGTTTATTGTGTTGTGTTATTATATGTCTATACGTATGCGCGCATATTTATATATATATATATATATATATATATATATATGTATATATATATATATATATATATATATATATAATTAAGATACTCGCTTACAAGTTTTAGATCTAACTTTTATGTATTTGTGTTGTTGTTGTGTACTCCAGTTATGATTTCGAAAAAGCCGACAGTACAAATATTTCAGCTTAGCCTGTGTAGAAATATATCTGCCTATTCTATGCGAAGTAAGCAAACTTACTTTTACTTTTATGCAGTTACCATTCGTCATCCCTTGCACTATCAAGGGATGACGAATGCAAAACAGTTGTTACAAACAAGATATCCCCCAAAATATATACAGATTTATTACTGAAAACAAATTAAAAAAGGTCGCGTTTCAAATTTAAAAAATAATTTTAGCAGCAGTTTAATTGCTAATATTGCTTAATTTATGACAGAGATTAAAAAAGAGGAGCAGTACCTTACCTAGATTAGGGCACTAGATGGTGGCGAAACAGTTATCACGGGTAGGAGGGATTTCCTGGACTATGTGGGATACAGCCGGACACGGGTCAAAAGTAAGAAAAAAGGGGTTCGACTTACTTAAGTCTCGTAGAGTTGGGCTACGGATACCTATCCAGTATAAATAGAGATTTCGTGCTTTATATGTAAGCGAGCCGTTTATTGTTATTCGTTGGTTCACCAAGAGTTTTTTGGTTTTACAATTGATTTGTAGTAAGCGCAGTATATATAGGTTGATGGATGTCACAAGTTTAAAATTATGGATGAATTTATTAATAAGCAAAGGTTAAGTCCAACCGAGAGGATTGACTGCTGAATACATAATAATTAATAAGAGAAGTCTAAAGGATCTTTAAGGTAACTTTAAAATAATTTAAATTACTGCTTTCCACATACTGTTTTCGAGTTTCCATTGGAAAAGGGTTACCAGCGCTAGGTGTGTTCTTTATAGGTGTCTTACTACTTTCAACATCCTGCCGGCCCTTGACATATACAGATGGCCCTACGTATAGTCAATATGGTTTAAAGTTGAGGCCAGTCGTTCGAGGGCGCGTACAGTTCCTAGCTCCTACTAAGTTTGTTCCATTGTCCGACATAATCTTCTTCAGTGAGCCTCGTCTGCCAACAAATCTAGTGAATGCCGCCCGGAAGAAATTGGTGGACAGGTCAGAGCACAGCTCAAGATGAACATCTGTCGTGCAAAAGCAGATAAAAATGCAGACGTATCCTTTGTGATATGGAGCGTTTCTAAGAATAGAGCTTTTAATCGGGAATGGGTCTGCAAAATCGAAGCCAGTAATGGTGAAGGGAAGGGAAAGCGTGACTTTCAGCGCGTAGAGCTCCCATCATTTGAGTCCTTACCTTGTTTTTATAGCGGACTCACGTTACACATTTTTAGACGTATAGTCGTATAGCCGATCTTAGTCGCAGTATAAAATATTCTCCATGGACTGCGCGGAGCAGTAAGTTCGTCTCAGCGTGAATGAGAATTCGCTGAACAGTTGGCAAAATCGCGAGTTGAAGGGAAAAATAATGGGATTCCGTTCTTTACGGGTAATGGCGGCGTTAGATATTCTGCCGTTCGTTCGCATTATACTATTTTCATGTAAAAGCAAGATTTGAAAGGTGTAGCGGTCTTTTACGGCTGACTGTTTTGTTACCTAGTAAACAGTAGAGTTCTTTGGGATTTTATCTTTGTTTTGTCTCTGCAAGCTCTATGTGGGCAATAGCAGGAATTCGTTGCATTCGGTGTGAGCTGGATTTCTCTGGGACGGCGCCACGGGTTGTAGAGTCCGGGCTCAGGGGCTGTCTCAACTTGATGCGCATTCTTTCTTGTAGAATGAAATCACATCACCGAATCTACCTTAAGTGGCGATAGAAAACGGTTTCGTCCGGCTGAATTTCCCCATCTTGAGAAATGCTTGTTAGAGTGGATTCGTCAGTGCAGAGACCAAAATGTACCGGTGAGTGGTTTCATCTTGAAGGAGAAAGCCAAGTCTTTTGCAAAATCTCTCGGGATTGACGGATTTAATGCCAGTGAAGGGTGGTTATCAAATTTTAAAAACCGATACTCCATCACATTTAAAACAAGTAAAAGTGCTATATTCGGCTGTGCCGAATCTTATATACCCTTCACTAACGTACGTCTGCTTTCTAACTCATAAAAAAATTTCAGTTATCAAAAAATAAAAACAACTTCAGTTGCATTTATGGTTACTTAAAAAAATATTCAAAATTTCCCAACCCTGAAAACGAAATTTTAATTTTTCAAAAATAAAAGTCTTCATAATGTGAAAGCGGTTTTATTTAAGCAAAAGTACAAGTTTTTAACCATTTTAGTAACGTTCATGTTATACAAAATATTGCAGTGTCCAACCCTGGAATCGAAATTTTTATTTTTTTTTAATTTTTAATACCAATTTTGTTTTGCCGAAATAAAAAATAATTTTAACTTGGAAAAAAACGACGTTAATTGATTTTTGGTTAGGTATTGTATAAAAATATTTTTAATTTCAAAACCCTGGATGGGAGCTTTAAATTTTTAAATTTATTTTTCATCGATGCAAATCTTCATGATACCAAAAATGGTTTTATTTAAGAAAAACTTGAAATTTTGTAACATTTTAGTTACTATATGTACCACAAAATACCGAATATGCAAAAAAAAAATTAATTTCCCACCCCTTGAGACGAAACCTAAATTTTTTAAAATAATGTTTTACCAATGCATGTATAAAGCGGTTTTATACAAGAAAAACTAAAATTTGTAACAATTTTTGTAACAAAGATTGCAGTATCCAACCCTGGAAACGATATTTTGATTTTTTTAAATCTTTGATACCAAATTTGTTTTGCTAGATTAAAAAATAATTTTAACCAAGAAAAAACGACGTTAGTTGATTTTTGGTTATGTTATTGTATTGAAAAATTCAAATTTCCTAATCCTGAATGGGAACTTTAAATTTAAAATATTTTTTTCATCCATGCAAATCTTCATGTTACCAAAAACGGTTTTATTTAATGAAAACTTAACATATTTATACATTTTAGTTATTATATGTACCACAAAATACCGAATGTGCCCAAAAAATATTTCAATTTCCCATCCCTGGAGGCGAAAATTAAAACTTTTTAAAATTATTTTTACCAATGCAAGTCTTCATGATGTATAAAGTGGTTTTATTTAAGAAAAACTACAAATTTGTAACCATTTCTGTCACTTTCATGTACTACAATGCATATCAGTTTTCGAACCCTGGAATCGAAATTTGTTTAATTTTTAATTTTAGATAAAAATTCTATTTTGCCAGGACAAAAAATAATTTTAACCAGGAAAAAACGACGTTAGTTGATTTTAGTTATTTTAATGTACAAAAAATATTAAAATTTCCTAACCCTGGATAAGAATTTTTAATTTAAAAAGCTTTTTTTTCCATCTATGCAAATCTTCCTGATGTACAAAATGGTTTATTTAAGAAAAACTTAAAATTTTTAAACATTTTAATTATTATATGTACCACGAAATACCGAATGTGTAAAAAAATTCAATTTCCGATCCCTGCAATCGAAAATTTAATTTTTTTAAATTATTTGTTACCAATGGAAGTCTTCATGATGTATAAAGCAGTTTTATTTAAGAAAACCTACAAATTTGTTACCACTTTCGTTACTTTCATGTACTACAAAATATTGCAGTACCGAACCCTGGAATTGAAATTTTGATGTTTTTTTCAATTTTTGATACCAATTTTGCTTTGCCGAAATAAAAAGTAATTTTAACCAGAAAAAAACGACGTCAGTTGATTAGTTTATTGTATAAAAAAAATTTTAATTTCCTAACCCTGGATGGGAACTTTAAATTTAAAATTTTTTTTCATCGATTCAAATCTTCATTACACCAAAAATTGTTTTATTTAAGAAAAACTTAAAATTTTTAAACATTTTAGTTTTTATATGTACCACAAAATACCGAATGCGCCAAAAAAAAAAATATTTAATATCCCATCCCTGGAAAAAAATTTTTTTGTTATAGTTTTAAATGGACAATTGAGGAGTCCCACAGCATGAAATAGTTTCAATTTTCAAATACGCAAAAAAATAATCGGTTTTTGGCGTTAATTTTGCGTCGAGAAATAGGTGTAAGCTTCCCAGCTCTGGAACCGTCCTTCCGATTTCAATATCACCTGAATTAATATATATATATATATATATATATATATATATATTGTTGTCACAACATTTAGTATCACATAAATATAAATTAATTTAAATTAACTAAAGAGTTTTTATAAACAAGTGTTTAAAACTATAAACATAACAACACGTACATATATTTTCTCTTACTTTTGAGTAATGTCGTCTAGTTTTGAAAAGGGTTAAATCTTTACTAAATTTGTTTTGGTTTATTGTGTTTTGTTATTATATGTCTATACCTATGCGCGCATATTTATATATATATATATATATATATATATATATAATTAAGATACTCGCTTACAAGTTTTAGATCTAACTTTTATGTATTTGTGTTGTTGTTGTGTACTCCAGTTATGATTTCGAAAAAGCCGACAGTACAAATATTTCAGCTTAGCCTGTGTAGAAATATATCTGCCTATTCTATGCGAAGTAAGCAAACTTACTTTTACTTTTATGCAGTTACCATTCGTCATCCCTTGCACCATCAAGGGATGACGAATGCAAAACAGTTGTTACAAACAAGATATCCCCCAAAATATATACAGATTTATTACTGAAAACAAATTAAAAAAGGTCGCGTTTCAAATTTAAAAAATAATTTTAGCAGCAGTTTAATTGCTAATATTGCTTAATTTATGACAGAGATTAAAAAAGAGGAGCAGTACCTTACCTAGATTAGGGCACTAGATGGTGGCGAAACAGTTATCACGGGTAGGAGGTATTTCCTGGACTATGTGGGATACAGCCGGACACGGGTAAAAAGTAAGAAAAAAGGGGTTCGACTTACTTAAGTCTCGTAGAGTTGGGCTACGGATACCTATCCAGTATAAATAGAGATTTCGTGCTTTATATGTAAGCGAGCCGTTTATTGTTATTCGTTGGTTCACCAAGAGTTTTTTGGTTTTACAATTGATTTGTAGTAAGCGCAGTATATATAGGTTGATGGATGTCACAAGTTTAAAATTATGGATGAATTTATTAATAAGCAAAGGTTAAGTCCAACCGAGAGGATTGACTGCTGAATACATAATAATTAATAAGAAAAGTCTAAAGGATCTTTGAGGTAACTTTAAAATAATTTAAATTACTGCTTTCCACATACTGTTTTCGAGTTTCCATTGGAAAAGGGTTACCAGCGCTAGGTGTGTTCTTTATAGGTGTCTTACTACTTTCAACATCCTGCCGGCCCTTGACATATACAGATGGCCCTACGTATAGTCAATATGGTTTAAAGTTGAGGCCAGTCGTTCGAGGGCGCGTACAGTTCCTAGCTCCTACTAAGTTTGTTCCATTGTCCGACATAATCTTCTTCAGTGAGCCTCGTCTGCCAACAAATCTAGTGAATGCCGCCCGGAAGAAATTGGTGGACAGGTCAGAGCACAGCTCAAGATGAACATCTGTCGTGCAAAAGCAGATAAAAATGCAGACGTATCCTTTGTGATATGGAGCGTTTCTAAGAATAGAGCTTTTAATCGGGAATGGGTCTGCAAAATCGAAGCCAGTAATGGTGAAGGAAAGGGAAAGCGTGACTTTCAGCGCGTAGAGCTCCCATCATTTGAGTCCTTACCTTGTTTTTATAGCGGACTCACGTTACACATTTTTAGACGTATAGTCGTATAGCCGATCTTAGTCGCAGTATAAAATATTCTCCATGGACTGCGCGGAGCAGTAAGTTCGTCTCAGCGTGAATGAGAATTCGCTGAACAGTTGGCAAAATCGCGAGTTGAAGGGAAAAATAATGGGATTCCGTTCTTTACGGGTAATGGCGGCATTAGATATTCTGCCGTTCGTTCGCATTATACTATTTTCATGTAAAAGCAAGATTTGAAAGGTGTAGCGGTCTTTTACGGCTGACTGTTTTGTTACCTAGTAAACAGTAGAGTTCTTTGGGATTTTATCTTTGTTTTGTCTCTGCAAGCTCTATGTGGGCAATAGCAGGAATTCGTTGCATTCGGTGTGAGCTGGATTTCTCTGGGACGGCGCCACGGGTTGTAGAGTCCGGGCTCAGGGGCTGTCTCAACTTGATGCGCATTCTTTCTTGTAGAATGAAATCACATCACCGAATCTACCTTAAGTGGCGATAGAAAACGGTTTCGTCCGGCTGAATTTCCCCATCTTGAGAAATGCTTGTTAGAGTGGATTCGTCAGTGCAGAGACCAAAATGTACCGGTGAGTGGTTTCATCTTGAAGGAGAAAGCCAAGTCTTTTGCAAAATCTCTCGGGATTGACGGATTTAATGCCAGTGAAGGGTGGTTATCAAATTTTAAAAACCGATACTCCATCACATTTAAAACAAGTAAAAGTGCTATATTCGGCTGTGCCGAATCTTATATACCCTTCACTAACGTACGTCTGCTTTCTAACTCATAAAAAAATTTCAGTTATCAAAAAATTAAAACAACTTCAGTTGCATTTATGGTTACTTAAAAAAATATTCAAAATTTCCCAACCCTGAAAACGAAATTTTAATTTTTCAAAAATAAAAGTCTTCATAATGTGAAAGCGGTTTTATTTAAGCAAAAGTACAAGTTTTTAACCATTTTAGTAACGTTCATGTTATACAAAATATTGCAGTGTCCAACCCTGGAATCGAAATTTTTATTTTTTTTTAATTTTTAATACCAATTTTGTTTTGCCGAAATAAAAAATAATTTTAACTTGGAAAAAAACGACGTTAATTGATTTTTGGTTAGGTATTGTATAAAAATATTTTTAATTTCAAAACCCTGGATGGGAGCTTTAAATTTTTAAATTTATTTTTCATCGATGCAAATCTTCATGATACCAAAAATGGTTTTATTTAAGAAAAACTTGAAATTTTGTAACATTTTAGTTACTATATGTACCACAAAATACCGAATATGCAAAAAAAAAATTAATTTCCCACCCCTTGACGAAACCTAAATTTTTTAAAATAATGTTTTACCAATGCATGTATAAAGCGGTTTTATACAAGAAAAACTAAAATTTGTAACAATTTTTGTAACAAAGATTGCAGTATCCAACCCTGGAAACGATATTTTGATTTTTTTAAATCTTTGATACCAAATTTGTTTTGCTAGATTAAAAAATAATTTTAACCAAGAAAAAACGACGTTAGTTGATTTTTGGTTATGTTATTGTATTGAAAAATTCAAATTTCCTAATCCTGAATGGGAACTTTAAATTAAAAATTTTTTTTTCATCCATGCAAATCTTCATGTTACCAAAAACGGGTTTATTTAATGAAAACTTAACATATTTATACATTTTAGTTATTATATGTACCACAAAATACCGAATGTGCCCAAAAAATATTTCAATTTCCCATCCCTGGAGGCGAAAATTAAAACTTTTTAAAATTATTTTTACCAATGCAAGTCTTCATGATGTATAAAGTGGTTTTATTTAAGAAAAACTACAAATTTGTAACCATTTCTGTCACTTTCATGTACTACAATGCATATCAGTTTTCGAACCCTGGAATCGAAATTTGTTTAATTTTTAATTTTAGATAAAAATTCTATTTTGCCAGGACAAAAAATAATTTTAACCAGGAAAAAAACGACGTTAGTTGATTTTTAGTTATTTTAATGTACAAAAAATATTAAAATTTCCTAACCCTGGATAAGAATTTTTAATTTAAAAAGCTTTTTTTTCCATCTATGCAAATCTTCCTGATGTACAAAATGGTTTATTTAAGAAAAACTTAAAATTTTTAAACATTTTAATTATTATATGTACCACGAAATACCGAATGTGTAAAAAAATTCAATTTCCGATCCCTGCAATCGAAAATTTAATTTTTTTAAATTATTTGTTACCAATGGAAGTCTTCATGATGTATAAAGCAGTTTTATTTAAGAAAAACTACAAATTTGTTACCACTTTCGTTACTTTCATGTACTACAAAATATTGCAGTACCGAACTCTGGAATTGAAATTTTGATGTTTTTTTTTAATTTTTGATACCAATTTTGCTTTGCCGAAATAAAAAGTAATTTTAACCAGAAAAAAACGACGTCAGTTGATTAGTTTATTGTATAAAAAAAATTTTAATTTCCTAACCCTGGATGGGAACTTTAAATTTAAAATTTTTTTTCATCGATGCAAATCTTCATTACACCAAAAATTGTTTTATTTAAGAAAAACTTAAAATTTTTAAACATTTTAGTTTTTATATGTACCACAAAATACCGAATGCGCCAAAAAAAAAAATGTTTAATATCCCATCCCTGGAAAAAAATTTTTTTGTTATAGTTTTAAATGGACAATTGAGGAGTCCCACAGCATGAAATAGTTTCAATTTTCAAATACGCAAAAAAATAATCGGTTTTTGGTGTTAATTTTGCGTCGAGAAATAGGTGTAAGCTTCCCAGCTCTGGAACCGTCCTTCCGATTTCAATATCACCTGAATTAATATATATATATATATATATATATATATATATATTGTTGTCACAACATTTAGTATCACATAAATATAAATTAATTTAAATTAACTAAAGAGTTTTTATAAACAAGTGTTTAAAACTATAAACATAACAACACGTACATATATTTTCTCTTACTTTTGAGTAATGTCGTCTAGTTTTGAAAAGGGTTAAATCTTTACTAAATTTGTTTTGGTTTATTGTGTTTTGTTATTATATGTCTATACGTATGCGCGCATATTTATATATATATATATATATATATATATATATATATATATAATTAAGATACTCGCTTACAAGTTTTAGATCTAACTTTTATGTATTTGTGTTGTTGTTGTGTACTCCAGTTATGATTTCGAAAAAGCCGACAGTACAAATATTTCAGCTTAGCCTGTGTAGAAATATATCTGCCTATTATATGCGAAGTAAGCAAACTTACTTTTACTTTTATGCAGTTACCATTCGTCATCCCTTGCACCATCAAGGGATGACGAATGCAAAACAGTTGTTACAAACAAGATATCCCCCAAAATATATACAGATTTATTACTGAAAACAAATTAAAAAAGGTCGCGTTTCAAATTTAAAAAATAATTTTAGCAGCAGTTTAATTGCTAATATTGCTTAATTTATGACAGAGATTAAAAAAGAGGAGCAGTACCTTACCTAGATTAGGGCACTAGATGGTGGCGAAACAGTTATCACGGGTAGGAGGTATTTCCTGGACTATGTGGGATACAGCCGGACACGGGTAAAAAGTAAGAAAAAAGGGGTTCGACTTACTTAAGTCTCGTAGAGTTGGGCTACGGATACCTATCCAGTATAAATAGAGATTTCGTGCTTTATATGTAAGCGAGCCGTTTATTGTTATTCGTTGGTTCACCAAGAGTTTTTTGGTTTTACAATTGATTTGTAGTAAGCGCAGTATATATAGGTTGATGGATGTCACAAGTTTAAAATTATGGATGAATTTATTAATAAGCAAAGGTTAAGTCCAACCGAGAGGATTGACTGCTGAATACATAATAATTAATAAGAGAAGTCTAAAGGATCTTTGAGGTAACTTTAAAATAATTTAAATTACTGCTTTCCACATACTGTTTTCGAGTTTCCATTGGAAAAGGGTTACCAGCGCTAGGTGTGTTCTTTATAGGTGTCTTACTACTTTCAACATCCTGCCGGCCCTTGACATATACAGATGGCGCTACGTATAGTCAATATGGTTTAAAGTTGAGGCCAGTCGTTCGAGGGCGCGTACAGTTCCTAGCTCCTACTAAGTTGGTTCCATTGTCCGACATAATCTTCTTCAGTGAGCCTCGTCTGCCAACAAATCTAGTGAATGCCGCCCGGAAGAAATTGGTGGACAGGTCAGAGCACAGCTCAAGATGAACATCTGTCGTGCAAAAGCAGATAAAAATGCAGACGTATCCTTTGTGATATGGAGCGTTTCTAAGAATAGAGCTTTTAATCGGGAATGGGTCTGCAAAATCGAAGCCAGTAATGGTGAAGGGAAGGGAAAGCGTGACTTTCAGCGCGTAGAGCTCCCATCATTTGAGTCCTTACCTTGTTTTTATAGCGGACTCACGTTACACATTTTTAGACGTATAGTTGTATAGCCGATCTTAGTCGCAGTATAAAATAATCTCCATGGACTGCGCGGAGCAGTAAGTTCGTCTCAGCGTGAATGAGAATTCGCTGAACAGTTGGCAAAATCGCGAGTTGAAGGGAAAAATAATGGGATTCCGTTCTTTACGGGTAATGGCGGCTTTAGATATTCTGCCGTTCGTTCGCATTATACTATTTTCATGTAAAAGAAAGATTTGAAAGGTGTAGCGGTCTTTTACGGCTGACTGTTTTATTACCTAGTAAACAGTAGAGTTCTTTGGGATTTTATCTTTGTTTTGTCTCTGCAAGCTCTATGTGGGCAATAGCAGGAATTCGTTGCATTCGGTGTGAGCTGGATTTCTCTGGGACGGCGCCACGGGTTGTAGAGTCCGGGCTCAGGGGCTGTCTCAACTTGATGCGCATTCTTTCTTGTAGAATGAAATCACATCACCGAATCTACCTTAAGTGGCGATAGAAAACGGTTTCGTCCGGCTGAATTTCCCCATCTTGAGAAATGCTTGTTAGAGTGGATTCGTCAGTGCAGAGACCAAAATGTACCGGTGAGTGGTTTCATCTTGAAGGAGAAAGCCAAGTTTTTTGCAAAATCTCTCGGGATTGACGGATTTAATGCCAGTGAAGGGTGGTTATCAAATTTTAAAAACCGATACTCCATCACATTTAAAACAAGTAAAAGTGCTATATTCGGCTGTGCCGAATCTTATATACCCTTCACTAACGTACGTCTGCTTTCTAACTCATAAAAAAATTTCAGTTATCAAAAAATAAAAACAACTTCAGTTGCATTTATGGTTACTTAAAAAAATATTCAAAATTTCCCAACCCTGAAAACGAAATTTTAATTTTTCAAAAATAAAAGTCTTCATAATGTGAAAGCGGTTTTATTTAAGCAAAAGTACAAGTTTTTAACCATTTTAGTAACGTTCATGTTATACAAAATATTGCAGTGTCCAACCCTGAAATCGAAATTTTAATTTTTTTTTAATTTTTAATACCAATTTTGTTTTGCCGAAATAAAAAATAATTTTAACTTGGAAAAAAACGACGTTAATTGATTTTTGGTTAGGTATTGTATAAAAATATTTTTAATTTCAAAACCCTGGATGGGAGCTTTAAATTTTTAAATTTATTTTTCATCGATGCAAATCTTCATGATACCAAAAATGGTTTTATTTAAGAAAAACTTGAAATTTTGTAACATTTTAGTTACTATATGTACCACAAAATACCGAATATGCAAAAAAAAAATTAATTTCCCACCCCTTGAGACGAAACCTAAATTTTTTAAAATAATGTTTTACCAATGCATGTATAAAGCGGTTTTATACAAGAAAAACTAAAATTTGTAACAATTTTTGTAACAAAGATTGCAGTATCCAACCCTGGAAACGATATTTTGATTTTTTTAAATCTTTGATACCAAATTTGTTTTGCTAGATTAAAAAATAATTTTAACCAAGAAAAAACGACGTTAGTTGATTTTTGGTTATGTTATTGTATTGAAAAATTCAAATTTCCTAATCCTGAATGGGAACTTTAAATTAAAAATTTTTTTTTCATCCATGCAAATCTTCATGTTACCAAAAACGGTTTTATTTAATGAAAACTTAACATATTTATACATTTTAGTTATTATATGTACCACAAAATACCGAATGTGCCCAAAAAATATTTCAATTTCCCATCCCTGGAGGCGAAAATTAAAACTTTTTAAAATTATTTTTACCAATGCAAGTCTTCATGATGTATAAAGTGGTTTTATTTAAGAAAAACTACAAATTTGTAACCATTTCTGTCACTTTCATGTACTACAATGCATATCAGTTTTCGAACCCTGGAATCGAAATTTGTTTAATTTTTAATTTTAGATAAAAATTCTATTTTGCCAGGACAAAAAATAATTTTAACCAGGAAAAAAACGACGTTAGTTGATTTTTAGTTATTTTAATGTACAAAAAATATTAAAATTTCCTAACCCTGGATAAGAATTTTTAATTTAAAAAGCTTTTTTTTCCATCTATGCAAATCTTCCTGATGTACAAAATGGTTTATTTAAGAAAAACTTAAAATTTTTAAACATTTTAATTATTATATGTACCACGAAATACCGAATGTGTAAAAAAATTCAATTTCCGATCCCTGCAATCGAAAATTTAATTTTTTTAAATTATTTGTTACCAATGGAAGTCTTCATGATGTATAAAGCAGTTTTATTTAAGAAAAACTACAAATTTGTTACCACTTTCGTTACTTTCATGTACTACAAAATATTGCAGTACCGAACTCTGGAATTGAAATTTTGATGTTTTTTTTTAATTTTTGATACCAATTTTGCTTTGCCGAAATAAAAAGTAATTTTAACCAGAAAAAAACGACGTCAGTTGATTAGTTTATTGTATAAAAAAAATTTTAATTTCCTAACCCTGGATGGGAACTTTAAATTTAAAATTTTTTTTCATCGATGCAAATCTTCATTACACCAAAAATTGTTTTATTTAAGAAAAACTTAAAATTTTTAAACATTTTAGTTTTTATATGTACCACAAAATACCGAATGCGCCAAAAAAAAAATGTTTAATATCCCATCCCTGGAAAAAAATTTTTTTGTTATAGTTTTAAATGGACAATTGAGGAGTCCCACAGCATGAAATAGTTTCAATTTTCAAATACGCAAAAAAATAATCGGTTTTTGGTGTTAATTTTGCGTCGAGAAATAGGTGTAAGCTTCCCAGCTCTGGAACCGTCCTTCCGATTTCAATATCACCTGAATTAATATATATATATATATATATATATATATATATATTGTTGTCACAACATTTAGTATCACATAAATATAAATTAATTTAAATTAACTAAAGAGTTTTTATAAACAAGTGTTTAAAACTATAAACATAACAACACGTACATATATTTTCTCTTACTTTTGAGTAATGTCGTCTAGTTTTGAAAAGGGTTAAATCTTTACTAAATTTGTTTTGGTTTATTGTGTTTTGTTATAATATGTCTATACGTATGCGCGCATATATATATATATATATATATATATATATATATATATATATATAATTAAGATACTCGCTTACAAGTTTTAGATCTAACTTTTATGTATTTGTGTTGTTGTTGTGTACTCCAGTTATGATTTCGAAAAAGCCGACAGTACAAATATTTCAGCTTAGCCTGTGTAGAAATATATCTGCCTATTCTATGCGAAGTAAGCAAACTTACTTTTACTTTTATGCAGTTACCATTCGTCATCCCTTGCACCATCAAGGGATGACGAATGCAAAACAGTTGTTACAAACAAGATATCCCCCAAAATATATACAGATTTATTACTGAAAACAAATTAAAAAAGGTCGCGTTTCAAATTTAAAAAATAATTTTAGCAGCAGTTTAATTGCTAATATTGCTTAATTTATGACAGAGATTAAAAAAGAGGAGCAGTACCTTACCTAGATTAGGGCACTAGATGGTGGCGAAACAGTTATCACGGGTAGGAGGTATTTCCTGGACTATGTGGGATACAGCCGGACACGGGTAAAAAGTAAGAAAAAAGGGGTTCGACTTACTTAAGTCTCGTAGAGTTGGGCTACGGATACCTATCCAGTATAAATAGAGATTTCGTGCTTTATATGTAAGCGAGCCGTTTATTGTTATTCGTTGGTTCACCAAGAGTTTTTTGGTTTTACAATTGATTTGTAGTAAGCGCAGTATATATAGGTTGATGGATGTCACAAGTTTAAAATTATGGATGAATTTATTAATAAGCAAAGGTTAAGTCCAACCGAGAGGATTGACTGCTGAATACATAATAATTAATAAGAGAAGTCTAAAGGATCTTTGAGGTAACTTTAAAATAATTTAAATTACTGCTTTCCACATACTGTTTTCGAGTTTCCATTGGAAAAGGGTTACCAGCGCTAGGTGTGTTCTTTATAGGTGTCTTACTACTTTCAACATCCTGCCGGCCCTTGACATATACAGATGGCGCTACGTATAGTCAATATGGTTTAAAGTTGAGGCCAGTCGTTCGAGGGCGCGTACAGTTCCTAGCTCCTACTAAGTTGGTTCCATTGTCCGACATAATCTTCTTCAGTGAGCCTCGTCTGCCAACAAATCTAGTGAATGCCGCCCGGAAGAAATTGGTGGACAGGTCAGAGCACAGCTCAAGATGAACATCTGTCGTGCAAAAGCAGATAAAAATGCAGACGTATCCTTTGTGATATGGAGCGTTTCTAAGAATAGAGCTTTTAATCGGGAATGGGTCTGCAAAATCGAAGCCAGTAATGGTGAAGGGAAGGGAAAGCGTGACTTTCAGCGCGTAGAGCTCCCATCATTTGAGTCCTTACCTTGTTTTTATAGCGGACTCACGTTACACATTTTTAGACGTATAGTTGTATAGCCGATCTTAGTCGCAGTATAAAATAATCTCCATGGACTGCGCGGAGCAGTAAGTTCGTCTCAGCGTGAATGAGAATTCGCTGAACAGTTGGCAAAATCGCGAGTTGAAGGGAAAAATAATGGGATTCCGTTCTTTACGGGTAATGGCGGCTTTAGATATTCTGCCGTTCGTTCGCATTATACTATTTTCATGTAAAAGAAAGATTTGAAAGGTGTAGCGGTCTTTTACGGCTGACTGTTTTATTACCTAGTAAACAGTAGAGTTCTTTGGGATTTTATCTTTGTTTTGTCTCTGCAAGCTCTATGTGGGCAATAGCAGGAATTCGTTGCATTCGGTGTGAGCTGGATTTCTCTGGGACGGCGCCACGGGTTGTAGAGTCCGGGCTCAGGGGCTGTCTCAACTTGATGCGCATTCTTTCTTGTAGAATGAAATCACATCACCGAATCTACCTTAAGTGGCGATAGAAAACGGTTTCGTCCGGCTGAATTTCCCCATCTTGAGAAATGCTTGTTAGAGTGGATTCGTCAGTGCAGAGACCAAAATGTACCGGTGAGTGGTTTCATCTTGAAGGAGAAAGCCAAGTTTTTTGCAAAATCTCTCGGGATTGACGGATTTAATGCCAGTG
This sequence comes from Linnaemya vulpina, assembly GCA_963675445.1. Lineage (NCBI taxonomy): Eukaryota > Metazoa > Arthropoda > Insecta > Diptera > Tachinidae > Linnaemya > Linnaemya vulpina. Next base: position 55,344,102 of record OY776276.1, on the reverse strand, counting down.
AAGGGTGGTTATCAAATTTTAAAAACCGATACTCCATCACATTTAAAACAAGTAAAAGTGCTATATTCGGCTGTGCCGAATCTTATATACCCTTCACTAACGTACGTCTGCTTTCTAACTCATAAAAAAATTTCAGTTATCAAAAAATAAAAACAACTTCAGTTGCATTTATGGTTACTTAAAAAAATATTCAAAATTTCCCAACCCTGAAAACGAAATTTTAATTTTTCAAAAATAAAAGTCTTCATAATGTGAAAGCGGTTTTATTTAAGCAAAAGTACAAGTTTTTAACCATTTTAGTAACGTTCATGTTATACAAAATATTGCAGTGTCCAACCCTGGAATCGAAATTTTTATTTTTTTTTAATTTTTAATACCAATTTTGTTTTGCCGAAATAAAAAATAATTTTAACTTGGAAAAAAACGACGTTAATTGATTTTTGGTTAGGTATTGTATAAAAATATTTTTAATTTCAAAACCCTGGATGGGAGCTTTAAATTTTTAAATTTATTTTTCATCGATGCAAATCTTCATGATACCAAAAATGGTTTTATTTAAGAAAAACTTGAAATTTTGTAACATTTTAGTTACTATATGTACCACAAAATACCGAATATGCAAAAAAAAAATTAATTTCCCACCCCTTGAGACGAAACCTAAATTTTTTAAAATAATGTTTTACCAATGCATGTATAAAGCGGTTTTATACAAGAAAAACTAAAATTTGTAACAATTTTTGTAACAAAGATTGCAGTATCCAACCCTGGAAACGATATTTTGATTTTTTTAAATCTTTGATACCAAATTTGTTTTGCTAGATTAAAAAATAATTTTAACCAAGAAAAAACGACGTTAGTTGATTTTTGGTTATGTTATTGTATTGAAAAATTCAAATTTCCTAATCCTGAATGGGAACTTTAAATTTAAAATATTTTTTTCATCCATGCAAATCTTCATGTTACCAAAAACGGTTTTATTTAATGAAAACTTAACATATTTATACATTTTAGTTATTATATGTACCACAAAATACCGAATGTGCCCAAAAAATATTTCAATTTCCCATCCCTGGAGGCGAAAATTAAAACTTTTTAAAATTATTTTTACCAATGCAAGTCTTCATGATGTATAAAGTGGTTTTATTTAAGAAAAACTACAAATTTGTAACCATTTCTGTCACTTTCATGTACTACAATGCATATCAGTTTTCGAACCCTGGAATCGAAATTTGTTTATTTTTTAATTTTAGATAAAAATTCTATTTTGCCAGGACAAAAAATAGTTTTAACCAGGAAAAAACGACGTTAGTTGATTTTTAGTTATTTTAATGTACAAAAAATATTAAAATTTCCTAACCCTGGATAAGAATTTTTAATTTAAAAAGCTTTTTTTTTCCATCTATGCAAATCTTCCTGATGTATAAAATGGTTTATTTAAGAAAAACTTAAAATTTTTAAACATTTTAATTATTATATGTACCACGAAATACCGAATGTGTAAAAAAATTCAATTTCCGATCCCTGCAATCGAAAATTTAATTTTTTTAAATTATTTGTTACCAATGGAAGTCTTCATGATGTATAAAGCAGTTTTATTTAAGAAAAACTACAAATTTGTTACCACTTTCCTTACTTTCATGTACTACAAAATATTGCAGTACCGAACCCTGGAATTGAAATTTTGATGTTTTTTTTTAATTTTTGATACCAATTTTGCTTTGCCGAAATAAAAAGTAATTTTAACCAGAAAAAAACGACGTCAGTTGATTAGTTTATTGTATAAAAAAAATTTTAATTTCCTAACCCTGGATGGGAATTTTAAATTTAAAATTTTTTTTCATCGATGCAAATCTTCATTACACCAAAAATTGTTTTATTTAAGAAAAACTTAAAATTTTTAAACATTTTAATTTTTATATGTACCACAAAATACCGAATGCGCCAAAAAAAAAAAATGTTTAATATCCCATCCCTGGAAAATTTTTTTTTTTATAGTTTTAAATGGACAATTGAGGAGTCCCACAGCATGAAATAGTTTCAATTTTCAAATACGCAAAAAAATAATCGGTTTTTGGTGTTAATTTTGCGTCGAGAAATAGGTGTAAGCTTCCCAGCTCTGGAACCGTCCTTCCGATTTCAATATCACCTGAATTAATATATATATATATATATATCTATATATATATATATATATATATATATATATATATATATATTGTTGTCACAACATTTAGTATCACATAAATATAAATTAATTTAAATTAACTAAAGAGTTTTTATAAACAAGTGTTTAAAACTAAAAACGTAACAACACGTACATATATTTTCTCTTACTTTTGAGTAATGTCGTCTAGTTTTGAAAAGGGTTAAATCTTTACTAAATTTGTTTTGGTTTATTGTGTTTTGTTATTATATGTCTATACGTATGCACGCATATTATATATATATATATATATATATATATATATATATATATAATTAAGATACTCGCTTAAAAGTTTTAGATCTAACTTTTATGTATTTGTGTTGTTGTTGTGTACTCCAGTTATGATTTCGAAAAAGCCGACAGTACAATTATTTCAGCTTAGCCTGTGTAGAAATATATCTGCCTATTCTATGTGAAGTAAGCAAACTTACTTTTACTTTTATGCAGTTACCATTCGTCATCCCTTGCACCATCAAGGGATGACGAATGCAAAACAGTTGTTACAAACAAGATATCCCCCAAAATATATACAGATTTATTACTGAAAACAAATTAAAAAAGGTCGCGTTTCAAATTTAAAAAATAATTTTAGCAGCAGTTTAATTGCTAATATTGCTTAATTTATGACAGAGATTAAAAAAGAGGAGCAGTACCTTACCTATATTAGGGCACTAGATGGTGGCGAAACAGTTATCATGGGTAGGAGAGATTTCCTGGACTATGTGGGATACAGCCGGACACGGGTAAAAAGTAAGAAAAAAGGGGTTCGACTTACTTAAGTCTCGTAGAGTTGGGCTACGGATACCTATCCAGTATAAATAGAGATTTCGTGCTTTATATGTAAGCGAGCCGTTTATTGTTATTCGTTGGTTCACCAAGAGTTTTTTGGTTTTACAATTGATTTGTAGTAAGCGCAGTATATATAGGTTGATGGATGTCACGAGTTTAAAATTATGGATGAATTTATTAATAAGCAAAGGTTAAGTCCAACCGAGAGGATTGACTGCTGAATACATAATAATTAATAAGAGAAGTCTAAAGGATCTTTAAGGTAACTTTAAAATAATTTAAATTACTGCTTTCCACATACTGTTTTCGAGCTTCCATTGGAAAAGGGTTACCAGCGCTAGGTGTGTTCTTTATAGGTGTCTTACTACTTTCAACATCCTGCCGGCCCTTGACATATACAGATGGCCCTACGTATAGTCAATATGGTTTAAAGTTGAGGCCAGTCGTTCGAGGGCGCGTACAGTTCCTAGCTCCTACTAAGTTGGTTCCATTGTCCGACATAATCTTCTTCAGTGAGCCTCGTCTGCCAACAAATCTAGTGAATGCCGCCCGGAAGAAATTGGTGGACAGGTCAGAGCACAGCTCAAGATGAACATCTGTCGTGCAAAAGCAGATAAAAATGCAGACGTATCCTTTGTGATATGGAGCGTTTCTAAGAATAGAGCTTTTAATCGGGAATGGGTCTGCAAAATCGAAGCCAGTAATGGTGAAGGGAAGGGAAAGCGTGACTTTCAGCGCGTAGAGCTCCCATCATTTGAGTCCTTACCTTGTTTTTATAGCGGACTCACGTTACACATTTTTAGACGTATAGTCGTATAGCCGATCTTAGTCGCAGTATAAAATATTCTCCATGGACTGCGCGGAGCAGTAAGTTCGTCTCAGCGTGAATGAGAATTCGCTGAACAGTTGGCAAAATCGCGAGTTGAAGGGAAAAATAATGGGATTCCGTTCTTTACGGGTAATGGCGGCGTTAGATATTCTGCGGTTTGTTCGCATTATACTATTTTCATGTAAAAGAAAGATTTGAAAGGTGTAGCGGTCTTTTACGGCTGACTGTTTTGTTACCTAGTAAACAGTAGAGTTCTTTGGGATTTTATCTTTGTTTTGTCTCTGCAAGCTCTATGTGGGCAATAGCAGGAATTCGTTGCATTCGGTGTGAGCTGGATTTCTCTGGGACGGCGCCTCGGGTTGTAGAGTCCGGGCTCAGGGGCTGTCTCAACTTGATGCGCATTCTTTCTTGTAGAATGAAATCACATCACCGAATCTACCTTAAGTGGCGATAGAAAACGGTTTCGTCCGGCTGAATTTCCCCATCTTGAGAAATGCTTGTTAGAGTGGATTCGTCAGTGCAGAGACCAAAATGTACCGGTGAGTGGTTTCATCTTGAAGGAGAAAGCCAAGTCTTTTGCAAAATCTCTCGGGATTGACGGATTTAATGCCAGTGAAGGGTGGTTATCAAATTTTAAAAACCGATACTCCATCACATTTAAAACAAGTAAAAGTGCTATATTCGGCTGTGCCGAATCTTATATACCCTTCACTAACGTACGTCTGCTTTCTAACTCATAAAAAAATTTCAGTTATCAAAAAATAAAAACAACTTCAGTTGCATATATGGTTACTTAAAAAATATTCAAAATTTCCCAACCCTGAAAACGAAACTTTAATTTTTCAAAAATAAAAGTCTTCATAATGTGAAAGCGGTTTTATTTAAGCAAAAGTACAAGTTTTTAACCATTTTGGTAACGTTCATGTTATACAAAATATTGCAGTGTCCAACCCTGGAATCGAAATTTTTATTTTTTTTTAATTCTTAATACCAATTTTGTTTTGCCGAAATAAAAAATAATTTTAACTTGGAAAAAAACGACGTTAATTGATTTTTGGTTAGGTATTGTATAAAAATATTTTTAATTTCAAAACCCTGGATGGGAGCTTTAAATTTTTAAATTTATTTTTCATCGATGCAAATCTTCATGATACCAAAAATGGTTTTATTTAAGAAAAACTTGAAATTTTGTAACATTTTAGTTACTATATGTACCACAAAATACCGAATATGCAAAAAAAAAATTAATTTCCCACCCCTTGAGACGAAACCTAAATTTTTTAAAATAATGTCTTACCAATGCATGTATAAAGCGGTTTTATACAAGAAAAACTAAAATTTGTAACAATTTTTGTAACAAAGATTGCAGTATCCAACCCTGGAAACGATATTTTGATTTTTTTAAATCTTTGATACCAAATTTGTTTTGCTAGATTAAAAAATAATTTTAGCCAAGAAAAAACGACGTTAGTTGATTTTTGGTTATGTTATTGTATTGAAAAATTCAAATTTCCTAATCCTGAATGGGAACTTTAAATTTAAAAATTTTTTTTCATCCATGCAAATCTTCATGTTACCAAAAACGGTTTTATTTAATGAAAACTTAACATATTTATACATTTTAGTTATTATATGTACCACAAAATACCGAATGTGCCCAAAAAATATTTCAATTTCCCATCCCTGGAGGCGAAAATTAAAACTTTTTAAAATTATTTTTACCAATGCAAGTCTTCATAATGTATAAAGTGGTTTTATTTAAGAAAAACTACAAATTTGTAACCATTTCTGTCACTTTCATGTACTACAATGCATATCAGTTTTCGAACCCTGGAATCGAAATTTGTTTATTTTTTAATTTTAGATAAAAATTCTATTTTGCCAGGACAAAAAATAATTTTAATCAGGAAAAAACGACGTTAGTTGATTTTTAGTTATTTTAATGTACAAAAAATATTAAAATTTCCTAACCCTGGATAAGAATTTTTAATTTAAAAAGCTTTTTTTATTCCATCTATGCAAATCTTCCTGATGTATAAAATGGTTTATTTAAGAAAAACTTAAAATTTTTAAACATTTTAATTATTATATGTACCACGAAATACCGAATGTGTAAAAAAATTCAATTTCCGATCCCTGCAATCGAAAATTTAATTTTTTTAAATTATTTGTTACCAATGGAAGTCTTCATGATGTATAAAGCAGTTTTATTTAAGAAAAACTACAAATTTGTTACCACTTTCCTTACTTTCATGTACTACAAAATATTGCAGTACCGAACCCTGGAATTGAAATTTTGATGTTTTTTTTTTATTTTTGATACCAATTTTGCTTTGCCGAAATAAAAAGCAATTTTAACCAGAAAAAACGACGTCAGTTGATTAGTTTATTGTATAAAAAAAATTTTAATTTCCTAACCCTGGATAGGAACTTTAAATTTAAAATTTTTTTTCATCTATGCAAATCTTCATTACACCAAAAATTGTTTTATTTAAGAAAAACTTAAAATTTTTAAACATTTTAGTTTTTATATGTACCACAAAATACCGAATGCGCCAAAAAAAAAATGTTTAATATCCCATCCCTGGAAAAAAATTTTTTTGTTATAGTTTTAAATGGACAATTGAGGAGTCCCACAGCATGAAATAGTTTCAATTTTCAAATACGCAAAAAAATAATCGGTTTTTGGTGTTAATTTTGCGTCGAGAAATAGGTGTAAGCTTCCCAGCTCTGGAACCGTCCTTCCGATTTCAATATCACCTGAATTAATATATATATATATATATATATATATATATATATATATATATTGTTGTCACAACATTTAGTATCACATAAATATAAATTAATTTAAATTAACTAAAGAGTTTTTATAAACAAGTGTTTAAAACTATAAACATAACAACACGTACATATATTTTCTCTTACTTTTGAGTAATGTCGTCTAGTTTTGAAAAGGGTTAAATCTTTACTAAATTTGTTTTGTTTTATTGTGTTTTGTTATTATATGTCTATACGTATGCGCGCATATTTATATATATATATATATATATATATATATATATGTATATATATATATAATTAAGATACTCGCTTACAAGTTTTAGATCTAACTTTTATGTATTTGTGTTGTTGTTGTGTACTCCAGTTATGATTTCGAAAAAGCCGACAGTACAAATATTTCAGCTTAGCCTGTGTAGAAATATATCTGCCTATTCTATGCGAAGTAAGCAAACTTACTTTTACTTTTATGCAGTTACCATTCGTCATCCCTTGCACCATCAAGGGATGACGAATGCAAAACAGTTGTTACAAACAAGATATCCCCCAAAATATATACAGATTTATTACTGAAAACAAATTAAAAAAGGTCGCGTTTCAAATTTAAAAAATAATTTTAGCAGCAGTTTAATTGCTAATATTGCTTAATTTATGACAGAGATTAAAAAAGAGGAGCAGTACCTTACCTAGATTAGGGCACTAGATGGTGGCGAAACAGTTATCACGGGTAGGAGGGATTTCCTGGACTATGTGGGATACAGCCGGACACGGGTAAAAAGTAAGAAAAAAGGGGTTAGACTTACTTAAGTCTCGTAGAGTTGGGCTACGGATACCTATCCAGTATAAATAGAGATTTCGTGCTTTATATGTAAGCGAGCCGTTTATTGTTATTCGTTGGTTCACCAAGAGTTTTTTGGTTTTACAATTGATTTGTAGTAAGCGCAGTATATATAGGTTGATGGATGTCACGAGTTTAAAATTATGGATGAATTTATTAATAAGCAAAGGTTAAGTCCAACCGAGAGGATTGACTGCTGAATACATAATAATTAATAAGAGAAGTCTAAAGGATCTTTAAGGTAACTTTAAAATAATTTAAATTACTGCTTTCCACATACTGTTTTCGAGTTTCCATTGGAAAAGGGTTAACAGCGCTAGGTGTGTTCTTTATAGGTGTCTTACTACTTTCAACATCCTGCCGGCCCTTGACATATACAGATGGCCCTACGTATAGTCAATATGGTTTAAAGTTGAGGCCAGTCGTTCGAGGGCGCGTACAGTTCCTAGCTCCTACTAAGTTGGTTCCATTGTCCGACATAATCTTCTTCAGTGAGCCTCGTCTGCCAACAAATCTAGTGAATGCCGCCCGGAAGAAATTGGTGGACAGGTCAGAGCACAGCTCAAGATGAACATCTGTCGTGCAAAAGCAGATAAAAATGCAGACGTATCCTTTGTGATATGGAGCGTTTCTAAGAATAGAGCTTTTAATCGGGAATGGGTCTGCAAAATCGAAGCCAGTAATGGTGAAGGGAAGGGAAAGCGTGACTTTCAGCGCGTAGAGCTCCCATCATTTGAGTCCTTACCTTGTTTTTATAGCGGACTCACGTTACACATTTTTAGACGTATAGTCGTATAGCCGATCTTAGTCGCAGTATAAAATATTCTCCATGCACTGCGCGGATCAGTAAGTTCGTCTCAGCGTGAATGAGAATTCGCTGAACAGTTGGCAAAATCGCGAGTTGAAGGGAAAAATAATGGGATTCCGTTCTTTACGGGTAATGGCGGCGTTAGATATTCTGCCGTTCGTTCGCATTATACTATTTTCATGTAAAAGAAAGATTTGAAAGGTGTAGCGGTCTTTTACGGCTGACTGTTTTGTTACCTAGTAAACAGTAGAGTTCTTTGGGATTTTATCTTTGTTTTGTCTCTGCAAGCTCTATGTGGGCAATAGCAGGAATTCGTTGCATTCGGTGTGAGCTGGATTTCTCTGGGACGGCGCCACGGGTTGTAGAGTCCGGGCTCAGGGGCTGTCTCAACTTGATGCGCATTCTTTCTTGTAGAATGAAATCACATCACCGAATCTACTTTAAGTGGCGATAGAAAACGGTTTCGTCCGGCTGAATTTCCCCATCTTGAGAAATGCTTGTTAGAGTGGATTCGTCAGTGCAGAGACCAAAATGTACCGGTGAGTGGTTTCATCTTGAAGGAGAAAGCCAAGTTTTTTGCAAAATCTCTCGGGATTGACGGATTTAATGCCAGTGAAGGGTGGTTATCAAATTTTAAAAACCGATACTCCATCACATTTAAAACAAGTAAAAGTGCTATATTCGGCTGTGCCGAATCTTATATACCCTTCACTAACGTACGTCTGCTTTCTAACTCATAAAAAAATTTCAGTTATCAAAAAATTAAAACAACTTCAGTTGCATTTATGGTTACTTAAAAAAATATTCAAAATTTCCCAACCCTGAAAACGAAATTTTAATTTTTCAAAAATAAAAGTCTTCATAATGTGAAAGCGGTTTTATTTAAGCAAAAGTACAAGTTTTTAACCATTTTAGTAACGTTCATGTTATACAAAATATTGCAGTGTCCAACCCTGGAATCGAAATTTTTATTTTTTTTTAATTCTTAATACCAATTTTGTTTTGCCGAAATAAAAAATAATTTTAACTTGGAAAAAAACGACGTTAATTGATTTTTGGTTAGGTATTGTATAAAAATATTTTTAATTTCAAAACCCTGGATGGGAGCTTTAAATTTTTAAATTTATTTTTCATCGATGCAAATCTTCATGATACCAAAAATGGTTTTATTTAAGAAAAACTTGAAATTTTGTAACATTTTAGTTACTATATGTACCACAAAATACCAAATATGCCAAAAAAAATTAATTTCCCACCCCTTGAGACGAAACCTAAATTTTTTAAAATAATGTTTTACCAATGCATGTATAAAGCGGTTTTATACAAGAAAAACTAAAATTTGTAACAATTTTTGTAACAAAGATTGCAGTATCCAACCCTGGAAACGATATTTTGATTTTTTAAATCTTTGATACCAAATTTGTTTTGCTAGATTAAGAAATAATTTTAACCAAGAAAAAACGACGTTAGTTGATTTTTGGTTACGTTATTGTATTGAAAAATTCAAATTTCCTAATCCTGAATGGGAACTTTAAATTTAAAAATTTTTTTTCATCCATGCAAATCTTCATGTTACCAAAAACGGTTTTATTTAATGAAAACTTAACATATTTATACATTTTAGTTATTATATGTACCACAAAATACCGAATGTGCCCAAAAAATATTTCAATTTCCCATCCCTGGAGGCGAAAATTAAAACTTTTTAAAATTATTTTTACCAATGCAAGTCTTCATGATGTATAAAGTGGTTTTATTTAAGAAAAACTACAAATTTGTAACCATTTCTGTCACTTTCATGTACTACAATGCATATCAGTTTTCGAACCCTGGAGTCGAAATTTGTTTATTTTTTAATTTTAGATAAAAATTCTATTTTGCCAGGACAAAAAATAATTTTAACCAGGAAAAAACGACGTTAGTTGATTTTTAGTTATTTTACTGTACAAAAAATATTAAAATTTCCTAACCCTGGTTAAGAATTTTTAATTTAAAAAGTTTTTTTTTTCCATCTATGCAAATCTTTCTGATGTATAAAATGGTTTATTTAAGAAAAACTTAAAATTTGTAAACATTTTAATTATTATATGTACCACGAAATACCGAATGTGTAAAAAAAATTCAATTTCCGATCCCTGCAATCGAAAATTTAATTTTTTTAAATTATTTGTTACCAATGGAAGTCTTTATGATGTATAAAGCAGTTTTATTTAAGAAAAACTACAAATTTGTTACCACTTTCGTTACTTTCATGTACTACAAAATATTGCAGTACCGAACACTGGAATTGAAATTTTGATGTTTTTTTTTTAATTTTTGATACCAATTTTGCTTTGCCGAAATAAAAAGTAATTTTAACCAGAAAAAAACGACGTCAGTTGATTAGTTTATTGTATAACAAAAATTTTAATTTCCTAACCCTGGATGGGAACTTTAAATTTAAAATTTTTTTTCATCAATGCAAATCTTCATTACACCAAAAATTGTTTTATTTAAGAAAAACTTAAAATTTTTAAACATTTTAGTTTTTATATGTACCACAAAATACCGAATGCGCCAAAAAAAAAAAATGTTTAATATCCCATCCCTGGAAAAATTTTTTTTTGTTATAGTTTTAAATGGACAATTGAGGAGTCCCACAGCATGAAATAGTTTCAATTTTCAAATACGCAAAAAAATAATCGGTTTTTGGTGTTAATTTTGCGTCGAGAAATAGGTGTAAGCTTCCCAGCTCTGGAACCGTCCTTCCGATTTCAATATCACCTGAATTAATATATATATATATATATATATATATATATATATATATATATATATTGTTGTCACAACATTTAGTATCACATAAATATAAATTAATTTAAATGAACTAAAGAGTTTTTATAAACAAGTGTTTAAAACTATAAACATAACAACACGTACATATATTTTCTCTTACTTTTGAGTAATGTCGTCTAGTTTTGAAAAGGGTTAAATCTTTACTAAATTTGTTTTGTTTTATTGTGTTTTGTTATTATATGTCTATACGTATGCGCGCATATTTATATATATATATATATATATATATATATATATATATATAATTAAGATACTCGCTTACAAGTTTTAGATCTAACTTTTATGTATTTGTGTTGTTGTTGTGTACTCCAGTTATGATTTCGAAAAAGCCGACAGTACAAATATTTCAGCTTAGCCTGTGTAGAAATATATCTGCCTATTCTATGCGAAGTAAGCAAATTTACTTTTACTTTTATGCAGTTACCATTCGTCATCCCTTGCACCATCAAGGGATGACGAATGCAAAACAGTTGTTACAAACAAGATATCCCCCAAAATATATACAGATTTATTACTGAAAACAAATTAAAAAAGGTCGCGTTTCAAATTTAAAAAATAATTTTAGCAGCAGTTTAATTGCTAATATTGCTTAATTTATGACAGAGATTAAAAAAGAGGAGCAGTACCTTACCTAGATTAGGGCACTAGATGGTGGCGAAACAGTTATCACGGGTAGGAGGGATTTCCTGGACTATGTGGGATACAGCCGGACACGGGTAAAAAGTAAGAAAAAAGGGGTTAGACTTACTTAAGTCTCGTAGAGTTGGGCTACGGATACCTATCCAGTATAAATAGAGATTTCGTGCTTTATATGTAAGCGAGCCGTTTATTGTTATTCGTTGGTTCACCAAGAGTTTTTTGGTTTTACAATTGATTTGTAGTAAGCGCAGTATATATAGGTTGATGGATGTCACGAGTTTAAAATTATGGATGAATTTATTAATAAGCAAAGGTTAAGTCCAACCGAGAGGATTGACTGCTGAATACATAATAATTAATAAGAGAAGTCTAAAGGATCTTTAAGGTAACTTTAAAATAATTTAAATTACTGCTTTCCACATACTGTTTTCGAGTTTCCATTGGAAAAGGGTTAACAGCGCTAGGTGTGTTCTTTATAGGTGTCTTACTACTTTCAACATCCTGCCGGCCCTTGACATATACAGATGGCCCTACGTATAGTCAATATGGTTTAAAGTTGAGGCCAGTCGTTCGAGGGCGCGTACAGTTCCTAGCTCCTACTAAGTTGGTTCCATTGTCCGACATAATCTTCTTCAGTGAGCCTCGTCTGCCAACAAATCTAGTGAATGCCGCCCGGAAGAAATTGGTGGACAGGTCAGAGCACAGCTCAAGATGAACATCTGTCGTGCAAAAGCAGATAAAAATGCAGACGTATCCTTTGTGATATGGAGCGTTTCTAAGAATAGAGCTTTTAATCGGGAATGGGTCTGCAAAATCGAAGCCAGTAATGGTGAAGGGAAGGGAAAGCGTGACTTTCAGCGCGTAGAGCTCCCATCATTTGAGTCCTTACCTTGTTTTTATAGCGGACTCACGTTACACATTTTTAGACGTATAGTCGTATAGCCGATCTTAGTCGCAGTATAAAATATTCTCCATGCACTGCGCGGATCAGTAAGTTCGTCTCAGCGTGAATGAGAATTCGCTGAACAGTTGGCAAAATCGCGAGTTGAGGGGAAAAATAATGGGATTCCGTTCTTTACGGGTAATGGCGGCGTTAGATATTCTGCCGTTCGTTCGCATTATACTATTTTCATGTAAAAGAAAGATTTGAAAGGTGTAGCGGTCTTTTACGGCTGACTGTTTTGTTACCTAGTAAACAGTAGAGTTCTTTGGGATTTTATCTTTGTTTTGTCTCTGCAAGCTCTATGTGGGCAATAGCAGGAATTCGTTGCATTCGGTGTGAGCTGGATTTCTCTGGGACGGCGCCACGGGTTGTAGAGTCCGGGCTCAGGGGCTGTCTCAACTTGATGCGCATTCTTTCTTGTAGAATGAAATCACATCACCGAATCTACCTTAAGTGGCGATAGAAAACGGTTTCGTCCGGCTGAATTTCCCCATCTTGAGAAATGCTTGTTAGAGTGGATTCGTCAGTGCAGAGACCAAAATGTACCGGTGAGTGGTTTCATCTTGAAGGAGAAAGCCAAGTTTTTTGCAAAATCTCTCGGGATTGACGGATTTAATGCCAGTGAAGGGTGGTTATCAAATTTTAAAAACCGATACTCCATCACATTTAAAACAAGTAAAAGTGCTATATTCGGCTGTGCCGAATCTTATATACCCTTCACTAACGTACGTCTGCTTTCTAACTCATAAAAAAATTTCAGTTATCAAAAAATAAAAACAACTTCAGTTGCATTTATGGTTACTTAAAAAAATATTCAAAATTTCCCAACCCTGAAAACGAAATTTTAATTTTTCAAAAATAAAAGTCTTCATAATGTGAAAGCGGTTTTATTTAAGCAAAAGTACAAGTTTTTAACCATTTTAGTAACGTTCATGTTATACAAAATATTGCAGTGTCCAACCCTGGAATCGAAATTTTTATTTTTTTTTAATTTTTAATACCAATTTTGTTTTGCCGAAATAAAAAATAATTTTAACTTGGAAAAAAACGACGTTAATTGATTTTTGGTTAGGTATTGTATAAAAATATTTTTAATTTCAAAACCCTGGATGGGAGCTTTAAATTTTTAAATTTATTTTTCATCGATGCAAATCTTCATGATACCAAAAATGGTTTTATTTAAGAAAAACTTGAAATTTTGTAACATTTTAGTTACTATATGTACCACAAAATACCAAATATGCCAAAAAAAATTAATTTCCCACCCCTTGAGACGAAACCTAAATTTTTTAAAATAATGTTTTACCAATGCATGTATAAAGCGGTTTTATACAAGAAAAACTAAAATTTGTAACAATTTTTGTAACAAAGATTGCAGTATCCAACCCTGGAAACGCTATTTTGATTTTTTTAAATCTTTGATACCAAATTTGTTTTGCTAGATTAAAAAATAATTCTAACCAAGAAAAAACGACGTTAGTTGATTTTTGGTTATGTTATTGTATTGAAAAATTCAAATTTCCTAATCCTGAATAGGAACTTTAAATTAAAAAATTTTTTTTCATCCATGCAAATCTTCATGTTACCAAAAACGGTTTTATTTAATGAAAACTTAACATATTTATACATTTTAGTTATTATATGTACCACAAAATACCGAATGTGCCCAAAAAATATTTCAATTTCCCATCCCTGGAGGCGAAAATTAAAACTTTTTAAAATTATTTTTACCAATGCAAGTCTTCATGATGTATAAAGTGGTGTTATTTAAGAAAAACTACAAATTTGTAACCATTTCTGTCACTTTCATGTACTACAATGCATATCAGTTTTCGAACCCTGGAGTCGAAATTTGTTTATTTTTTAATTTTAGATAAAATTTCTATTTTGCCAGGACAAAAAATAATTTTAACCAGGAAAAAACGACGTTAGTTGATTTTTAGTTATTTTACTGTACAAAAAATATTAAAATTTCCTAACCCTGGATAAGAATTTTTAATTTAAAAAGTTTTTTTTTTCCATCTATGCAAATCTTCCTGATGTATAAAATGGTTTATTTAAGAAAAACTTAAAATTTTTAAACATTTTAATTATTATATGTACCACGAAATACCGAATGTGTAAAAAAATTCAATTTCCGATCCCTGCAATCGAAAATTTAATTTTTTTAAATTATTTGTTACCAATGGAAGTCTTCATGATGTATAAAGCAGTTTTATTTAAGAAAAACTACAAATTTGTTACCACTTTCGTTACTTTCATGTACTACAAAATATTGCAGTACCGAACACTGGAATTGAAATTTTGATTTTTTTTTTTAATTTTTGATACCAATTTTGCTTTGCCGAAATAAAAAGTAATTTTAACCAGAAAAAAACTACGTCAGTTGATTAGTTTATTGTATAACAAAAATTTTAATTTCCTAACCCTGGATGGGAACTTTAAATTTAAAATTTTTTTTCATCAATGCAAATCTTCATTACACCAAAAATTGTTTTATTTAAGAAAAACTTAAAATTTTTAAACATTTTAGTTTTTATATGTACCACAAAATACCGAATGCGCCAAAAAAAAAAATGTTTAATATCCCATCCCTGGAAAAATTTTTTTTTGTTATAGTTTTAAATGGACAATTGAGGAGTCCCACAGCATGAAATAGTTTCAATTTTCAAATACGCAAAAAAATAATCGGTTTTTGGTGTTAATTTTGCGTCGAGAAATAGGTGTAAGCTTCCCAGCTCTGGAACCGTCCTTCCGATTTCAATATCACCTGAATTAATATATATATATATATATATATATATATATATATATATTGTTGTCACAACATTTAGTATCACATAAATATAAATTAATTTAAATTAACTAAAGAGTTTTTATAAACAAGTGTTTAAAACTATAAACATAACAACACGTACATATATTTTCTCTTACTTTTGAGTAATGTCGTCTAGTTTTGAAAAGGGTTAAATCTTTACTAAATTTGTTTTGTTTTATTGTGTTTTGTTATTATATGTCTATACGTATGCGCGCATATTTATATATATATATATATATATATAATTAAGATACTCGCTTACAAGTTTTAGATCTAACTTTTATGTATTTGTGTTGTTGTTGTGTACTCCAGTTATGATTTCGAAAAAGCCGACAGTACAAATATTTCAGCTTAGCCTGTGTAGAAATATATCTGCCTATTCTATGCGAAGTAAGCAAACTTACTTTTACTTTTATGCAGTTGCCATTCGTCATCCCTTGCACCATCAAGGGATGACGAATGCAAAACAGTTGTTACAAACAAGATATCCCCCAAAATATATACAGATTTATTACTGAAAACAAATTAAAAAAGGTCGCGTTTCAAATTTAAAAAATAATTTTAGCAGCAGTTTAATTGCTAATATTGCTTAATTTATGACAGAGATTAAAAAAGAGGAGCAGTACCTTACCTAGATTAGGGCACTAGATGGTGTCGAAACAGTTATCACGGGTAGGAGGGATTTCCTGGACTATGTGGGATACAGCCGGACACGGGTAAAAAGTAAGAAAAAAGGGGTTCGACTTACTTAAGTCTCGTAGAGTTGGGCTACGGATACCTATCCAGTATAAATAGAGATTTCGTGCTTTATATGTAAGCGAGCCGTTTATTGTTATTCGTTGGTTCACCAAGAGTTTTTTGGTTTTACAATTGATTTGTAGTAAGCGCAGTATATATAGGTTGATGGATGTCACGAGTTTAAAATTATGGATGAATTTATTAATAAGCAAAGGTTAAGTCCAACCGAGAGGATTGACTGCTGAATACATAATAATTAATAAGAGAAGTCTAAAGGATCTTTAAGGTAACTTTAAAATAATTTAAATTACTGCTTTCCACATACTGTTTTCGAGTTTCCATTGGAAAAGGGTTAACAGCGCTAGGTGTGTTCTTTATAGGTGTCTTACTACTTTCAACATCCTGCCGGCCCTTGACATATACAGATGGCCCTACGTATAGTCAATATGGTTTAAAGTTGAGGCCAGTCGTTCGAGGGCGCGTACAGTTCCTAGCTCCTACTAAGTTGGTTCCATTGTCCGACATAATCTTCTTCAGTGAGCCTCGTCTGCCAACAAATCTAGTGAATGCCGCCCGGAAGAAATTGGTGGACAGGTCAGAGCACAGCTCAAGATGAACATCTGTCGTGCAAAAGCAGATAAAAATGCAGACGTATCCTTTGTGATATGGAGCGTTTCTAAGAATAGAGCTTTTAATCAAGAATTGGTCTGCAAAATCGAAGCCAGTAATGGTGAAGGGAAGGGAAAGCGTGACTTTCAGCGCGTAGAGCTCCCATCATTTGAGTCCTTACCTTGTTTTTATAGCGGACTCACGTTACACATTTTTTGGCGTATAGTCGTATAGCCGATCTTAGTCGAAGTACAAAGTATTCTCCATGGACTACGCGGAGCAGTAAGTTCGTCTCAGCATGCATCAGGAGGTTTTACGAGAATTCGATGAACAGTTGGTAAAATCGCGAGTTGAAGGGAAAAATAATGGGATTCCGTTCTTTACGGGTAATGGCGGCGTTAGATATTCTGCCGTTCGTTCGCATTACACTATTTTCATGTAAAAAAAAAGGTTTGAAGGGTGTAGCTGTCTTTTACGGCTGACTGTTTTGTTACCTAGTAAACAGTAGAGTTCTTTGGGATTTTGTCTTTGTTTTGTGTCTGCAAGCTCTATGTGGGCAATAGCGGGAATTCGTTGCATTCGGTATGACCTGGATTTCTCTGGGACGGCGCCTCGGGTTGTAGAGTCCGGGCTCAGGGGCCGTCTCAACTTGATGTACGTTCTTTCGCGTAGGGTTTCAATAACTCGTCGCACATAGGACAAGACCCCTACGGCCTTATCCTACTGAAAGAAGCGCTCGAGGAGCTCTTCGCCTTCGGGAAATAGGTGAAACACAGCAACTTTGTGTGTCTCTTCGAGCGAATTTTCTGTAATAGTTATGGGCTTTAGCCATTCTTCGGGGACTTTAAAAGCCAAATTAGGCCACTCCACTATATAGTGTTGCCTACAAGCTGGTCTGCGCTGCACCCTCGGGAGCCTAGATCCGCTGAGTTATTAGCAGACCTTACATGTCGACACAAGACATTGCCGACATTTCGTCTTATTTCTGCGGTTCTATTGGCGACATAAGTTTTCCAAGTGTTTGGAGGTTTATCGAGCCAGCCGAGTACGATAGAAGAGTCGAATGGGTAATTAATTCCCCTCCAATTCAATGGATCTGGAATCGTTTAACATTAATTGCTGCTGCGGTTTTCTAAAAATACATTTTCCCCCCCGTAACTGAATTTGCACTACCGCTGAGGGAAGCAGAGTACCTTCCGCAAACGATTTGTTATGGGCCTGCGCCACACGAGTAGCTGTCATCGCCGCATTATTTTTCCTGGCTTGAGCGTAAGTTCCAGGAAAAAAATCTAAAGGGGATTCAGTGGGATTCGTCTTGGCAGGCTCAGTGAAATGTAACAGCGAGTGATGGTTTTTCTGACAATGCGTACACGAGAACGTACTGGGGCAGTCCTTTCTGAGGTGACTGTAAGCTAGGCAATTTAAACACACCTGATTGTTGAAAATGAACTGATATCTAGCCTGGGGGGTCAAAGCTTAGAAACCGTGAATAATTTTTCAACGGATGATTAGCTTCGCATATCTTACAGGGGTATCGGGTTGCTTCTACTTTCGTATATCGGTTATTTGGCCAGCCTGATTCTTTATTCTGAAACAGCGGTTGTGCATCTTGTTTGCGAGGCTCCAGACACTCCAAAACTTCATATCTATTAGAGAGAAATCTGTCCATCTCCTCCCATTTAACTAGATTCATATGGTACTCTAGATTTTGTTCCCATAAAGATAGAGTTTCTATTGGCAATACTGGAGCAAAGAATCACTACATTCGCCTATTGGAACATCTTGAGATTTTATCGCTAAGAAGCAGTCGTTAATTGTGGTTTGAATTTATCGTACTATTTTCAACTGTGACTGGGGATAGATTAAGGAGAATTTTAATCTGATTCTTTAAGGTGAAATTATTAGAGCATAACTTATATATTTTAATTATACTACCTGCCTGACCTTGAACCTTCAGCCTTAGGTAATATAATTTGTGAACAACGGGTATTCTCGGGTTGTCTATGTATACGGCCGTAAACATGTCTCGGAAGGACGGCCACTCTTCATAGCCCCCGTATGAGATATCTATGTCACAGGGCGGGACTTTGACGTGAGCAAAGTTATATTCGTTAAAGGAGGGGAGGGTGGTCGTTGTCATCACATTTCCATCGGCTTCGATATGTAATATGCACTAGTGCAAGTTGAGTACTTGCCTGTGACCGATTTCATAAATCCTTTCTCTGATTTTGCATCCTTGTCTACACAAACAATTCGCGTATCTTTCGTTGAGATCTTGTAGTGTTACCTTGAGAAGGGTTTCTCTGAAATCTTCGGGCGGAGTATTGTCAAATTCAGAGCAGAAGGTGATAAGGTCGTCGGAATCGAAAATGAATTCTTCCTCCATCTTTGACAATGGCTGATTAATTCTTGTATAAAGAATCGTGGACGAGTTTGCAAAGGGTTCTCCGAGAGTGGATTTGCTCTGAACTTAATCATAAGAATTCTATTAAATTAGAGAAACTCTGTATGCGTTCTAAGCTATCGAGGGGATTTAGATACTAAAATTTCGACCTAATATGGAATTTAATTTACACTATCAATGGGGTCTACAATATACAAATGTATAGGGAACCGCAAAATTTTACTCAATTTATACCATAATCTAATAATTCTGCTTTTTTTCCTTCCTTTATTATCACAGAGACTTGCGACCTTTGAATTCATTGTAGACTATACCTTACTGTTCGCTGGGATTTTGCGAATATATGCTGGGTTACCTTTCTATTTTTCTTCTGTTTCTCTATTTTTTGTTGTTCTCGGAGGATTGCGAAGCTTATTTTAATCTAGAAGATTTAAATTCCTAGTGGTAAGCGGGGATTCGCTAATGTAATTTGGGGAATACTATTACAATCTTAAATGTCGCGGGTGTTTGCGAAATTTAAAATTATTATAATAATATTTTATAGGGGGAATTCATGAATGTCCTTTGTACACCACTAAATGTTTGTTCGGGTTAGCGAAATTAATAATAAGGAAAAAATGTTCATCCACGAATTTAATTTGTGGTTTTAAACGGTTTAATCATTAAACATTCGCTGGGATTTGTGACGTTTAATCTATGCCTTGGTATGTAATGCTCTTAATCTTCCTGGCGATTTGGGAATTTAACGGAGTAGTCGACTTATTTGTGTTTGCTGGGATTCGTGAACTTTTGGTTTGCAATTTATAATTCCCGTTCCTTTATCGATCTACTTTATTGAGCAAATCTAATGTTAAATGATTTCTTGGAGTTTGTGCTCGCTTTTAGAAAAGTCGAACATGCCTAAAACATTTTTATTAAGAAAGATTATAACAAAAATTAATTTTTTTTTTCTAATATAACATATATTTCTATTAAGAAGGTTAATTTCGAAGTTATTGATAAGAAAAAAATTCAAAATTTTAAATTTTGCAAGAAATATAAGTCATTAAATAAAATAGTTCAGTTTTTTTTAACTCAAAAGGAAAATCGGACAAATTAGTAATTTTTTAATAACATAAATAAAAACGAACAATAATATATAAATAAATTTATACAGAATAATTTTTAGTATTTTGCGACATTGCCTTTAGACTGAATAACTTTTTGTTGTATTTTTTGCTTTGTTTGACATTATTCCTTAAAATGTTTAGGTAAGCAAGTTCGCCCCTTTTATCCATCAATAAATTTTAAATTATCTACTCCAGCGCTTGACATACAGCCCCAAACCATGACAGAACCTCCCTCTTGTTGTTTAACTGTAGCTCTAGTATTTTTAACTGAAACTCAGTGTTTGGTTTTCGCCAAAAATATTCTTCCAATCAGATTCTTATTTTTAGAAAATATGTACATTCCAATTGGCTTTATGAAGGTTCTGTATAAGACGAATGTAAATTTAATCTTTATACCTTATTATACATATATTACGTTTATTCAGTCAATTGAGCGAGGTGAATCTTTCATTCAAATTATCGTTTTTAGCTCAGTTGTTTCAGTTGATTCATTAGATCTGTCTCTTTCAGTAGCTCTTTTCAGTGATGTTTCAGTTTGTATGTCAAAATCCATACGAAAAAAATGAATTAATTCACATACATGTGTTAATGCATACAGGGATTTAGTGCTCTTTATTTATATAGTTGCCAGCTACTGAAACAACTGAGCTATTGAATGAACTGAGCTAGTGAAACAACTGAGTTCCTGAATAAACTGAAGTACTGAACCAACTGAGCTCCTGAATGAACTGAAACAACTAAATGAATTAATTCAGTAAAGTGAGCGGAGCTAAAAAGAGCGCTCACTCAAAAGAGGTGTTTTGTACAGCTCTATACTTGTGCTCTTGCACTTGTTGTTTTTATTAATTTGATTCTCCTATATGCTGGTTTATTATGCGTTGTTGGCGATGACTAATTACGTCATCAAAACGAAGAGTTTTGTGCACATTTAGAAACGTCTTCTTCGACATAATAGAGCGGAATATTGGACGTCCATAGTCAGCATGAAATAAGTGTTGCAAATTTTCATTCTTTGACCTAGCAGTGAATTTGGAATAATTTCACGAATTATATTATGATTTCTATTATATAATTATATGTTGATACTAGTATCAACACTCCAAAGTAGACATGCAACAAATCTGTATCAAGTTCAACATTGTTATTTCCATCTAAAGGCTTGTTGTGCTTTTATGTATTTGATTTGTATTTGCTATTGCAGTCACCTCTTATAAATTCACACTGAGCTGACTGAATTAGACATAAAGTAAATACAATTATAACAGTAGTACCAATGCCAAGCTCTCTGCCACAGAGGGCGAGCGTCTCATATGTGATTTCATATGGAACATTTCTGTACCATAAGATCGAATTATGAAGTTTTGAAATTACAACAAAACTTTGCAATAAATTTGTCTAAATAATGCAAAAAGCCAATTACCCACAATGCACTTACAAAGTCGTTAAATATTGAAATAAAATTTTCACTGACAAAAAAAAAAAACAAAGAGTAAACCAAATTTCTTATGGAACATTTTGTTCCGAGGATCACTCTACGGTTAAAAGTGCTTGTGTATTATGCTCATTTTGATTGCATCTATCAGAGGTCTCAGAAATTTACAAGAAAATTAATCGGCACCTTCAATACAATGTACACCTTGATTACTCTATAGACATTGCATTTCTTTCGTTGTGTAACAATATATATATATATATATATATATATATATATATATGTATATATATATATATATATATATATATATATATACATATATATATATATACATATATATATATATATATATATATATATATATATATAGAATATAATATATGTATATATATATATATATATATATATATATATATAGAATATAATATATTTATATATATATATATATATATATATATATATACCATGCCCAGAGGTTTCGCGAAGTTACCAGACGATGTCATTTTTGCTATATAAAGGCGCTGCCAAAGCTCAGTGAGGGAGTGTGATTTCAAATGTAGGCGTGTTAACATCGCTAAGTGTTGAGTAGTACAAATACTAGTGTTAATAAAGTTATAAATAAAGTGTTGCCGTATTATATTTCAAAAATTAATTTGTCCCTGTTTTAATTTGATGCAATAAAATAAATCCTTTAAGGATAAGGAATAAAACCGTTTTGACGAAAAGGTTTAAAAACGTAACAATTGGTGTCAAGTGGGATTGCAAAAATAATTAAAAGGACATTGCAATTTAGGAAAAAAAGGGCATTAAAAAAAATTAATAAAATAAATAATCATGAAATTTGATGAGCTGAAAAAGGAGCTCAGTAAGCACGAATTGCCAACTGCAGGTAACAAGGCTGAACTGCAGTAGAGGCTGATAGATGAGTTTAAGAATCGCGGCATGGACATCGGGACATACGAGTTTGAGGACAAAGACGATGTGCAGGTATGCCCTCCTGCCACAACCAGCAGCATGGACATAAATTCAATGTTCGCTGATATGACGATCCAGATAAAAGGAATCAGTGATACACAAACTGCATCAAAAATCAGAAGTGACAAGCTTGTAGCCGAAATAAGTGAAATAAAACAAAACTCTCAGCAGATGCACGAGGCATCAAGGACCAGCAGTGACAAGCTGGTAGCCAAAATAACTGAAATAAAACAGAACTCTCAGCAGATGCAAGACAAGCTTGTAGCCGAAATAACTGAAATAAAAGGGAACTCTCAGCAAATGCAGGAAAAGCTTGTAGCCGAAACTCAGCAGATGCAGGAAAAACTTGTAGCCGAAATACAGGAGTTAAATAAAGTCATGAACGAGACGCTGGTAGAGGTTTCTGAAGCCATTAACAGGAGGGTGGATTCTATTGAGAATAAATTCTCAGAGCTGGCGGATAGAGTCCAACATCTAGAAATCGGTGGCCTGGAACAGCATGCAAAGGAGTTTGAAGAGAAATTGCATGCTCTACAGGACAAAATGCATAACTTGGAGTGTAGTGGCGGGCCAGTACGAGCAGTTGCGGAAGTTTCTGCGCGGATAAAAGTGCCATGCTTCGACGGCAGCGTACCATTAGGCATCTTCAAATTCCAGTTCGAGACGGTTGCTAGCAGAAATGGATGGGATGCTGAAGAAAAGGCCATAGAGTTGATTTTGTCCTTAAAGGGTACAGCCGCAGAGGTACTTGAGACTGTGCCAGTAAGCAGCAGAAACAACTATAATGAAATAATGGTAGCATTGCAGCGCAAGCATGGTGCTGAGCACAGAAGCCTAAAGAATCTCTACAAGATTTCGCAGTGGAAATCGAGCGTTTAGTGCAGCTCACATATCCAGGCGAGAGTCACCCGTTCCTGGACCACTTTAAAACTGAGGCTTTCATTAACGGCATTCGCGACTCTGATGTTAAACTGGCGGTGTGCGCTACGCAGAAATCCACTTTCGCTGAAACTGTTTCATTTGCGCTGGCTCAAGAGACTGCAAGGATGGTTTTCAAGCCACAGGTATGTAAAGTGCGGAATGTGGAGATTTTGTCTGAGGAGGATAACAACCTAACGTTAAGGAGGCAATGTGACAACTGCTGGCAGAAAATGCTATCAAAGAAAAGCCTAAGTGCTTTAACTGAGGAAAGATCGGTCACTTTCAGCGCAGCTGCAAAGCACTAAGGAAGAGTGGTAGATCTGTTTCGCTACCAAAAAACAGCAAACGGGTGAATCAAACAACGTTACAAGAGTCCCCGTTAAACTAAAACGAGCTGGCACTAAGGGGCAAAAGCTAGCTCTCACAAACGAGGGCCTCACAATCTCCATATCAGTGATGCAGCAGAAAAATAGCAACCTCACTGCGTCCGGACACATCAACGGGGAAAAGCACGTACTTACCATAGACAAGGAGCACCGCAGTCAATAATGAGGCCCGATATAGTAAAGGGGAAATGCGAGCAGTTAAGCAATATACGGCTACGTACAGCTACTGGAGAGCCTGCCACTGTCTACGGTAAGATTGAAGTGAAGGTGACTATAGCCAACATCAACGTGAGACATGTGTTTATTGTTGCCGATATTGTCAATGAGGTTATTATTGGAGCCGATTTATGATTAACCGTGGCATTAATCCACATATGGGACAACAGCTGATGATTTGGCGTAATGTGGAAATACCTTTTGATGTTGGATATGACAGCAAACCGCAAGTAACAAGAGTATTTACTATTGAGAGTCAGACGTTACCGCCGCAGTGTGAAACAGTCATGTGGGCGCGGATGAAGAGAGATTATGAGGACAATCGGTTGTGGGTTGTAGAACCAGCAGATCAAAAGAAAGAGCTTATAACAGCGAAAGCTCTAGTGAAAACTAGTAAAGGAGGAATAGTCCCTATAAGAGTGCTTAACTTGTCAGGCTATGAAAAAGTCATCAAAGAAAATTCCGATGGTTGCCAGTGTACTCCAGCAGAGGAAATAATAAACTTTGAGAAGAAGACACAGCCTACTGATTTATCCGCAAAAGAACGTGAACAATTTGAGGAATACGTGGGGAAATGGGTAGCAGGTCTATCAGCGACAGATTGAAATAAAGCCAAACAGTTACTAAAAAGGCATGCCAGTATCTTCGCCATGGGAAGCCAAAGCCAGGGTAGAACTGCATTGGTTAAACATGAAATTAACACAGGCGAAGCTAGGCCGATTAAACAGCCACCCAGAAGCGTACCCCTAGCAAAGCGAGATAAAGTAAAAGAGCTTGTAAGTGAAATAGAGCATGATGGCGTAATTGGGCCATCTTCTGGTCCTTGGAGTTCGCCTGTAGTCTTAGTTAAAAAGAAAGATGGCAGTACTAGATTCTGCGTAGACTACAGGAAGCTCAATGACATAACCAAGAAGGCCAGATATCCGCTCCCTAGAATCGATGACACTTTGGACACGCTATGGTTCTCTACGCTGGACTTGCGAAGCGGATATTGGCAAGTGGACATTGCAGTTAAAGATAAGGAGAAAACTGCTTCAGTGTCGGTATCGGATTATGGCAGTTCAAAGTCATGCCATTTGGTCTCTGCAATGCTCCGGCCACATTTGAACGCTTAATGGAGAAGGTACTGATAGGACTTCACTGAAAAACATGCTTGGTATATCTAGATGACATAATCGTGATGGGGAAAACTTTTGATGAACACCTCAAAAACATGGCAGAAGTTCTTCAACGGATATCATCAGCTGGATTGAAACTCAGCTTGAAGAAATGTGCATTGTTCCAGAAAGAAGTAAACAATTTGGGTCATCATATTGTTACAGCAGACGGAATCTCAACAGATGAAAATAAAATAAAAGCAGTAAGGGACTGGCATCAACCTAAAAATCTTCATGAATTGCGCAGCTTTTTGGGCCTTTGTACATACTACAGACGTTTTGTGCCGAATTTTGCCAGTGTAGCTGCAAGCCTGCATGAGCTGACAAAGAAGTCGAGACCATACCATTGGGGCGAGCCACAGGAAAATGCATTCCAGAAACTCAAAGAATTATTATGTACGTCACCAGTGCTAGCGTATCCCATAGCTGGAGACAAATGTGTGCTGGATACTGATGCGAGTGGTTATGACATAGGGGGTGTGCTATCCCAAGTACTCTCAAAGCCTGAGAGGAACTACTGTGTGATACGAAGCGAGCTTCTGGCGGTACTGGAATGCATTAAACATTACCATAAGTACATGTATGGTCAACACTTTACATTAAGAACCGATCATTCTGCACTGAGATGGCTATTGCAGTTTAAAAATCCTGAAGCGCAACTGGCAAGGTGGATTGAGCGCCTGCAGAGCTACGACTTCAGCATTGAGCATAGAAGGGGCACAAAGCATAACAATGCGGATGCTCTTTCGAGAAGACCCTGCTGTTTACAGTGTAAACATGTTCGGCTAATGCACATCGGCCCTGATGAAGACTGGTCAGCCTCACAGAGGGACGACGATATACTAAGGAAAATTATAGCGGCCAAAGAAGAGGACAGACGGCCATCACGGAATGAAATTTCGACTAAAAGCCCAGTCGCCACATCTTATTGGGCTCTGTGGAACAGCCTCAAGGTAAACATAGGGTGTTTATACCGCGTATGGGAAAGTGTAGATGGCAAAACACCTTCAAATTTAATAGTTGTGCCATACTCGAAGATAAGTAAAGTTTTACAGGAGTTTCGTAATGGACCTAGTGGCGGTCATCTTGGAGTAACAAAAACACTTGAGAAACTGAAGCAGCGTTTTTATTGGGTTGGATGTCAACAAGCCGTAGCCGACTGGATAGCAAACTGCCCAGAGTGCATAGCAGCCAAAGGCCCAGTAAGAAGAAGCCGGGGACAGCTGAAACAATACAACTCAGGAGCACCATTCGAGCGGATCGCAATGGATGTAGCAGGTCCCTTTCCCGTCACTGAAGCCGGAAATCGTTATGTACTTGTGGTAATGGACTATTTCAGTAAATGGCCAGAGATATATGCTATACCTAACCAGGAAGCAAAGACAATTGTAAATGCATTCGTCAACAACTGGGTATGTCGCTATGGTGTCCCAATAGAATTACATTCCGACCAAGGAAGGAATTTCGAGTCTTCTATATTCAGGGAAATGGGCGAGTTATATGGGATAAAGAAAACCAGGACGACGCCGTTGCAGCCACAGTCTGACGGCATGGTAGAAAGCTTCAATTGTACCTTAGAAGAGTACCTACGAAAAGTAGTAAGCAACCATCAGAGGGATTGGGATGAGTACATTCCCAAATTTTTGATGGCATATAGGTAAGCTGTACACAACTCAACATCGATAACGGCAGCCAAAATTATCTTCGGGACGGAATTAAAATTACCTGGTGATTTGGAATTTGGTGTTAAGCCAACTGTAGAAGAAGGAGCTATTACGTCCCAAGAGAAGGAGGACTTAAACGAACTGCATGAGTTCGTGCGTAATAGAATCAAGATGGTCAGTGCCAAGATGAAGGCTAGGTATGACCGTGCTGCAAATTCGGAGGGATTTATGGAAGGACAATTGGTTCTACTTTATAACCCACAACGGAAGAAAGGATTGTCCCCAAAATTACAGACTCACTGGGGTGGCCCGTATAAAGTGATTAAAAGAGTGAATGACGTTGTATGCCGGATACAGAAGCATAATAGCCCAAAGTCGAAAATGAAGATAGTACATCTCGAACGATTGGCGCACTATGGAAGAGTTGATTGTATGCTTATTCGGGTCGAACAGGCTTAAGTGGGCGGCAGTGTTACAAAGATTAGAATTAGATTTAAATAAAACGACAATGTGGCTATATGTACTTGGCAGTACTGCCAATTAATCTCTAGTTGTCAAAATGTTACAACCCTGGTCAACCAAATATAGATAATATTCAAATTAACGGAAATGGAATACTCCAGAATATAAAAGATCATTCGAGGGTGTGCCAATAATAAGTGTAAACAACAACAACGAAAAACCTAGCAACATAAATGCTAAGAGATGTTATTCTTAATGATCTTGTATGCAAGTATTCGCTGCTAATAAAGCTAAACAGGTTCACAAGTGTACACAGCCATAAACACATAGGAGAAGAAGAAACAAAACCACACAACACACAGAACACTCATACATACAACCACATATAGTCACCATAAGCAAATAGTCAGCATTGTCATGTATACAAACACACGTATGTAGCTACATTTTCAAGTAAAGTACAACCAACAACAACCATGCCCAGAAGTTTCGCGAAGTTACCAGACGATGTCATTTTTGCTATATAAAGGCGCTGCCAGAGCTCAGTGAGGGAGTGTGATTTCAAATATAGACGTGTTAACATCGCTAAGTAGTACAAATACTCGTGTTAATAAAGTAATAAATAAAGTGTTGCCGCATTATATTTCTAAAATTAATTTGTCCGTGTTTTAATTTGATGCCATAAAGCGACTTCTTTAAGGATAAGTAATAAAACCGTTTTTACGAAAAGGTCTAAAAACGTATATATATATATATATATATATATATATACATATACTAGGAGTGCCCCGCGGTCTTACTCACGTAAGTCTACTTGCCGTGGGTATATCGGATTAAAAGTATGCTATGTTTTTGAGAGATATATTCTCTCCAGCTGGAAATATGTATGTGTATACCCATTAATAATCACGATTTCATATTCACATTTAAATATAACTTGCATAGGTATAAAACTGCGTTATCAGAGGATATATTGCAAAAATTTATATTATATTCACAAATTTTACAAAAAAAAAAAAAAACAAAAAAATACAACCTAACAAAAAAAATCACTACAATAGGCAACGACAAATATTATTTTTTCAAATTAAAAAAATGAAAATTTTTTGGACAATTTACACGACATCTTTATAAATGATAGCCTATGTGTCATTCTGATGTATAAGCTAAATTATTGTAAAGTTTCATTAAAATCCATTCTGTAGTTTTTGCGTGAAAGAGGAACAAACATCCACACATCCACACTCACAAACATTCTGCTTTATAATATTAGTAGGATATATATATATATATATATATATATATATATATATATATATTTATATATATTTATATATAATATATATATATATATATATATATATTATATATATATTATTTATATATATATATATATATATATATATATAAATAATATATATAATATATATATATATATATATATATATATATATAATATATATAAATATATATATATATATATATATATATATATATATCTACAATATGTGGTTCATTACTATCAAATAAAAATATCCCATTTATTTAATTTTTACACTTTTCAAACTAATCAAATTTACCAAATCCGTATTTACAATATATGGTTCATTACTATAAAATAAATATATTCCATTTATTTCGTGTTTATACTTTCGAAACTAATCAAATAATCACTACTTTTATGTTTTGGTATTTATTAAGTACGTCCCCATACGTTCTGCAGGGCTAATATTGTTTCAATAATTTAGCTTTCATCAGGGCGCACGTTATGTTGTCCCCAGCTTCAGGATATATCATTCTGCTTCTCCATTTTTCACTATTGTTATCTCCAGTGGTTATTTCAATTGTTCTCGGTGTATTTGATCTAATTCCTGGGCATGACTTGCTGATTCTGTTGTAAAATCCTTGCTTTCATTTTTGCTCGTTTCGAACAACATTTCTTTTCGTTTCAGAAATATATATGTTTCTTGGGAAAGTTCTTGGTCTCTTTACAGTATAAAGAGAAAATAATTAATATTTTATCTCAATTTGGATGGTTTCACAAATTATCTATTACAAATCGTCGAGTTTTGAAGGAGAATTTGCCGAACACGATAAGGGTGAATATGTTAATATAAAAAAATATTTTTTTGTGAATGGTATGTTTAATTGATAATCATACAGTATAGTATGTATGTTGTTGGTAATTTTTAATTAAAGGTTATAATACTTTTGATTTTTATTTTTTTCAAAATACTTGTTTTTACTGAGATCAGGGGCTCAATTCTGGTTCTATGAAAGGATGA
Organism: Linnaemya vulpina; assembly: GCA_963675445.1. Taxonomy (NCBI): domain Eukaryota; kingdom Metazoa; phylum Arthropoda; class Insecta; order Diptera; family Tachinidae; genus Linnaemya; species Linnaemya vulpina. The sequence goes on along the minus strand of OY776276.1, from coordinate 55,314,255 downwards.
ATTAAAAAAAAGTTTTCTTTTAAGTTTTCAAAACTAGTTTTTATAATACATTTTCACCAAGACTTATTTTCTGATTCTCGTTTGTATTATGAAACATTTTTTCATTCCATTAGTTGCTGTGAAACTTTATCAACTATTTATGATAATTCTCAAGCAAATGTCAAACGCAAAAAAGCAAAGAAATAAGGTATGAAAATTATATTATTGATTTAGTATTGCAATAAATTATAGCAATTTATTTTAAAGAAATTTGATTCGGTTGGAAAGACGCGGAGTACGCGATGGGCAAAATCCATTCGAGATGACAACCGGTGACCACTTTGTGGACTTATATTGGTTTACTAAACCATTAAACTTATAGGTAATAAAGGAATAATTCAGATTGCATTCAAATCACTCCAATACTTTTGGCATTTCGCCTTATCTTTCAAAGTTAAGCCTAAAGCGTTAGGCCCCGTCGCCAGTTCTTTTCACTTTTCAGCTCGAAAATTTACTGCGTCAGTAATCACTAATCTATAAATGTACGATTAGTTGAAGTTATTTTAATATATGTAATTATCTTTCATACTTATCGTTAGCAATCAAATATTTTCTTCCAGAAAGTTAATTAAATATTCCTTTTAGTTTTCGCTGGCTCGCTTTCCATGTTTTTCACTTTAAAATTGTCAGCGAAAAAATTCTCTTCATATGAAAAAATTTTGATAATTGGTTGCACCGTTTCACATATCAAGAATCACATGTGTCATGAAACGATGAAATAATCTCGTTTCGTTTCAATGGTTTTTTATATGATAATTGTTTGATGTTTGTTTTGATTTTTTCACTAAATGAGAATCGCTACTTCTATGAAAACATGAAAAAACTTTTCATTTCATCGTTTCATAGAACCAGAATAATGTGAAAATATTATTCTATTTGTTAGCATATTTTATTAAAATTTTTAATAACTAGCAGTAGAAAAGAAAATCGTTTTAATGATAAAAATACATTTAATTAATTTGAACTTAAATTTAAAACTGTATAAACCATACTCACTTATCGCGACAAACTTATTAAACATTTAGCAACAAACTAAAATCCCATATTTGATCGGAGTAACTATTAACCACATAACGATAGAACAAACTTGTCTGTTCATAAGTGCAAAAACAAATATTTTGAATTATAATATATATTAGTTTAATAATAAAACAATTTAATGACTGACCTATAACAAAAGAAGGAATCTTATAAATCAAATAAAAATTTAAAAAGTAAATATTTCATACTTAGAAGTTCTTAGTTTATATTCCATTTGTTATATATGTTTTGAAGATTCCTATAAACACACATATATACTTACTATTTCCTGGATTGTCTCGTTTGTGCAGGAGAACATATCCCTTTCTTTTAAAATAAATCTTTAAACTCAGTAAGCAACCTTAAAGTTGATTGTGATTCTTCATTGCAAATATTGCCATGAATGAAGCCACTATTAAGTTTGATGATGAATACTTCGCGGCTTTGGAAAACAGTTGTTATATAAAGTTAATAATTAAACTTATGGTGACTTTCATTTGTAACTTGGCTTGATATGAAATGTATTTGTTGGGTGGTTAAGCAATATCTATATGCATTTCATTGGCGCTTTTTACCAAATCATCAGTAGACTGCAACCACAGCCTAAACATCTCATCTTATCAAAAGACTTTTATAAACAATTTGAGAATTTAAATGAAAATTCACAAATGATTTTAAAAGGTCACATTATAATTAATAAGTGTAGTAGGCTATGAAACTTATACAAAACTTATAAAAGCTGTTTGTTAGGTTTTGGTTTGTTAAGTTTCATGGCCTACTGCACTTATTATAATGCGATTTTTTAATATAATTTTGTGAGTTTTCATTTAAATGGTTCATAAATGTCTTTTGATAAGATGTGAGGTTTGAAGCTTTTAAAAACTGTGGTTGAAGTCTACTGATGATTTGGTAAAAGGCGCCAATGAGATTCATATAGAATTAAAACAACATTACGAACAATAGCAATAAATAGTTTGAATCGAATTGAAACTAATTCATACATATGACAATATACCTTATGTTAGGTAATCTGGTCACTCTGAAGAACAGGTTCGCAAGTAACTTAAAAACCTTGTTTCGAGAACACATAAATACAGTTTCTATATGAGAATACATGAATATTAATATTTATTTGTATGTTATTACCAATTTCGTTTGTTAATATGATTTGTGTTTTCTCTGATATTTTCTATTATATATTATACATATAATTGTTCGTGATGTTCAATTCTTATAATTTATTTAATAAATTACTTGAATTGATGAGCAATTCAAAGGAAGCAATATAACATATATCAACAAAAAAAATAGAATCCATGTAATATGTTACCAAAATAAAATAATAAAAAGATCCTGAAAACGTTGGAAAAAAGCTAACGAAAATTGAGAAAAAGGTTAGATATCTGTTAAGTCGAAAAATGCACTGTTCGACATTTAAAAATTTTAAAC
>OY776276.1:55254247-55301747 GCA_963675445.1 Linnaemya vulpina | reverse complement strand
TCAATCCAGCTGATGATATCCGTTGAAGAACTTCTGCCATATTTTTGAGGTGTTCATCAAAAGTTTTCCCCATCACGATTATGTCATCTAGATATACCAAGAATGTTTTTCAATGAAGTCCTATCAGTACCTTCTCCATTAGGCGTTCAAATGTGGCCGGAGCATTGCAGAGACCAAATGGCATGACTTTGAACTGCCATAATCCGTTACCGACACTGAAGGCAGTTTTCTCCTTGTCTTTCTCTGCAATGTCTACTTGCCAATATCCGCTTCGCAAGTCCAGCGTAGAGAACCATTTGTTACCAGCTAGCGTGTCCAAAGTGTCATCGATTCTAGGGAGCGGATAACTGTCCTTCTTGGTTATGTCATTGAGCTTCCTGTAGTCTACGCAGAATCTAGTACTTCCATCTTTCTTTTTAACTAAGACTACAGGCGAACTCCAAGGACCAGAAGATGGCTCAATTACGCCATCATGCTCTATTTCACTTACAAGCTCTATTTCACTTACAAGCTCTTTTACTTTATCTCGCTTTGCTAGGGGTACGCTTCTGGGTGGCTGTTTAGTCGGCCTAGCTTCGCTTGTGTTAATTTCGTGTTTAACCAATGCAGTTTTACCCTGGCTTTGGCTTCCCATGGCGAAGATACTGGCATGCCTTTTTAGTAACTGTTTGGCTTTATTTTTATCTGTCGCTGATAGACCTGCTACCAATTTCTCTACGTATTCCTCAAATAGTTCACGTTATTTTTCGGACAAACTAGTAGGCTCTATCTTCTTCTCGGAGTTTATTATTGCCTCTGCTGGAGTACACTGGCCAACATCGGAATTTTCTTTGATGACTTTTTCATGGTCTGATAAGTTAAGCACTCTTATAGGGACTATTCCTCCTTTACTAGTTTTCACTAGAGCTTTCGATGTTATAAGCTCTCTCTTTAGATCTGCTGGTTCTACAACCCACAACCGATTGTTCTCACAATCTCCCTTCATCCGCGCCCATATGGCTGTTTCAGACTGCGGCAGTAACGTCTGACTCTCAATAGAAAATACTCTTGTTACTTGCGGTTTGTTGTCATATCCAACATCAAGGGGTATTTCCACATTACGCCAAATCATCAGCTGTTGTGCCATATGTAGATTAATGCCACGATTAATCATAAAATCGGCTCCAATAATAACCTCATCGACAATATCGGCAACAATAAACACATGTCTCACGTTGATGTTGGCTATAGTCACCTTCACTTCACTCTTACCATAGACAGTGGCAGGCTCTCCAGTAGCTGTACGTAGCCGTATATTGCTTAACTGCTCGCATTTCCCCTTTACTATATCGGGCCTCATTATTGACTGCGGTGCTCCTTGTCTATGGTAAGTACGTGCTTTTCCCCGTTGATGTGTCCGGACGCAGTGAGGTTGCTATTTTTCTGCTGCATCACTGATATGGAGATTGTGAGGCCCTCGTTTGTGAGAGCTAGCTTTTGCCCCTTAGTGCCAGCTCGTTTTAGTTTAACGGGGACTCTTGTAACGTTGTTTGATTCACCCGTTTGCTGTTTTTTGGTAGCGAAACAGATCTACCACTCTTCCTTAGTGCTTTGCAGCTGCGCTGAAAGTGACCGATCTTTCCTCAGTTAAAGCACTTAGGCTTTTCTTTGATAGCATTTTCTGCCAGCAGTTGTCACATTGCCTCCTTAACGTTAGGTTGTTATCCTCCTCAGACAAAATCTCCACATTCCGCACTTTACATACCTGTGGCTTGAAAACCATCCTTGCAGTCTCTTGAGCCAGCGCAAATGAAACAGTTTCAGCGAAAGTGGATTTCTGCGTAGCGCACACCGCCAGTTTAACATCAGAGTCGCGAATGCCGTTAATGAAAGCCTCAGTTTTAAAGTGGTCCAGGAACGGGTGACTCTCGCCTGGATATGTGAGCTGCACTAAACGCTCGATTTCCACTGCGAAATCTTGTAGAGATTCTTTAGGCTTCTGTGCTCAGCACCATGCTTGCGCTGCAATGCTACCATTATTTCATTATAGTTGTTTCTGCTGCTTACTGGCACAGTCTCAAGTACCTCTGCGGCTGTACCCTTTAAGGACAAAATCAACTCTATGGCCTTTTCTTCAGCATCCCATCCATTTCTGCTAGCAACCGTCTCGAACTGGAATTTGAAGATGCCTAATGGTACGCTGCCGTCGAAGCATGGCGCTTTTATCCGCGCAGAAACTTCCGCAACTGCTCGTACTGGCCCGCCACTACACTCCAAGTTATGCATTTTGTCCTGTAGAGCATGCAATTTCTCTTCAAACTCCTTTGCATGCTGTTCCAGGCCACCGATTTCTAGATGTTGGACTCTATCCGCCAGCTCTGAGAATTTATTCTCAATAGAATCCACCCTCCTGTTAATGGCTTCAGAAACCTCTACCAGCGTCTCGTTCATGACTTTATTTAACTCCTGTATTTCGGCTACAAGTTTTTCCTGCATCTGCTGAGTTTCGGCTACAAGCTTTTCCTGCATTTGCTGAGAGTTCCCTTTTATTTCAGTTATTTCGGCTACAAGCTTGTCTTGCATCTGCTGAGAGTTCTGTTTTATTTCAGTTATTTTGGCTACCAGCTTGTCACTGCTGGTCCTTGATGCCTCGTGCATCTGCTGAGAGTTTTGTTTTATTTCACTTATTTCGGCTACAAGCTTGTCACTTCTGATTTTTGATGCAGTTTGTGTATCACTGATTCCTTTTATCTGGATCGTCATATCAGCGAACATTGAATTTATGTCCATGCTGCTGGTTGTGGCAGGAGGGCATACCTGCACATCGTCTTTGTCCTCAAACTCGTATGTCCCGATGTCCATGCCGCGATTCTTAAACTCATCTATCAGCCTATTCTGCAGTTCAGCCTTGTTACCTGCAGTTGGCAATTCCAGCTTACCGAGCTCTTTTTTCAGCTGTTCAACTTTTAGCTAATCAAATTTCATGATTATTCATTTTAATTAATTTTTTTTTCTTTAATTTTTTTTTCTTAAATTGCAATGTCCTTTTAATTATTTTTGCAATCCCACTTCTGACACCAATTGTTACGTTTTTAGACCTTTTCGCAAAAACGGTTTAATTACTTATCCTTCAAGGATTCGTTTTATTGCATCAAATTAAAACACGGACAAATTAATTATAGAAATATAATGTGGCAACACTTTATTTATTACTTTATTAACACTAACACTTAGCGATGTTAACACGTCTATATTTGAAATCACACTCCCTCACTGAGCTCTGGCAGCGCCTTTATATAGCAAAAATGACGTCGTCTGGTAACTTCGCGAAATTTCTGGGCGTGGTTGTTGTTGGTTGTACTTTACTTAACATGTAGCTATATACGTGTGTTTGTATACATGACAATGCTGACTTGTGTATTTTGCTTATGGTGACTATGTGTGTTTGTATGTATGAGTGTTCTGTGTGTTTTGTCTATGGTAACTATGAGTGGTTGTATGTATGAGTGTTCTGTGTGTTGTGTGGTTTTGTTTCTTCTTCTCCTATGTGTATATGGCTGTGTATACTTGTGAACCTGTTTAGCTTTATTAGCAGCGAATACTTGCATACAAGATCATTAAGAATAACAACTCTTAGCATTTATGTTGCTAGGTTTTTCACTGTTATTGTTTTCACTTATTATTGGCACAGCCTCGAATGATCTTGTATATTCTGGAGTATTCCATTTCCGTTAAATTTAATATTATCTATATTGTGTTGACCAGTGTTGTAACATTTTTACAACTAGAGATTAAGTGGCAGTGCTGCCAAGTACATATAGCCACATTGTCGTTTTATTTAAATCTATATATATATTGTTACTAAACCTAGTAACAATATATATATATATATATATATATATATATATATATATATATATATTGTATATATATACACATATACATACATACTGTAACTATAATATGTATAGAGCTTGTGCTCTAAGGAATGCTATTTTACTCTCAAAAGAAATATTTCATATAACATAGTATACTTCATACCTTCTATTATTTTCAAAGATTTTAATATACTGTCAAATTATTTTCTTGTGCTGCTTAATAAAACAAAAACAAAAACCAATGCATTACAATGCATATACATGCACGTAGTTTTGTGCTCTACCCATGATACAAAAATTTCAATAGAGTAGTTTTGCGGTATACCTACAAAATATTAGAGCAAAAGATGTCGTCCATCCGTTGTAGAAATTGAATTGTAAAAAAATATTAAGTTGAAGTAAAACAATACTGTACTATATACATTTTACAGAGTTTAATGGAAACATAGTTTTAAATATATAAGTAGTATGGGAATAGGAAATTTACCATAATTAATATTTGAGTAACTAAAGTGTTAAAATCTTAGCGCAAATTAAAGAATTAGGAAAGCTGAAATTTGAAATTTTTAAACATATAGTTTCTTACGATTAGGCAATATTGGATGATAAGCATGGGAAAATCTATTTGGCCATGTGCGACCATGGTGAGATGAGTCACCGTAGAAATTTCTGCTTGTCTGTTTTTATGTAATTATGAGCTATTTTTTCGTACATACGGCAGAGGAATATGTGGTGGGAACTGTGACGCAGTAACCAATGTATGCGTCCGTGGGTACATCTCTCCTTTCTTATGTGAGCGTGCAAATTTCTGCCCATTCATACGCTGGAAGAATTTGTGGTGGGGGTGGTTTCTTTGTAACTAAAATGTTTATATATGTGATCGTCCATATGCGGCCTCAGGCATATCTGTCCACACATATGCCAGCGTGAATGTTTCCATCCTTCCATATGTGATGGGGTTGGTATAGTAACCATGATAAATTTGTATACAGGATCGTTAGAACTTCTCCATATGCGGCCGCGGGTATATCTGTCCGTTCATATGTGACCGTAGAAGTTTCCGTCCGTCCATATACTCGTGTGTGGGAAATTTATTGTGATGTGGTTGATGCAGTAAGCAAGATAAAACAAATTTATCTTGGACATACAAATACATGTGAGCATATGTGTAGGGGCTTGTATCTATCTATATGTGAACGTAGAAATTTTTATCAGTCCATATGTAGCATGTAGGAATTTTCTGACTGCTGGCACACTATGTTTGTTGAGAATAATATATTTTCAAAAAAATTTTGTGTTGTAATGAGTTTAGTGTTTTATTTATTCTGCTTACCCGGTGTGTAACTGGCGGTAATTAACGCCACTGGCTCTAATGACTGGCAGTTACTATGCCAGGATAGGAGAAAGAAAAAACTAGATGAATGCTCTTTAAAATTAAAAAAAAAGGGTTTAATGCCGATTTGAGGCTAAACTTATGATTGATTTTTATTTCATCCAAACAAGCGTTCATATACTTAATTTAACTTAGTGTAATAAACATTAACAAAAATATTATCTATCATTCCAGTGTATAATACATGGCAGACTTGGTAGATACTCTACACCCTACCCCTCTAGAAAAAAATTCAATTTTTTTTTGTATAAAAATTTTTTTTTCTCTTTTTTTTTGATTATATTAAAATTTTTTAATTTTGTTTTTATGATATTCTTTAAATGTGTTCCCCAAATCTAGGACAGAGTTTACCCCTTTGTTTTTATTATTTTATAAGGACTATGGTACGGGGGTTGATTTTTTCTTCTATTGTAATTTCTGACTAAAACCATGTCGCCTACATTCAAATTTTATATATTTACTTTGCTGAAATCGTTTTAATTTTTTAGTTCTTTTGCTTTCTCTAAGGAAAAGTTTAGTCTTGCTATTAATTCATTAACATATTTATCTATATTGGAAATGGGTTTATTACCTAACCATTTATCGTTTGGTGAGTTTGGCAATCTTCTGGTATCTATATGAGGTGTTGTATGCGAAACAGAAATAAGGGATCCAATAGTCCCATTCATCTTGTTTGCAGAAATTCAAGAGAAACTCATTAAGTACTGTATGATTCCTGTCTATAGCACCCAGAGTCTCGTGGTGGTACGGTGTGCTAAAGAGCTGTTTTATTTCTAAATTTTTGCATACTTCGGACATTAATTCGTTCACAAATGCGGTACCTTTGTCTGATTGGAAGATCTTGAAATGACCATATATTAAAATTAAGTTTTCTACCAGAGCCTTCGCAACTGTTTTAGCTTCTTTTGTTTCAATAGGGCATGCTATGACGTATTTCGTTAAGTCACACTGGATAGTTAGTATATATATGTATCTATTTGAATATCGATATGTATCTATTTGATTTCGAAAGTTGTATCTGTTATTGTTAGTTTTTCTTTCGTATGTCTTGTCTGTTTCTTAATCCTGCATACTTTGCATGTATGTATGTATATTTTTTTTTATCATTTTGCTCATATTCTTCCATATGTTTCTCTGTTTGAGTTTTAGTGTTGTTTTCCTTACACTTAAATGTCCTCCTAAAATTGAGTTATGGTACTCAGCGATAATTGTGTTCTGTAATTTGCAGTCGATTATTCTCTCCGGTTCTCTGTAAATTAAAATTTTCAAGTTTTCTCCGTTTCTTCTTTTTAATGTATTAAACATATCTTTGAATTCTTTATTTTCAACTATATTGAATAAATTGTCGTTGTCCCTTAACGCGAGTTCTTCTATTCCTAAGGATAGCGTCTTCGTTAGTAGCTTCTGCAAAGACAGCTGTGTGCTTATTGGATTATCACCACTTCTAACAACTATTTCTATTTCCTTCACTATAACTTGAGTTACCTTTAGATTACTCTCTATTTTGAATCTGAGTTTCCTTATATTTTTTATATCCGAGATTGACGTGCATTCCCATATAAAAAGTTGATCAGTCTTGTTATTGCAATTGTTGTCCTCGTTCCTGTTTCTATTCTATACTTCTAAGTTTTTTCTCATATTCCTTGTTATTGCTAGTATTTCCTTCGGTTTTCACTCTTCTTCTGTGGGAATCAATGCTTTTAGCGTGTTAGTATCTATTACTATTCTAGAAAATGCGTCTGCGTTTGTGTTCACTTTGCCCTTTTTGTATGCTATTTGGAAGTCGCAATCACATAGATCCAATCTGCTCCGAGTCATCTTAGATGACTCGGTTCTTATGCGAGAATAGTGACACTAATGGTCTATGTTCGGACACTACACAAAATTTTTTTCCATAAAGGTATAGTATAAAAAATTTATGCTCCAATGATTGGCTTGTTTATGTTATATTTGGATAATGTCGTGCTGGCATTGGTAAGTCTGTTCCAATATCGCCTTGTGACAGTACTGCTCCAAGTGCGAAAGTAGAGGCATCTGTTGTTAATATAAACGGTTTCTTAAAATCAGTACTGCTCCAAGTGCGAAATTAGAGGCATCTGTCGTTAATATAAACGGTTTCTTAAAATCAGGGTACAGGATTGGTGTTTTATTAATTTTGATTTCAATGTTTCAAATGAATTTTGACAATTTGCGTCCCACTCAAAAGATGTATTTTTCTTCAGCAGTAAATGCAAATTTCTCGCTATTTCCGATCTGGTACGAATCGGCTGTAATAATTATAAAATGTTATGAAAGTCTAACTTCATCAGCATTTTTGGAAATAGGACAGTTTTCTATCACACTATGTTTGGGAGGGTTGATGCATATACCTTTGTCGGTGATTAAATGGCCTAAATACACTACTTCCGTTTTAAGAAAACAGCATTTACTAGTATTTAATTTTAAGTTATATTGTCTCAGCTTCTGAAGTATACTGCAGTCAAATACTATAATATCGGCTACATATAAAACCGCTTCGGCGCTCAAACCACTTAATGCTATTGTTGGCATCCTTTGGAAGCTATTAGACGATATTATTAATCCAAATGGTAGATGTGTAAATTGAAAATGACCATTTCTGGTTCAAAATGCATTCAACGGCTTTGAATTCTTATCTAGATTGATTTGGTGAAATGAACTGGTCATATCTAGTGTGGAAAAGTACTTAGCTCTTCCTAATTTATCAAGGACATCCTCAATCTTTGTCATTTAATTTTTGAAAATCGACTACTAGTCGCCATTTCTTTGTATCATTTACAGATTTCTTCGGTATTACTAAAAGTGATGAATTGTAGGGACTGATGATCTATATATTTATTCATTTATTCCATTCATCTGTGATTCGGGTAGCCTGTATGGTTTTATGTATACTGGCGTTGAGCCTGTTGTTTGAATTTGCTTATCAAGATGAAAAATATCACTGTACTCTGTAATTATATTAATTAAAGATTGCCTGGCTGTTTGGTCTATAGGCTCAATATGTAAATCTTTTAGTATTTTCTGAATTCGTTCTTTGCCCTTGAATTGAACATTAGTGTGCTAATTATATATATGGTACTTTGACAATTGTTGCGTTTTTAATTTTAATTCATCTAATGTTACATCTTTATCAGTAGTGTTTAATACCTTTACATGTTGTATGCCGGCCGCTGGTATTATACTGTCTCCTACGTAAATTCCTGAAGATATTTCTTTGTTTAAAACTATTTTCCTCATTCGTAACTTGACTGGTACTATAGCTTCAGATCGTGCGGGTATAAACATTTTTGTATTGTTATTGGTATAATAAACTGCTTCTTGACTATACGGAAGGTTATTGTGTATTTCTCTAAAATATCTCTCCCTATAATTCCATCGGTATTGATTGGGAAATCATTTTGAACTATATGGAATTGACAAATTGTAGGCTCAGACTTGCTGTACCAATGCGTTCTATTGTGTCTAACGTGATACCACTTAATAAAGATGTACAATTTCTATTTATATTGTCTATGTCTCCTAACTTACAGACAGAAATATCAGCTCCTGTATCTACTATAATGAAAAATTTTAGGTTTCCTTTTATGGTTTTACATGTTATTGTCACTGAATTGTCAGTGGTTGTTGAAAGTTTGAATATTTTTCGCCCCTCTGGGTAACAATCTTTGTTATCCGGCACTTCTAGTTTCCCTGATTACGACCGTGAGAATTGTTTCTATGAGTATTATTTCTTGATGAACTGTCTACCTTACAATTGTTATTAAGGTTATTATTACTGTTTCCGTATCTATTGTTGTTATGAAACCTATTATGGTCCCTATTGTAGTTGTTATTATTGTTGTGGATTTGATTGTGATTGTTGTTGTTTGCACGATATTTGTAGGCATATGTGTTGTGAATATTGCGTTCGTCCGTAAAATTTCTATTGTTCCTTTGTCTGTAGAAATGTTTATTATTTCTTTGTGAGGTATAATGATTTCCGTTTTCCCGTCTCCAAATTCTGAAAATTGTACTACTACTATTTTGCATAACCCTTTCTATTGTTAGAAATTTTTCTGCCGTTTCATGTAGCGTCTTAGGACTACATGCCACTAGCGTGCCCTTGTAGTCGACGTTGACTCCTTTCATGAACACGTTGAGTGCCATGCTCATTTTATAAATTGCGTTTTTCGCCTCTTCTGTGGGACTTTCTAATGCCTTTATCTCAAAACTACTTAACTGTTCAGATAGCAGTGCAACTTTTTCTCTATACATCGCTGTGTTCAAATTTCCTTGCCTAATTGTTCCAAATTCAGTTAAAACCTGTTGCAGGGTTATGCTTCTTTTAATAACTTCTTCAGTTTTTAAAATGTAGTCGGTGTGTTTGAACGTCCTATAACACTTCGAACGTGTGATGCAAGCCTGAAATTATAGACGTACTTAACGAAAATCTCTTTATCTTCTACTCACAAAATATCATGGAGTAATTCGGTTTGTACTATAAAATCTTCCAACGCCTCATATGAGCCTTTAAAAACATGTTTTAGATTTTTACATACTACTGATATGTCGAAATTTGCCATCCTTTTGAAAATGTTAGTATCCATTTCTGCTTTTGTTTCTTTAGATTCTCTACTACTTAATTCCTCTACTGTAGAGAACAGCCTTTTATATAAATTATCAAATTCGAGTATAAGCGACTTGATATCTTCTTTTTCAATCGATTCTTTAGAAATATCATCAACTTCCTTTCTTATATGCCTTAATCGTTTTAATTTTTCTGATTTATATTCATAGGAGTAAATTCTATCCTTTTCTTTAAATTCTTATCTAATCTTTCTAATTTATTATAGCATTCCCTAAATTTTAAATAATATTCCACTGTCAAAGGAAAATTATGTGCCAAATTTTGATAATGTAAAAATATTACAACAAGAAAACCATTATTCCAGGAGATTTACTTTAGAGATGTTACACATAATTGACGTTCCTACAGAGAAAAGACTTAACTATAAACAAGACATAGAGAAATGCGCTCAAATTTACAGAAGTGTGATAAACAAACACAAGAGACAACATAAACAAATCAGTTTTCTCAGCTAAGGACTACAGACGATCAGCATATTGAAAATATGTTAATTCAATCTAAGTTTATTTAATTTTTAATTTACATGTATGTAATTGTAAATTTATTAGAAATAATCAAAAATTAATTTTAATGTTTATCATTTATTGTTTTGTAACCAACAGTGTTCCCCTGAAGATGAATAGCGAAGCTATTCGAAATATTGGGAAAAATAACATTAAATAAAGATTAAATAATCAAAAGAATATTTAGTGTTTATTGATTTTTAAAAACCTGACCTATAGTCGAACGATCAAACAAGAACATTATTATAATACAACAGGTCAACGATTAAACTAAATATATATACATATCAACATGGAAGGCACACCGAATATCATCAACATGACTTTATATCGCAAAATAAAAATAAAGTATAACAAAAACACCATCAACACTGTTAGAAAGTAGACCAAAAACAACAAAACGTTAGCAAAACTAAAATCATCGACATCTTTCTTGTTAAAATGCAAACATTCAGGTATTATACCAAATTTTATAAACAACATCACTAAAAATGTTTACACAATATACATGGTAAATAATAAAATACATTAAAACGTACATAGAATATTAGTTAAAATTATCTACAACTTTCATATAAAATTATTAAATTTATTAATACAACAAAAACACCAATTGCTTAATATACATAGGAAACAGAAAAACATCTTAACTGCGAAACTTGATTCCCTATTGGACGAAGAGGACAGGACATTATTCTTTGAAAGTGAAAATATGTTATATGACAAGCTAAATAGGACACAAAAAGCTATACACATAAATAAATTTAGTATTTTGAAATATAAAGCTTTTTCAAAACTAAATATAACAAATCAGAACGAATGGTTTATCAACAAAACGGAAAAACAAGTACCAACAAATATACAGTGGCTACTCTCTTTATGACCCAAGCTTGCACTTCCAAGTACAAAGAGTACATTCCCGCTTTTTAAATGCATAGCTGAGGGAGAGGATTGCATACGACAGAGAAAAACAAGAGAATGGTAGAATTAAATTAACATCGTTTATTGACGATCATTTGAACAGAATAAAAACAAACCAAAGAGATAAATATATGTTGAACACAGTGGGTCAGACGCGTCAATTTTTAAAGGAAAATGAAGATTTGTTAATATTAAATTCGGACAAAGGAAACAAAACTAGTAATGACAAAAAATGATTATAAAGAAAAAATGACTCGAATTTTAAATGACATGTGTACTTATAAACGTCTAAAAAGAGATCCAACATTACAGACAAAAAATAATACTTTAGTAGACAAATTATATAATTTAAATATCATAACATCTACGGAGAAAAATAAATTAAAAACAAGTACGTCTATAGCACCCAGAATATATGGGTTACCCAAAGTACACAAAATAGGAATGCCTTTAAGACCAATTTGTTCTTCACAAAATGCACCATCATATGAACTTTGCAAATATTTAGTTCATATATAAAAAAATCTAACCAGAAACTCAGCTTACAATGTAAGAGACGCAGTGGAATTTTGCAAATATTTAGTTCATATATAAAAAAATCTAACCAGAAACTCAGCTTACAATGTAAGAGACGCAGTGGAATTTAAATCAAAGGTAAATAATAAAAATTTGGACAATAATGAAATTATGGTATCATATGACGTAGTATCGCTATTTCCGAACATACCTATAAATTTAGCACTACAAATAATAGAAAATAAGTGGGACATATTACAACAACACACAAAAATACCAAAATACCTTTTCATGGAGTTACTAGGGTTTTGCATCAAAGACAGCCGTTATTTTAAATATGAAGAACGAATTTACGGACAATTTAAGGGAATGCCGATGGGATCACCAGTTGTTTCCGATATTGTTATGGAGGAGTTACTGGATCAATCCCTTACAAAATTAAAAATAAAACCCAGATTATTAATAAAATACGTAGATGACATATTTGCTATCATAAATAGAGATATGGCAGATGAAGTTCTAAATGTTTTAAATGCGTTTAACCCACAAATACAATTTACAGTGGAAACGGAAAGAGATAGTAAATTACCATATTTAGATGCAATTGTTAGTAGACACCAAAATATGATGACAGTCAACTGGTATCAAAAACCCACTGCATCCGGTCGTCTGATTGATTTCCATTCCAAACATCCCAGAAGAATTATAATAAACACAGCAAATAATTTCATCAGATGAGTACTGACCATTACTGACGATAGGTATCATGAGGAAAATTTACGGAAAATAAAAGAAATCCTAGACATGAATGATTTTCCGAAAACAATTATAAACAATTTAATATATAAAAAGAGTGACACAACAATAAGAAGAGAGACTAATACAAAGTATTACAAAGGACTAACATATATAAAAGGTTTTTCTGAAAGGTTAAAAAACTCAGATCTATATGACATTGAGAAATATCAACTTGCATTTAAGACGAATAATACTATGCAGAGCCTATATTGTAACACAAAGACGAAATTAAAGAAAGAGGACAAATTCAACGTTATATATAGTATTAACTGCAACGGTGACGGCTCAGGCACATGCAATAAGAAATACGTAGGAACAACTAAAAATAAACTGAAGACCAGACTAACATCTCATAAATCAGACATAAGAATGAAAAACAAACCCATGGAGCAAAAAACGGCACTTGCGGCCCACTGTGCAAAGGAAAATCATGTGCCAAATTTTGATAATGTAAAAATATTACAACAAGAAAACCATTATTCCAGGAGATTTACTTTAGAGATGTTACACATAATTGACGTTCCTACTGAGAAAAGACGTAACTATAAACAAGACACAGAGAAATGCGCTCAAATTTACAGAAGTGTGATAAACAAACAGAAGAGACAACATAAACAAATCAGTTTTCGCAGCTAAGGACTACAGACGATCGACATATTGAAAATATGTTAATTCAATCTAAGTTTATTTAATTTTTAATTTACATGTATGTAATTGTAAATTTATTAGAAATAATCAAAAATTAATTTTAATGTTTATCATTTATTGTTTTGTACCCAACAGTGTTCCCCTGAAGATGAGTAGCGAAGCTATTCGAAATATTGAGAAAAATAACATTAAATAAAGATTAAATAATCAAAAAAATATTTAGTGTTTATTGATTTTTAAAAACCTGACCTATAGCCGAACGATCAAACAAGAACATTATTGTAAACAGCAATTATATATTTTTTTTCCGAAAAAAATTTTAACATAATACAAGAATAACATCATAAAGTTTATTGTACAGCACAAATAATCTAACATAATAATCATTATTATCGATTTTAAATTTGTACATGCATATATATACCAAAATGTTCTACATATTGTGTATATAATTTAACATAAAAAAATAATTCTAATAACTTAATTTCAATGAATTAAATATCTATATATAAACTGTTTAGTAAAATGAAAGATAGAGTGGAGAAATGGGATATGTCAAATATAGTTTATAAAATATCATGTAAAAGAAATGGATCTGTCAATTGTAACGAGGTAAACATATGTAGGTACAACAAAAAATAAATTTAAAACCAGAATAGCTGGACATAAAAGTAATCAAAAATATAAATTCTGCAAAAATTGCATTATCATCTCATTGTTTTAAATTCATTCACTATCCTGACTTTGAAAATGCATCAGTTTCAGGAATAGAAGTCAATTATAAACGAAGACTTCTGTTAGAAATGTTAGAAATTATTAATATACCTATTAGAGAAAGAATGACCTTTAAAATTGATACTGAGAATTTAGCTGAGAACTATAGATAATTAATTCATTGAAATTAAGTTATTAGAATTTGTTTATGTTAAATTATATACACAATATGTAGAATATTTTGACATATGGATGCATGTATAAATTTAAAATCGATAATAATAATTATTATGTTAGATTATTTGTGCTGTACGTATATGTTAAGATCATAAACAATAAACTTTATGATGTATTTCGTATGGATGTTGAAGCAAAAAAAGGAAAAATATAAAAACACCGTCATCACGAATTCTTACAAATGACAGAAAACTTTTTTATAAATCAACTAAAGCCGCAAACAAATATTAAAGAAGGAAAAACCACAAGACAACTCTAAGGCTGCTCGCAGAGTTAGCAATAAATCACTTAAAGCGAAAAAATCGCGGGTTGTTATATCACGTAAAATAAATCTTTTTACCTCTAATACCGATTCCAAATGCTTTAGTTAAGGCTGTTAATGCAGCAAAGGACGCAAAAAACAACTTGAGGAAGCTACAAAGCAATGGAATTAATTTGCTGTGGGAGATCCATATAAAGAGTGTTATGGACTTGTTTGTAAAGATCATTAAAAAATTAATCGATATGCTACCCAACAGACCATCACCAGAGGAGTTTTTATGTTGGAACAATCAATTTAGATTTGTCAACAGGACCAGGTACTCATTGGAAATTTACAACCTCCTTTAGAATTAACCCTGTGTTATGTATGCATTCATAACTTTTTCCACGAGAACACACATCCGGGATACGTTTGCACCTACTAGCTTATTTTGGATTTTTCTATTTTTTTAATGTATTGTTTTTTAATGCAAAACAATAATAGGGCAGATTTCTTCGGCCTTTGCAATAGTATGAAATAACTATTATAAATAAATAACAGCCATGCTTATGTATGAATGTACATATGTATATACAAATATACAAACATACACAACACAAAGTGTAAGAAAATATATTAACCCTTTCAGCCCCATTGTTGCATATAGGCAACTTTGTACAAATGTGCTTCTAACTCATGTAAATATTATTTGATTTTATAGCGGTTTTTTTGCTTGGTAACTAGATGTCTTTGCTAAGTGTGTGCATAGTTTCATACAATAAGCATTGATAATGTTCAGTTGCGAACTGTTTGGTTTAGTGACCACACGCATTTATAATTTTTGCAAAAAAGTAGTTTTGGAAAACTTAGAAAAAAATTCAAATATAAGAAACTATTTTTGTATAAAGTGAAATTTGCTTTTGTTAACAGGTAAGTAAATAGTATAAAACAATAAAATGTGAATAAATGTTGTAGCTTTGACCTCTGTATTTTTTTAAAATCATGTTGCCTATAGGCAACTTTGGTCCATATAATGCATTTATTACATAAAAATATTTTGTTCGTTAGAAATGAATTCAAGAGGTTTTGAATAGTCTAGAAATTGAAAAAATTGTCAATTTTGATTGGGATGATTCTGCTGACGAAAGTGAAGAATGTGATAGAGGAGACAATACGAAGCCTGGACGGAAAAGAGTTGGATGTCGGTTTGATGTGGAAAATGCAGAAAGAGTGGAGGAAATATTGGAAAAAGTTGATTTGACTCGGTTGATATAGAAAAGTGTACCATTAAACGAGTCCGATACCATGTGGAAAGGCGAAATCAAATGTAGTGAGTTGAAGGAACTGATAGCGTATTTCCACCAATTTTTCAATGACGAAATTATTTACAAAATTTGCGATGAAAATAACCTATATGCAATGCAAAAAGATAGATTCGAATTAAAGTGTAAATCTTTTGAAATAAAGAGGTTTATCGGTGTAAAATACAGGAAATAAAAATGGCATGGGCAGAAAATGTTAGATTTGCAGCTATAGCAAACGCATTGAGCTATAGCAAACGCATTGAGAAAATTAAGCAATACTTCCACATTAATGACAATAGCACACAACCCCGAAGAGAGCATGCAAATTATGATAAACTGCATAAAGTACGCCCCTTACTATTTTTGTTTTTGAATATTTCTGATGAATACAAACCAAAATTTTTGAGTTTCTGTTTTTTAAATATTCTACCTGTTAGCACTTGCAAGTGAAAAACCAGGGCTACTCTGTATTACCATGCGAAAGAAATTACTTTTACCTTCGTATCGCATTACAGAGTAACCCCGCAGTACATCAACGTTGTGGACGCAGACGAGGACAAAACGGCACCTGCACTGCATTGCAAATTTATACTGGACAAACAGCGTCTGGAAGGGAAATGAACCAAGAGGAATGAGTTGTGAAAGATTTGCCTAGCATATACCAAGCAACACGTATATTCCTACGGAAATGAAGGCACAATAGGTCAATTGGTTCATTATTCAGCTTCAAAAAAATTTTACGATGTGCTCTCATGTTCCTAAGATCAGGTTTCTGTCTCCTTTTCTTTGTAATCGATATTTATCATTTGAAATACCATCTAATTCTACATCTGTTAATATAATGCATCGGTTAAGGAGACACATTATACGATTTTCCAGTTCAAGTAGAACCGTTTCACATTACTTTACTGTTACTCGCTTCGCACGTGCAATGGCATATTTGGATAATTCATATCAATCCTTTATGTGGATTAAGGATTTTTATTATAGGAATTGAATTCGCTTATTAAACTCATTGCGCTATTAATATTTCTCGATTTAAGCTTTCCTACAGTCTAAGAAGTTTAACTGAAAATTGTCAAATAAAGATATTTGATTTATGTGGGTGTGTGTGGGAGAGAGGGAGCAAAAGATGAACTATACATAAAACTATAAAGCTGAAAGAAAATAGGAGATACATGTATAACTTTTGGGTGTTTCACTCAAGACTAGTTTTTGGAGTGGAACGCAGATTTTTTTAATTATGTATAATTTTTCTTACAACTGATTATTTGAAAGCAATTATTAGAAGAGAACTAACCGTTAAAAAGATCGCAAGCCAATTTCAGAAATAAAAAGTAACAAAGATTCAAATCGCGGTCAAATAAGAAACAAGGTTGAACCATTCTTAGTCGATTTTGAAGGATGAAAACTATATGAACACAGGGAAATGGTGAAGTTTTTCCTCCATATGTTGGATGAAAACTAGGATTCTTAGCGTATTGGAAGATGAGAACACGGACTATTGGCACTTCAAATTTTGTCCTTGGAGTCATCCAGGTTGTGAGTAAGGGTCAGATACCTGCCGATGCTTCGTATATTACTTAAGAAATTAATCGCATTATGTAATATTTCATTGAAACTAAAAAAAATCATAAAATAAAACAAAATCTCGAATGTATTTTCATTTATTATATATTTGTACAATTTTTTTATTTCTTTTAACAATGAAACAATTTTTTCTCTCAATATATTTCACTATTTACATACATATAGAAATAGTTATTTCAAAAAAGTGTAGTTATTCCATTGCTTCTTCAGCTTCTTATTCTGAAGTTCCAAATAATAAAATGTCATGTTCGTAATCGGGATTTCTTTCCTCGATTCGAAAATGGTACCATGCATATGTTTTCTTATCACTTCTTATGTTTCTTTTTTGATTAGTATAAATTTGACGAATTTTTGATTTAAATATCAAGACATATACAGTAGACTTATAAAATAAACAATTTCTATATGAAGTTATGCCGTACTTATTAAGAATAACTTGACTCCTTTAGATTTTTGGTATCATTGCAATATCAAGCACACTAAAAGAATACATCTTTGATCTTAATCCTACCAACTCATTCATTAATTTTCCACAATTTTCATCCTTCATCATACCCAACACTTTCTTGTTCACTAGAGGGGAACCATATATATATATATATATATATATATTTTCGGTAATCAGACGTATCAAACTTATGGTTGACGTCAGTTTTTATGTGTGAAACCCGTAATGGAAATCATACATTTTCCATTTGGAGAGCTCAAGTACACAAAACCCTAAATATATACACTAAGCAGCATGAATCCGTACAAACAGATATATAACTTTTCATGAACAATTTTATTGTTAAATATTAACGGTTATGATCTAAAAATGTTTTTAGCTTACAGAAAATGTTTAAAAAATTTTGTTAGATGTAATGGTATGGCAACTTTAGGCATATGCAAAAGTCTGCGTACATAAAAAATTAATGGTACTTTAGAACTGTTACATTTTGTTTAAAATTACTACTTCAAGGCCTTTTTTTGTTTTCAACTCATTATGAACACAAGTTAAGTGATTTTTAGAATTTTTTTGTTTCAACTTAAAGAAATATCTAGCAAAAAAGAAGTAAATGTTGCTGAACGCAAAAATATTGTTCATTTGTGGAAGCAAAGCAAAACTCTGTGTGAAATCGGTCAGATTGTTGAACGAAAGCACTCCTCTATCCAAAGAGTGATAAATAACTAAAAAAAAAGTGGAGTTTTGATTTCTAAACCTCGTTCTGGGCGTCCACCAAAACTTACTGAACGTGAAAGAAGAGCTGTAGTGCAATTTGTTAGAGACAATCCAAGATTAACTGCATCCAATATTGTTGAAACTGTTAACTCGCAATTTAACAAACAGGTATCGAACGACACTGTGCGCAGGATTTTGAGAACAGCCAAATATAGCGAAAGAAGCCATTAGTATCATTGGTGAACATGCAAAAACGAATTGACTTTGCTAAAGAGCATATAAATAAGCCCCCAGAGTTTTGGAAAAAAAGTACTTTTTACGGATGAGAGCAAGTACTGCATCTTTGGCATCAAAGGACAAGTTGACGTCCGAAAAAAAACTTTTTCAAACAAGTTGAAAACCGAAAAAAAAATTTTTTGTTCCTTAAGTTTTCTTAAAAATCTCTGGGATAAAATAAATTTATTTCATAAAATTTTAGCAAGAAATATTCAACGTACTCTTGGCTACATTTTTGCCCAACATAGTTAAGCGATATTTTTAAGTGCTAATTAGTTCTTTGGCAAAAACTGATAACACCTTTTTTTGGGAATCATGCCAATATTGGGAAATTTTGGAGGCCCATAAAAGGAAAACGGTCACCAACTTGACCAAACTGAGTATAGGGTTTTACTATATTTTGTTAGTAGAATCGAACCCATATAGTCACAACCTTGCACTTTTTCACTGTTGCATAGTGTTACCGATCTTGTACGCAGACTTATCCACCCTAGTATAGATTTATTTTAACACGTTTTTACTCTATTCATTTCAATTGCGACCATATCGTCAGAAAATATTGAGAAACTATGAAAATTAGGTTTAGGTATCCAAGCTTGGGCTCCTAAATAATTTTGATTTCAGCTATTACAGTTCTTAACTATTCGTACATCTCTTTTCTTCTCCACATTCTCCATAGTTTTACCATAGATCTCGTTATTTAGCAATTAAAAGAAATCCTCTATGGTTGGTGTTTAAACCTATATAACTTTTCAACCATGTTGATTGCTTAAAAGTGTGTATATTATGCACTTTCTTTAGAACTTTCTTTAGCACAGAAAAGAAGATCATTGTGAGAGTCATTTAGGATCCAGATTTAGCTCTTCAGTTGATAGCCATCTGAATCTGCCAAAAGTAAGCGTCATTTGCGTCTAAGCACGCAATATATTCCGAAGGCTTCTTTCGATTAAAATCTGGTAAATATTTATTGTTAGTCTTGAAATATCTATTAGTGCACTGTAGAAGTCCACCACTTACTTCTTTCTTGAAGATATTGTACGTATCTACGTCTGTCAGAAGCTCTAGTTCTATACTTGTATACTTCAACACAGCATCACACGACAGTCCTAGAGCAGTGTAATACTGACATGGATTTTTAAAAAGGTTTAAATTTTTTTTTATCAAAATCTCTAAATCTCTAGATTTTACCAAAATAAAGGCATCCTTTATTATATTATATATTACAGAAAAACGGTCACCAACTTGACCAAACTGAGTATAGGGTTTTACTACATATTGTTAGTATGGTCACGACCTTGCACTTTTTCACTGTTGCATAGTGTTATCGACCTTGTACGCAGACTTATGCACCCTAGTGTAGATTTATTGTAACACGTTTTTACTCTATTCATTTCAATTGCGAGCATATCGTCAGAAAATATTGAGAAACTATGAAAATTAGGTTTAGGTATCCAAGCTTGGGCTCCTAAATAATTTTGATTTGACCTATTACAGTTCTTAACTATTCGTACATCTCTTTTCTTCTCCACATTCTCCATAGTTTTACCATAGATCTCGTTATTTCGTTTAGAAAATCTAAATGTTTTATTAAATTGAATTAATATTCATAGGCTAATTGTTCGAAATCAATTAAAATCTCAGAAAGACATGATGATAAATATTCCAAGGCACACAGGAAAGTCAACATCAGTTTTATTCAACTTACACAGCAGGGTAGAACAGCTGTTTTTGAAAGTCGCAACACTTTCATCTTCAGTGCTCATGTATATATTGTGTTTATCACCACTGTTTAGGTGGCTTAGTTGAATGTGATAACAGTTCCTATTTACACAAATTTTATTGTGAAAAAGAATCCGAGAACTGTATCAACCTGATGTTAACATGTTTTTGTTTTAATACCCGTGTTACCGTTTAATTATTTTCTTCATGTCCTATTTTTCTGAATTTTTTGTTCCATTATACATTAAGTCAAACTTTTATGGTTTGAATTTATACTTAAGTATATGTGAACGGTTTTTCCAATTTTTATTGGTAGCTGAAACCTTAGCTTGAATTTGTAAGGTAATTATTTTTACTAACATTTTATATTGCCATGTTAAATTGAATTAATATTCATAGGCTAATTGTTCGAAATTAGTTAAAATCTCAGAAAGACATGATGATAAATATTCCAGGGCACACAGGAAAGTCAACATCAGTTTTATTCAACTTACACAGCAGGGCAGAACATCTGTTTTCGAAAGTCGCAACACTTTCGTCTTCTGTGCTCATGTGTATATTGTGTTTATCACCACTGTTTAGGTGGCTTAGTTGAATGTGATAACAGTTCCTCTTTACACAAATTTTATTGTGAAAAAGAATCCGAGAACTGTATCAACCTGATGTTAACACGTTTTTGTTTTAATACCCGTGTTACCGTTTAATTATTTTCTTCATGTCCTATTTTTCTGAATTTTTTGTTCCATTATACATTAAGTCAAACTTTTATGGTTTGAATTTATACTTAAGTATATGTGAACGGTTTTTATGTTAAATTGAATTAATATTCATAGGCTAATTGTTCGAAATTAGTTAAAATCTCAGAAAGCCATGATGATAAATATTCCAAGGCACACAGGAAAGTCAACATCAGTTTTATTCAACTTACATAGCAGAGCAGAACAGCTATTTTCGAAAGTCGCAACACTTTCATCTTCAGTGCCCATGTGTATATTGTGTTTATCACCACTGTTTAGGTGGCTTAGTTGAATGTGATAACAGTTCCTATTTACACAAATTTTATTGTGAAAAAGAATCCGAGAACTGTATCAACGTGATGTTAACACGTTTTTGTTTTAATACCCGTGTTGCCGTTTAATTATTTTCTGAATTTCCCATTTTTCTGAAGTTTTTGTTCCATGATACTTTAAGTCAAAGTTTTTTGGTTTGAATTTATACTTAGGTATATGTGAACGGTTTTTCCAATTTTCATTGGTAGCTGAAGCCTTAGCTTGAATTTGTAAGGTAATTATTTTTACGAACATTTTATATTGCCATGTTAAATTGAATTAATATTCATAGGCTAATTGTTCGAAATTAATTAAAATCTCAGAAAGACATGATGATAAATATTCAAAGGCACACAGGAAAGTCAGCATCAGTTTTATTCAACTTACACAGCAGAGCAGAACAGCTGTTTTCGAAAGTCGCAACACTTTCATCTTCAGTGCTAATGTGTATATTGTGTTTATCACCACTGTTTAGGTGGGTTAGTTGAAAGTGATAACAGTTCCTATTTACACAAATTTTATTGTGAAAAAGAATCCGAAAACTGTATCAACGTGATGTTAACACGTTTTTGTTTTAATACCAGTGTTACCGTTTAATTATTTTCTTTATGTTCTATTTTTCTAAATGTTTTAGCCTTAATGGACAATAACGTAATAGAATTTATATATATTGCATATGACCATTTTATATGAATAAAAAAATTAATTAGAATAATTTTCTTTTAATTCCTTAAAAACTTATTTCTAATACAAAATCAATTCTTCTATTTTAACAAAGCGAATGCATTTAAAATTTATATACGTATATATATATATATATATATATATATATATATATATTAATATAATTAATTACAGTTATTTGGGTATATCTATTGTTTTCGTTCAAAGACAATAAAAATATGGAGATATAGTGGACGGTTTCAAACTTCAAAAATAATTTTATGATATATATAAATGTTGCTGTTCTTAAGTTATCTTTCTTTTAACCAAGCAATTAAAAATTTTGAGACTTTTTACGTAGGACATTACCTAATTTCAATACAAACATTGTGCGCCGTATAATGTCCACATTGGTGCAAAAATTACACAGCCACAGAAGATTCAGTCAATTAACCCAATTTCCAGTTTTATTAAATCAAAATCACAAAGGAAGTAAATACGCAAAATTTGAATAACGAACGCTGTATGCGTTATAAACATTGACAGTTCACAATTTTAAATTGTTTGCTTAATGTTTTGATTCTCTTGAAATTCAGAATTCATATTGTTGTGAATTTTTTCGATACAACCACTGAATTAGCGGTATAGAATAATAAAACGGTACTTTTATATTTAATACAAATCTACCTGTTATTTATTCGAGTGGTAGTTCATAAGTAAAGCTAAAATATTTAAGGAACGTGCATTACATGGTAATGATGTTGCCATTGTACCCGTTATAGTTATAACCAGTGGTTACTAGCAACCAGTAGTTACTAGTAGTAAAATGGAAGTCACAATAGTTCTCGCTTCCTTATGGCAAAGCTTCGGCAGCAGACACGTAGTCATCCCAATATGCTGGGCACCTAGGAGCCCGTGTACTTTTCGGTAAGGTTGTATCTCCAATGGTCGATCGGCAATATGATCACGTGTCTCTTCGTTAACTAACCCTTCTGTTCTAATGATGGTGGGAAGCTGAATATATTCTAGGAGTTGTGGTTGGGAAGTTGCCATTCCTGGGTTGGTTATTAGAGGTTCTTCTTGTTCACTATTTCTTGACTGCTGTACCATGGTTCCTTGTAGTTGGTTGATATGACATTTCAAAATATACCCGGTATCTAAGCGGACTTTCTAATGAAGGCGACCCGATTTCTCAAGGAATGTTTCCAATTTCCATGCATGTTTTAGCGCGTCTAGTTGCATTCTAATTTGCCTATTCAGATATTGTTTTGATGGAGTTCCTCCATTTATAAGGGACGTAGCTCGATAGCGAAACACTATCTCTCTTACTTTTTCTCTTATGGAACGGATACCTGCCATTGATTTGAGTTGACGTTTTAACGTTTAAACATTACGTTTGGCTAAGCCGTTAGTGGCTGGATGTCCCGGATCAAAAAACTTCTGGAAGATGCCTCTACGCCTACAGAATATTTGCAATTCTTTGCTTGTAAATAAAGTGGCATTGTCGGGCACAATCACATTTGGGTACATATGCCTAGCAAACAAGTCAGATAGCATCTCTATGGTTGAGGTTGAACCAGGAGCAGACGACGTTACGCCAACCTCAGCCCACTTAGATTTTGCATCCATAACAACTAGAAAATAATGGCCTTGAAACATACCTGCATAATCGGTATGAAGCCTCTGCCAGTTATGTTGAGGTTCCTCCCGCGAATGAAGCCTAACTTTTGGCGGGCTAGATTTAACACCAACACAAGACACACATTGCTTTACCATAACCAATATTAGTCCAATAAACGTACCAGCGGGTCAACTGTTTCATTTTAGAGATTCCTCTAAAAATAATACCCCGGTTAATTGTAAACATGGTATTCTCTATTTGATTATTTTGAAGCTTTTGTATAACGGTAAATAATGGAGGATCCTTAGCCGTTTCTAGCTGAAGAGTCTTGTTAACGCAGTCGGCGTTAATATTTCCTATACCTTTTTATAGATGACTTAATAATTAAACCCAGAAAGGAAAGCAGCCTATCTCTGCAATCGTGAAAACGTCATTCGTGGCAACTTTGCATTGTGTTGAAAAATTCGGACCAGGGCACAGTGAGTGGTCCCTATAGTAAAACTGGAAAAAAAACGAAGGAGCTATGGCAGCTTAATGAAATTTTTGGCACATATCTCTCTTGGCCTACTATTTTCCAAAATGAATTAACATTTTTAGGAAATCTTGTTATTTTTCCGGTACGGGGACAATTAAATACCAAAAATTCCTCCATTGCAGTAACTATTATATATTTAAATTTTAATCTATCATATCACGTACAAAATGATAAAGGGTGATAGTTTTTTTTTTATACAATATAACCAATCTCTAATTATTTAGGTATACCTTTTTTACATATAATATTATTTTAAACTTTTTAGTATTTCATTGTTTAAAGTTTTTAAAATACTCATAACCATTGGTATTCAAATAACGTTATATGAATAGGGTTAAATTATTATTTAAGATAAAAAACATATGTATATAAAGATTAATAATAAAGTAACAAACAAACTCTAATAACATAACAATTGTAAACAATTTCTTAATCACTAAAATAAGTTTCTGAATAAGTTCTGAATATGTAATTACTAATTTCTTGATTATTGCTGAAAGAGCTGTTTGTATTTATTATATTTCTATTAAATAAGATTAATGGATCAGAAGAAATTAGGAGTTTGTTCAATAAATCCTTATCACAATTTTCTCTGCTATTTTTTCGGCTGTGTTCAAGTTTGTTCTTTCTAATTGTTTTGTATAGACATTCAAAAGCATTTCTAAAATAAACCAAGAAATTATTTAAAACAAAATGTTTATTTGATACATGTATTTAAATATTACCAATATGTAAATCAAAATATTTTGTAATTTCACAACCATGATTGAGAAGTTTATGCAACATTGATGTCATATAATACCAATCATAGTTATTTAAATATATTTTCGAGTTTCCTCCGTTAGTTAGATACATTTATAGGTTTTCCATAGAGTGCCTGGTTTCTAAAATTTAACTCAAATTATACATTAAATGCTCATTAACTTCTGTAATCTCGGACGTTTTTTTGAATTCATTAAAAAAATTTCGAACTGTATTACCATCATTACTGGTGCCAAAATTAGACTTCACTTTATCAACTGTTAATCCCATCTCAGATCGAAATTTATCTTGAATTTGTTTTTTTTTTTCATTGGACAGTGTTTTCCTATCATTCCTAACTTGCCAAGTCTTAAAAGGCAATCGATATGCAATGTGCAACATGCACACAAAGCATCTTAGCAAACAATGTAAATGTGAAATTCCATAATTATAATGGTCTTTGTTGGGAGAATAAGTAATGCTTATTCATGGAAAGAACTTGACCCCGACCTTTTGACGGTTCTCGCTTAAGAACGTATTTGTATTAATAAACAGTTACTTTCACATGGTGTCCAAATATGTGAGTATAAGGTTTTGTATGTCTTCGAGTCATCCTACTTGGTATTCTTTGGTTTAAAGCGAAGCTACTACTATGATACATTAAAAATATCTACTGATAATTTTAATAAATATTTAAATATGGATGATTTTTAAAATCATTAAATATCAAAAGTTGGCACAGAAAATACTTAGACCTTTTTATACATATTTTAGTATATATAACAGAAAATAGGATTATTGATGCATAAAAGTAGTTTTGTGATGGGCCTAGTTTTTCGGGTTCAACGAAGCTGACTGTTTTTTTTTTTAAGTACATATTACGTCTATTGTTCTTCACAATTTTTCTTACATTTTAGGATTTTTTCATTGTTTCTGCTACATTTCTGAATAAAACAAATACGATTGCAAGCATTTTTATTGAAAAATGCATTTTTTATATTCATTATTTGTTACTTAAAAGTTGTGAAAAAAATTATGAAAATAACTTGACTTTAAAGCCGTGTAGCTTTTTACATGTCTAACGCACATGAAAACCCAAACCACTTCTGGAATCGTGGGAGTGTCAGCTTTCATATGTATTTATTAGTACATTCGAAAGTTTTTTTTATATATTTTTCCACTAAACAGGGGTTGATTGTCAGTGATGATCGGAAACGGATTTCCAAATAAGTTTTAATAGAAATGGTCAAATGAAAAAACAATTGCTTGTCAGCTTTCCCTTCTGTAACGTGTGACAATGGTCCCGCAACTCCGGTTGGGTATCATTTCCTCTTTGATCTCATTGAAGGCATGTTCGCACCGGTCATCCCACTTAAAGATCTGCTTTAATATTTTTTTTAATTAGTTCGATCTTGAACGTGATGTGTGATAGACGTGTTACGGAGATCAATAATACTTGCGCCTTTAAAAGAATTTATTTCTTTAATAATTCTTATTTACTTGCTTTTGTTCGTGCAAATAACAACAAAAATAAAACATTAAAAAATTCAAAAACCTGAAATGAGTGAGCTTAATGCTCCAAACTCATGTAACAAGAATGTCAATTCTAACTTAAAAGACAAGGTACAATCGAATTGCAATGTAAAAAACACTGATAATGAAAGAAAAAGAAAAAACGAAAACATGAATAACGAGAGTGTAACTAAACATTTTAAAACCAACTACTACTCAATTCTTGATTGGGAGAACGATACTCTGTGCGATCAAAATTTATTAAAAAAGTTCGAAAATCATGTAAATGAAACAAAAAACAAGAGAGTTTTAATCGTGTCAATGATAAAAACAATAATCCAAAAAGTTCTCATTCAGCCTCAGCTGTGATTAACAATAACGCCCCTAAAGAAAACCCAGATAATACAGTGGTTAATATCGAAAAAATTAAAAATTAAAAAATCCCCCCAATTAATATTATAAATATAGACAGTAAAATCCTTGTTGAATTTATTAAAAATGGACTGAAAATCAATGAATTTAATATTAAAGAGTTCAGAAATAAAAAATCATTATTTATGAACTCAACTCAAGACTTTCAAAGAGTCAAAGCATATCTGGAAAAGACCAAAACGAAATTTTTTACATTTACTCCCAAAGAATTCAAAATCAGAACCTACTTACTTAAAGGTCTTGACGCTAATATTGATACTGATGATATTCTTTGTGAACTATTAAAACTAGAAAGTGAAGATCTAAAATTCATAAGAGTTAACCAGTTTTTCACCAAATTATCCGTTGAAAAAGGAATAAAACTGCCAATGTTTATGGTTCAAATAGCACCAGATAGCAGTATCAATAAACTTAAAAGTATAAAAACACTACTACACCGTGTAATTAGATGGGAACAAATCAGAAGACCCGAAATACCCCAATGCCGCAACTGTCAAGGCTTTTTTCACAGTGCTGCCAATTGTCACCTCCCTAGGAGATGTGTGAAATGCAACATGGACCACGAAAGAGGGAAGTGTTCTGTAGAAAAGGTACCAACGGATGAAAAAGAAAAATTATTTTGTGTTCTGTGCAATAAATATGGTCATCCAGCATCCTACAAAGGATGCGAAAAATATAAGCAGCTGAAACAAAAAATTAATTTAAAAAGAAAAGATTTATTTATAAATAAAGCTTATAATACTAATGTTCATAATAATACAGCATCTTCTTTTGCAAATGTAGTTAAGGGTAATAACACCACTAACATAGATTTAAAAACCTCATCTAACACAATCAATAACTCCTTCATTCAAGAAATGAAAAACTTTATGATAAATATAAATAATCAAATGATAAACTTTCAAAAACAATTAGAACTAACTACAAGTATCAAGAATTGATACAATTTTTTCAATGCTGGTATAATGGCTCAGAACAATCAAACTTTTGTTTCAAAAAAACTTTAAATAATACATATTAACGTTAATTCTCTAATATTAATGAATAGAAGATACGAACTTCACGAATTCATAAAGAAAAATACACCCGATATTGTACTTATAAACGAGACAAAACTAAATCATAAACATAAAATTCAGTTTGACAACTTCCAGGTTATAAGAAAAGATAGAAAAGGTACAACACAAGCAGGTGGAACAATGATATTGATTAGAAACAACTTAAAATTCTTTAAATATTCAAATAGTGTAATCAATTCTTTTAACACTTTAGAAACCTGTATTATTCGTCTCCCTCTTTCTACAAATGAAATGTTATAATTTCCGCGTACTACCCTTCAGGTAATAATGATACTCATTTAAAAAGTGAGATCCATAGCCTGTTTGAATCTATGAATTTACAAAACATAAATAATTTTTATATTTTAGCAGGAGACCTAAACTGTAAACATATAGAATGGGGCAATCCTTGTAATAATCAAACGGGTAATATACTTTACACGTGGCTATTAGATAATGAAATTCGTTTTAGATGTAAACTTTATGCTACATGTCGTCCATCATATCCGCGAACTGGTTCTTACCTAGATATTTGTGTAGTCGATTGTAGGCTTCATATTATTACTGAAAATGACACAATAAACTCACTTAAAACATTAGATTATGATAGCGACCACGATGCTGTACAGATAATAACCTACAGGAATAAAGAAAACGAAAATTTCACATTTTTGAGCGAAAACGAAAAGTTTACTTACAACTATAAAGGTACCGATTGGAAAAACTTTCAAAACAATATTAATCAGAAACTCACCCAAGATATGCAAATTCCTAATAATCGAAATCTTACGAATTCGGAAATAGACTATCACTTAGACAGACTAAATTATGCTATTCTTAAAGCAACAGAGGAAAAAGTTCCTAAGCATAAAAGGGGCAAAACTTTCTCAAAAATAAGCAGCCCAACTATTAAAATATTATATTCTGAGAAGAGCAGGATATTAACATTAGTCAAAAAGCACAGCAGGTTAGAAATAATACTTTCCGAAGAGTTGCTAACATTAGCGAAAGCAAAAATAAAAATAATTAAAAAACTTATAAAAGATAATTTTGCAATATATATCAATAAACAGATAAAAGAAAAATTAACGAATATAGACCCCAAAGATTCGAGAGATATGTACAACCAAATTAAGAAAAACTTTAAAATATTTAAACCCCTAAACTTACAAGAAATTAAGATTCCTACATATGATGTATTCCTTCTAAATAACGTGGGGATAAACCCTCAAAGTTTAAGGAAAGATAATCAAAATAATTATATTGTGGAAGAACATTTGATAGTTAAATACTATAGGATCCTATTTCGAGTCCATACATGAACGCAAAGAAACCATTCTAAACAATTTTGTTCACCAACAAGTCCAATCCACTTTTAGTAGGTTCCTAGAGTTGAAAAGGGAATATGAGAATAACGTAACCACACTTATAAATTTCAATGAAACAACACTATCTGACAGCACTGATGTAGATGATTCTATTGACCTTTTCATAACAAGAAATAGTATTCTTTATATTTTTTCTAAATTAAAAAACAAGTTGTCGTCCGGAATTGATAATATACCAAATTTAGTATTAAAGAATACTCCCCAAAGAATGATATTTGATTTCTGTATATTGTTCAATAATATGCTGAATAATTCATATTTTCCTATCAAATGGAAAATAGCTAAAGTAGTGTTACTGCCTAAAAAAGATAAAGTACCAAATAGCCCAAAAAATTTGCGTCCCATAAGTTTACTGCCAAACATCAGTAAACTTTTTGAAATATGCGTAAATAACATCATATATAAATTTTGTAATAATAATAAAGTTTATAGCGAAAAACAGTTTGGTTTTAAATTCAAACACTCTACTAATAACGCAATTCATAAAATAACGTCCGATATTAATTGGAATTGGCATAAAAAGTTTTATACAGGAGCATGTCTTATAGATATGGAAAGGCATTCGATACTGTTTGGATTGATGGTTTAATACATAAATTATTTCAATACGGACTACCCTTAAACTAAATAATACTTATATATAATATGATAAGTAATAAAAAATTCAAGATCTCGTACCAAAATATTGAAAGCGATAAATCATTTAATATTATTAATGGACTACAAAAGGGAACAGTAAATTCTCCCATCCTTTTCAACTTTTTTACTTTAGATCTACTTAACCAAATCGATAACATCATTTCATTTGCTGATGATATTATAATATACCACCATGACGATAAAATCGAAAAAATTAACAGTAATTTACAGATATCCTACAATAAGGTAGAGCAATATGCAATCGATTGGAACATGAAAATAAACGCACAAAAATGTGAAAATATACTGTTTAGACCACCCGTGAATAGATGCAATTACGATGTAAGGAAAAATTGGAAAAGTTTTCAAATTAAGTCTAATTTACATAATTGCAACATACCAGTAAAAGAAGTAGTTAAATATCTGGGTGTATACCTTGATACATTTTTATATTTCAATTTTCATATTAAAGAGACTTTATCCAAAGCAAGAAAAGCTTACCTTTCATATAGAACTCTATTTCATTCGAAATATGTTAAGAATAAGGTTAAAATCATAATGTACCAATCGCTAATTCGACCTATTCTTACGTACGCATGTCCCATTTGGTTCAATATTTCCCCCTCATATATGGAACTAGTTAGAATATTTGAGAGGAAATGCTTAAGAGCATGCACTTCACTTTACAGATCTGCAAATAGTGACTTCACTAAATACTTTTCTAATAAAATTCTGTACAATAATGCAAATATTATTCGTATAGATAATTTTATAATCTACCTGATAAGGAATCACGTCTTTCGGTGTTGTAAATGTACAGATAATAATTATATAATGGCTCTTTATTACACAAAGGACGAATACATAACTAGCTCCTTAGAAAATGGATTTGTTCCACCAGAAGCTTTTATATACCTGGATAGTAAAGCTTTTGTCCAAAATGATAATGGTGTTCCCATCTTATATCACAATTATAGATGGGCAAATATAAAAACAATTAATTGTAATTTAAATCAATTAGATATGAGATACAGTACCAGTATATCAGAAAAGGACCTAAAATTAGCACAAAAATCTAATGCCAAAATGTTTTGGTGGCTACCAAAATAAAGTTTTTCGATATCTTTTACCCCTTTGACTTGATTTTTTTTTGCTGATATAAAAATAATGTTTTTGTAACTTTTCATTATGATATATAATATAAAAATTACATTAACTTTGTGTTAATATATAAACTTTGTTATTTTTTTTGTTAAAAGCAAATTATTATATATGTTACTTTATAATACTAGAGCGCTCGATTTAGAGACATTGTATAAATGAATTTGTTATTGTTAACTAGTGTTTATAATATTTTAAATTTAATTATTTGAATAAAGAAATAAACAATAAAAAAAATATATATTTCCTTTACGTAATGACGCTGTTATTGTTGAAAAATCAATCAGCCATTGGTGTATGTATATCCGTACGGAATTTTTCCGTTCCGCACTTTGTTGTTCCCAAGAAAAAATCCTCCCATTCTAATCACCCGGAGAAAAAGTAAATTAGGGAAAGGGAAAATCAGAGACAGCTGTTTTGTTTTTGCCATCTCGTTGTTCGTTGTTGAGGCACCCCATTCTATAGCCTTGGCATTGAAGTCCCCGGCTATTATAAAAGCGCCTCCCATCTCGCGTGCCTTATCTTCAATTAGCTCCAGTTTTGCTTTAAACTGCTCTATGCCTTCGCTGGGGATTAGGTAGCAGCTCATCAGTGTGAACTGCTTCATTATTATTATTATCATTATTATTATTGTCATTATTATTATCATTATTATTATCATTATTATTATTATTATCATTAATATTATCATTATTACTATCATTATTATTATCATTATTATTATTATTATTATTACCATTACTATTATCATTATTATTATAATTATTATTATTATCATTATTATTTTCATTATTATTATTATCATTATTATTATCATTATTATTATCATTATTCTTATCATTATTGATCTTTTGGCACGCAAGCGGAAAGAGGCAATTGACTCTAAGAGGGTTGGTCCTTTTAGTAGTTCTGCGGAGCGAAGGTCCAGGACACTCCAGCGATGGCAAAACAGGTGGAGCGCTGAGACCGCTGGCAGATGGACGGCGAGGCTCATCCCCAACATAGGGGTATGGGTACAAAGAACTTCCGGGGAGGTAAACTATTTCCTGACACAGTTTCTGTCAGGGCATGGTTATTTCCTTAAATATCTTTACCGTATGGGCAAGACGAAGAATCCCTTCTGCATGTACTGCACGGAAGAAAATGACGACGTAGAACACACGTTCTTTGATTGCGACAGGTGGCAGGCGGAGCAAAGTGACCTATACGGATAGATCGGTGAACTTACGCCTGACAACGTTGTTGGAAAAATGCTTGAAGGAAGTGATAAATGGATTGCCGTAGGAAACTACGTTGAATCCATTTTGCGGAGGAAGAAAAGGGACATTGACCAACTTTTAGCAGAAAGGGTCCACTCTTTAATTTCCTCATCATAACCATTTAGGAATTCTACAATGGTTGCAAATGGCGTGACCAGACGTGGGCACATAATGAGGGGTCCTTTATCGGGACGTTGATTCTGGGCCTTCACGAAGTAATGCGGTGAGCGGTTCCGTGAAGGCAATCACCAGAAAAGGAGGGGGGATTGTTCTAGTGGAAACACATCACTCGACGCAGCTGCCGACGGCCGCTGTAACTGCGAAGTCATTTTAAACCCTCCTCATACGCAAAAAAAAAAATTATAAAATAATAATAATGATAATAATAATGATAATAATAATGATAATAATAATGATAATAGTAATGATAATAATAATGATAATAATAATGATAATAATAATGATAATAATTATTATAATAATAATGATAATAATAATGATAATAATAATTATAATAATAATTATAATAATAATGATAATAATTATGATAATAATAATAATAATAATAATAATAATAATAATAATAATAATAATTATGATAATAATAATAATGATAAT
Organism: Linnaemya vulpina; assembly: GCA_963675445.1. Lineage (NCBI taxonomy): Eukaryota > Metazoa > Arthropoda > Insecta > Diptera > Tachinidae > Linnaemya > Linnaemya vulpina. The sequence goes on along the minus strand of OY776276.1, from coordinate 55,268,547 downwards.
AATAATGATAATAATAATGATAATAATAATGATATTAATAATGATAATAATAATTTTAATAATAATGATAATAATAATGATAATAATAAGGATAATAATAATGATAATATTAATGATAATAATAATGATAATAATAATGATAATAATAATGATAATAATAATGATAATAATAAATATAATAATAATTATAATAATAATGATAATAATAATGATAACAATAATGATAATAATAATGATAACAATAATGATAATAATAATTTTAATTTTTTTTTTTCGGGCAAAGATGGGAAAATGCGTTATGCATCTAACCTGGACCGTCGTCCAGATCGTATGCCGGACTCCAATACTTGGTTACCGGCTAAAAACCCACCTCGACGAGCTAGGGATGTATTTTCCACCTGGGTACCTCTTTCGCATTTCTCCCAGGTGTATCCCCTTGATACGTGTATGTATTTACACCTCTTCCTTTATATCCTACGTCTACGCTCCCATTTGTACCGTGTTGCCCCTATTTTCTAGAGTCGCACGGTGTTCAAAAACAGCATCTTAGTCACGTTTTTTCGTCCTGAGTAAGTACTCGACGAAACCTGCTATTACGTTCCAGTTTTCTTCGCAACAAGTCATCTTTTCTACGATGTTCTCAGCCGTTATTTCACCAATCTGGTGTTCTAAGCCAATGCTCCTTTCTGTCCATCGACAACAGCGGAAGATCGTATGTCCACCTTCCGTAACTCTCTTCGTTCCAACGCGTTTGCCAATTTTCCATTGTTGTTCGCTTGGTAAGTTCAATCTCTTCCGCCGGCTGGGAGTTATTTCGCTTGATGCTGAAAATTTTCATCCCTTCCAAGGCCTGCAGATCTATCGGTTTCATTCCAGCTATGACCAGTACTGCTGATGCAGATACAGTGCGGTAGGCCGATGTGACACGTAGCACTGATATTCTCTGCACTGACAGAAGCGCTTTCGCTCTGCATTTGGTTCTCAGTATACCAGCCCAGACTTCCCAACCATACAGGAGAATGCTGTTGCAAGCCTCCATAAGTAGCTTGCGTTTGCTTGGGAGTGGTCCTCCAACGTTTGCCATCAGTCAGCAAAGCTGGTCAGTTGCCCTTCCTGCCTTCTGCGTGGTATACGCTATCTGCCTCGAATAGGTGAGCTTCGGGTCTAGTCTTATCCCGAGATAGTTTACCGAAGTTTTCGTAGTTAGCACCGTATTCTCTACTCGTATCTCTATCTCGACTGGGATTTGTCGCCTAGTAAACAATAGTAGCTCCGCCTTCTGCATTGCTAGCTGTAGCCCATGTGAATCAAGCCAGCTCTTGGTTTTCAACATCACCTGTCGAAGTCTGCGCTGAGCTTCCTCAGTGTCCCTTGCTGTTATTACGGCCGCAATATCATCCGCGTAGCCCACAAGAAATGTACCTTCAGGCATCTGTAGTCTTAATATTTCGTCATAACTGACATTCCAGAGATCCGGGCCTAGTATAGAGCCTTGCGCTGCTCCTGATGTTACCTCCATATATCTCTTGCCTCTATTCGTGTTGTATATTAACACTCTGTCTTTTAGATAGTTTCTTATCATTCTGTTAAGGTACTCTGGAACGTTGAAGTTTCTCTTTAGGGTGTATATGACATCACCCCACCTGAGGCTGTTAAACGCGTTTTTCACATCTAAAGTGGCCAAGAGTACTACTGGTCTGGAATAATGGTTCCCCTGCTGAGTGACAGATACTGCTTCTACTACTGCCCCTATTGTTGATTTCCCTGTGCGGAATCCATGCTGTCTCCTCGATAAGCCACCTGTTGCTTGGATAGCATCCTGAAGTCGGGGTTTTATGAGGCGCTCTAGAAGTTTTCCTGCTGTATCCAACATACAAAGCGGTCTGTATGAGGATGGTAATTCTGGTTTCCCTTTTCCCTTGCTGATTAGTACCAGACTTTGTTTTTTCCATACCTTAGGAAATATCCCTTCTTCTAGACATCTGTTATACATATTAAGCAGCAGCTGGGGTCTGTTGTTTGCGATTTCCTTCAGGACTTCTGCTGGAACTCCATCGGGCCCGGGTGCTTTATTGTTTTGGAGATCGCGGGCAGCAAGTTTAAGCTCCTCTTGGGTAAAAGGAGGAACATTTATACCAGGCGTATCTCCCTCTTCATGTATCCTGGTCTTATGTCTTGGGAATAGGCTTTCGACTATACTCAGCATGGTTGAGTCGTCCATATCACTCACGGCGTTTTTTATGCCTAACTTCTTCATTACAATTTTATATCCGAGACCCCACGGATTTCGGTTTATGTCCTCTCTGAGTTCCTCCCATTTCTGTCGTTTGCTCCTGTTTATGGCGTTTCGGAGTTGCTTCTTCGCTGCTTTGAGTTGCATGCGTTCCGCTTCCGCTGTACCTCTGCGCCTAGCTCTTGTATATTTACGCCTTTGGGAAATGCATTTTCGTCTGCATGCGTCAATTTCATCATTCCACCCATATGCTGAGGTTCTATTTTTTTAGTCTCTTTACTCTTGGCATTGCTTTATTGCATGCTGCTGTGGTGATGCCCATAACGAGTTCAACGATAGTATCTGCGTCTCCTTCTAATTCCGCTGCACTCGTCTTCCGATCGATTTCTGCTGGATCGAAGGGTTTAGCTTGTTTACATTCCACTTGCGTGTGGTTGCATTTGCGTTGCTTCTCATTATAGTGTCACTACTTTTCAGGGAAAATGCAATATACTGGTGGTCACTTGCCGTGTGTGTTTCCAGAACACCCCAATTACTTATATTACTAGCAAGTCTTTCAGACACCAGAGTTATGTCAGGTATAGTACCGTTACATCCCGGACGCCTGAATGTGGGCACGTTTCCTGTATTTGTGACCATTAGCCCAGTTCTAGCTGCCATTTCCAGAATTTTTCTGCCTCTCGAGCTAGTCCGTTACGCTCCCCATTCCACCGCCTCCGAGTTAAAGTCACCTGCTACTACAAGGCGCCCGACGAGATCTCGAGCGATATCTTCAATGCTGTCAAGCTTCTCTTGGAATTCATCGATGCTATCGCTGGGTGTAAGATAGCAGCTTATTAGTGTAAAGCTTATAAACTGTATCCATACGACTCCGTTTCCTCTTCCATTTCTCTTCGGTGTTATGTTGCTACTGGCTGGGATCCATATCGCGGCGGTTCCTGATTCGTCTTCCAGCCAGGTGCCATTTTCTATCTTAGAGTACTGCTCGCTTATTACTATAACATCTACTTTCTGTTATGTGGCTATTTGTGATAGTAAAGCGTGCGCCACTTTTGCTCGATGCATGTTTGCGTGCAAGATTTTCACTGCGCCTTCTGTTTACTTGCTTTGCAGCTTCTTTAGCCCGGCAAATGGTTTGCAGTACTGATTCCTTCCTGGGAGCAGTTGCAACAATTTGGAGAGCTCTTGCAATCTTTTAGCTTGTGGCCTTCCTTGCCACACCTAATGCACAGTCCCATTCCTTTCCTATCGGGGCCTTTGCATTCCCACTGCATATGTCCTGCTTCAAAGCAGCGGAAGCAGCGCCTTGTCTCTTCGATTAATCTGATTCGGCAGTTTGTAGCAGCAATTCTGATTCTTCTAGTCTTAAGGAGTCTTTGTGCTCTGATTTCGGGTAGAGATATGAAGGCTCTTTTTTGTTCCCTGCTATTGATGGTTGTCAGTCTCATATTTATTTCCTCTTTTGCAATACATGTTTCCCTGTTAACAGCAGTTATAACTTCCTCTTCAGTAGAAAGGGAGTTGAGATCTTGAACTTCTATTGTAGACTTAGACTCCATATCCTGTACTACGGCTGTTTCTTTGAGTGTTCCCTTTATGGCGTCGCAGAATTCTTTTTTACCGCCTCTTCCCATCACGACCAATATCGCTCCAGTTTTGGTTTTTCGGATAGATTGCACTGCAACATCCGATTCCTCTGGTCTCACATTTTGCCTAATACTTCTGAGAAAGTCAGCGTAGCTGTGGCCTTCTTATGGTTTTATTATTACGGCTTCAGGCCGTACCTTGAGCTTCCTTTGGCGTACCTTTTTTGACTTAGGTGTCGCCTTTGGTTCATTTGCCTTTTTTAGCTCTTTCACGTGTGCTGAGTGTGTATTCTCTTTGGGTTCTACCAGTTTTGCATCCACTTTATTTTTCTGTTTCTTTCCAGGGTTACACTCTGCTGGGCTGGATGCGTTTCGCTTGTTTGTATTCTTAGCCATTTGCATCGTGGACTCTTCAGTTCCACTCGCCATGGTGGCTAGTTCTTTCTGCTGCTGGTATTGTTTGGAGATTTCTCTTTCCGTTTCCGCGCTCTTCCAGTTGCTTCGGTAGCTTGCGATAACATCCATGAGTTCTTCTAGCTCCGACACTCCATTCGGGACATCCATGTTTATGTTTCTCTGTTTGGTCATAGCCGCTCTCATCTTGCGCAGCACCTTCTTGCACTCTCCAATAGCTTCTTCTTCGGAAATTCGGATTTTCAGAATGAATTCCTGCTTAGGCGAGCTATACGTCGCTGTTTGGTTCTCTGTACTGCCTACACCCTGAGGTGTGTCAGGAGATTTTTCCTCAGTGTCTGCTAGGGAAGTGGTTTTTTTATAGGTGACCTCTTTGTTTTCGAGCTGCTGGTAAAGGGTGCTTCAGCTTCTTTTCTCTCCGTGGTTTTTGGTGTTTGAAAATTTAACATATTCGATACAATTGGGTCCCATCTTGAGGTCGTTATCTGTATCCGTATATGCAGTCGCCTTTTTTGATGATCCCGAGGGTCCCTTTGTAAACAGTAGGTCTTCGCGAGGGTTGACACGAGCCCTTATGGGGCAGGTGTTCAGAGCCGGATCGGGCATTAATTAGGATATCGTATCAACTAAACCTGCATGGCCAACTGAATGACTACAGAATACAGAGCGTTCTCCAAGTCCTTGCCAACGTTTTAACAGGACGGAAGATAGGTGTAGCATTTTCCTGAAAACCGTTTCTACAAGATTTCATTCTTGTATACTAAGGTGACAGACTGCCACACCTGCCAGCCCATAATTTCAACTATTCATACATATTTATATCAGACATTTTCCATTTTTGTTTCCGGCTCGTCAAAGTGCTGATTTTTATCACCCCCAGGTATTTTATTTCCCTGGTACCCTCCACGCCTTAAAAAGGGCATGATGAGTGTCCCCAATTCGCCAAATGGGAGGGTCCCGATAGGGCATCAAGCAAGCCCCTCACGGGATGATAATAATAATAATGATAATAATAATAATAATGATAATAATAATAATAATGATAATAATAATAATAATGATAATAATAATAATAATGATAATAATAATAATAATGATAATAATAATAATAATAATAATAATGATAATAATGATAATAATAATGATAATAATAATGATAATAATAATGATGATAATAATGATAATAATTATAATAATGATAATAATAATGATAATAATAATGATAATAATAATGATAATAATAATTATAATAATAATGATAATAATAATGATAATAATTATAATAATAATGATAATAATAATAATAATAATAATAATAATAATAATAATAATAATAATGATAATAATAATAATGAAAATAGTAATGATAATAATAATGATAATAATAATGACAATAATAATGATAATAATAATGATAATAATAATGATAATAATAATGAAAATAGTAATGATAATAATAATGATAATAATAATGACAATAATAATGATAATAATAATGAAAATAGTAATGATAATAATAATGATAATAATAATGACAATAATAATGAAAATAATAATGATAATAATAATGATAATAATAATAATAATGAAAATAGTAATGATAATAATAATGATAATAATAATGACAATCATAATGATAATAATAATGATAATAATAATGATAATCTTTGTTTTTTTTTTGGCGTATGAGGAGAGTTTAAAATGCCTTCGCACTTACAGCGGCCGCCGCCAGCTGCGTCGAGTGGTGTGTTTCCACTAAAACAATCGCCCCTCCTTTTCTGGTGATTGCCTTCACGGAACCGCTTACCGCATTACTTCGTGAAGGCCCAGAATCAACGTCCCGAAAAAGGACCCCTCATTATGTTTTGTGGAATTCCTAAATGGTTATGATGAGTAACTTAAAGAGTGGACCCTTTCTGCTAAAAGTTGGTCAATGTCCCGTTTCTTCCTCCGCAAAATGGATTTAACGTAGTTTCCTACGGCAATCCACTTATCACTTCCTTCAAGCATTTTTCCAACAACGTTGTCAGGCGTAAGTTCACCGATCTGTCCGTATAGGTCACTTTGCTCCGCCTGACACCTGTCGCAATCAAAGAACGTGTGTTCTACGTCGTCATTTTCTGCCGTGCAGTACATGCAGAAGGTATTCTCCGTCTTGCCCATGCGGTAAAGATATTTAAGAAAGTAACCATGCCCTCACAGAAACGGTGTCAGGAAATAGTTTACCTCCCCGGAAGTTCTTTGTACCCACACCCCTATGTTGGGGATGAGCCTCGCCTTCCATCTGCCAGCGGTCTCAGCGCTCCACCTGTTTTGCCATCTTTGGATTGTCCTGGACCTTCGCTCCGCAGAACTACTAACAGGACCGACCCTCTTAGAGTCCCATTCCCCTTTCCGCTCGCGTGCCAAGAGATCAATAGCTATCTCTCCGCTTATCGCAAAAACCGCAGCAGCTGAAAAAGTGCGATAAGCTCACAAGACCCTGAGTGCAGCCGTGCGCTGCACCACTTCCAGGGCTTTGCGTTTCGACTTGGCCATCAGTGCACCACCCCAAATCTCACTGCCATATAGCAGCGTCGAGTTTGTTGTTGCCATGATCAGCCTTCGTTTGCTGTGCGTAGGCCCGCCGGTGTTTGCCATTAGCCTACTTAGCATACCAGTCACTTTTGCCGCCTTATTGGCTGCATGTTGTATCTGGGCCCAAAAAGTGAGCCTGCAGTCCAATTTGACACCCAAATATTTAATCGCTTTCTTGGTAGTCAAGAGCGTATCAGTCATTTCCATGTCAATTTCAAGCGGCATGTGCCTTCGGGTCATCAAGATCACCTCTGTCTTGTTCTTTGCCAGCTCAAGACCATGGTTCTGCAGCCATGTTTGGGTCCTTATCATCACCTCATTAAGTTCAATCTTTGCGTCGGTTATATCTCGTGCTGAGATTGCCGCCGCTATGTCGCCTGCGTAGCCCACGAGATGTGTATCCTGTGGCATTTCTACATTCAGGATGTCATCGTAGGTTATGTTCCAGAGGTCGGGCCCTAGGATCGATCCCTGCGCCGCGCCAGATGTGAGCATCTTTGTTCTCTTCCCATATGGCGTGTCATAGAGAAGTTTGCGATCCCTAAGGTAGCTCCGAAACATCTTCATCAGATATACCAGGACGCGGTACCTTTCCCGCAACGTCCTTATAATATCTGCCCAACGTAGACTGTTAAAGGCATTCCTTACATCAAGTGTGGCTAGTACGATGGTATGCTTTGGATGGTAGCGTCTGCTCTGGACGTGTTCGAAATTCTTAATCACATCCTCAATTGCACCTAGTGTCGATTTTCTTGGTCGAAAACCAAACTGTCTATGTGACAGTTTGCCGGCACTATAGAGCATGCAGAGGGGCCGGTATGATGCTGGTTGTGTTAGGTCACCTCTGGCTTTGCTAATCAACTGTAGCTTCTGTATTTTCCACTGCTTAGGGAAAATACCTTGATTTAAGTAAGCGTTATAGAACTCGATCATCGCATCTCGGCGATTCTCGGCTAGGAGTTTGAGTACCTCAACAGGTACTCCGTCTGGAGCGGGTGCTTTGCCCTTTTTAAGGCTTCTGGCCGCAGTCCTAAGCTCTTCCTCTGTAAAAGGGGTTGGAATGTCTGCGTATAGTTCACCTTCCTCCCGAAGTGGAGGGTGCGTGACAAACAGATTTTCCACTATATTCTCAATTTCTTCACTCCTCATTTGTGGAGAATTGGAATTTGTATATAGTTTCTTCATAAGGATCTTATAGCCCAAAACCCCATGGGTTGCTGTTAAGGTCATTACAAAGTCCGTCCCATTTCGTCTTCTTGCTCAAAATAATGGCATGTTTATGAGCCTTTCGAAATCGTCTGAAGGTCTCAGCCTCCATTAATCCATTCCTCCTAGCTCTGGTGTACATCCTCCTATCACGCAGACAAACCCGTCTAAGTTCGGCTATCTCCGGCGTCCACCAATACATTGACCGTCTTCTCAAATTCTGCGTCACCCGAGGCATGGATGCGTTACAGCTTTGAGTTATGCGTTGGATCATTGCGTTTTCAAGAGATTCAGGATCCCTTGTTCCGTTGGGAGTTGGAATCTCATCGAAATTTGTCAGCAGCACTTCGGAATCTAGTCTTGCTAAATTCCATTTCCGTGTGCTTCTCTTTCTTGATCTCAAGGCAGGGCTTGATCGGACTGTAATCTGGAAGGTTATATATTGGTGATCGCTTCCAGTGTAGTCCCCAAATACTTCCCATCCCATAATTTTTGGGGCCAGACTCTCCGTCACCAACGTGATGTCCGCCGTAGTGGGTTCACAACCCGGTCTTCTAAAGGTAGTGGCATTACTATCGTTTGCCACAACTAGACCCAGGCGTGGGGCCATGTCTAGGATGTACCTTCCGCGAGAATTCGTTGTTGAAGCTCCCCATTCTATAGCCTTAGCATTGAAATCCCCGGCTATTATAAAACGCCTTCCCTTTTCTCGCGTGCCTTAACATCAGTTAGCTCCAGTTTTGTTTTAAACTGCTCTATGCCTTCGGTGGGGGTTAGGTAGCAGGTCATTAGTGTGAACTGCTCTGTGCGGACGTATGCATAGCCCGAGCCGGTGCCGTATTGCGTAACAGCAAGCGTACTACCGCCGGTTATCCACAGTGCAGCCGTATTGTTCATTGATTATAACCGCATCTACCTCCCTCTCCGCGACTATCTGTTCTAGCAAGGAGTTTGCTGTTTGTCTTCTCTGCATATTTGCCTAGAGTACTTTAATTTGCTTCTTGGCAGTGGGCATCTCTTCGAACCAGGCAGGTGGTCAGTCTGGTTACATTTCGTGTCCACGAACAGAACGCATTTGGGAGCTGCGGTGCATTCCTTGATTTTGTGGCCCGATTCCCCCCATTTAATGCAGGTGTTTCTCCTGTCTGGGCCAGAACAGTTTCCCTGGGAGTGTCCCAATATAATGATAATAATAATAATGATAATAATAATGATAATAATAATGATAATAATAATGATAATAATAATGATAATAATAATGTTAATAATAATGATAATAATGATAATAATAATGATAATTGTAATGATAATAATAATTATAATAATAATGACAATAATAATGATAATAATAATGATAATAATAATGATGATAATAATAATGATAATAATAATGATAATAATATTGATAATAATAATGATAATAATAATGATAATAATAATGATAATAATAATGATAATAATAATGAAAATAATAATGATAATAATAATGATAATAATAATGATAATAATAATGATAATAATAATTATAATGATAATGATAATAATAATGATAATAATAATGATAATAATAATTATAATAATAATTATAATAATAATTATAATAATAATTATAATAATAATTATAATAATAATGATTATAATAATGTGTTTGAATTAATTTGCCCTCTAGTGTAAAGTTTATAACTTTGCTCTTTAATTTTGTCTGCAGTTTTATTTTTACTTTTGTCTGTTTCTTGCACTCGGTCATTCGGTTCATTAGCGCATAGCATAAGTCCATTGTATCTTCAGTAAAGAAATAAATAACTTTAATTTAAGTGAATACTTGGTGGTTTTCTTGATAAAATATATATAGGACCGATCAGAGCAATTTTTCTCAACATATTTTTGGTCCTTCGAGCCGGATCGGCCTATAATAATTTAAAGTAAAAAATTAAAAGGGAAACCTATTAAGAAACCCATATGAATTGTGTAATACAAGAAATCCCAGTTAAAGCTAAATAAACGCACATAAGATGATTTTGTAGTGCAGTGGAAAAAAGTAAAGAGCAGTTTCCATATACATATTTAAAATTTACATACATATTTAAATATAATGTGCAAGAATTCGATATAAAAAAGAAAAGGCATTACAAAAAATTGCTTCTAGCGGTTCTCGTATCATCATCATTATCATAGTCATTATCATCATAACTTGAATTATCTGCTGCTGCCTATCTTGAAGCGTATGTATCGTTTCTCTCATACAAGTATAATCTGCCGTTTGTCTACTGCAGCTTAACTGCGTTTTTATCATCAGTAACTAACTTTTCGCTGTTTAATTATTGCTAGCTGCGCTTACTTTCTGCCTACAACTGTAATAACATAAAGCTGCTTCTCAGCCAGTTATTTTATCACTGCTAATTATTTGATTAACCAGCGATTGTGACATAAACTAAACAGAAAGAATATTACTGGAACAAGCATACACATAGAGGAATAAAATAATTTGTGGTCTTATGTTGCATCAGTAAAATCAATAAATTACAATATCTATAAATCGCGGTATAAAATAAATTCAATTATATTAAAATGAGCGAAAGTCACGAAACTCTTCTTCATAGTCAAGATATGACGTTTTCACATATAAAATCGGCCTTAACGAGATTCCAAGCGCTTTCAAAAGAAGATTGCAATAAGGCCCAAGTGGAAACACGATTGTCGGCTCTAGAGGCCCACTGGATCAAATTTAAAACTGTCCATGATAAACTAGCTCGTAGTAGGTTACCAGAGGATGTAAAGAAAAATAGGTACTTTACAGAGGATATATTTTCAATATGTGAAGAAATCTACGTCAATGGCAAATCCATAATTCTTACATCTTTAGAAGAAATTTGAAGCAACTCTATGGACAACAGTATTATCAATCAATCGATGAGCAATTCCTCACATTTACGGTCTTTGCCAAAAATCACGTTACCGAAGTTTTCAGGAAAATATCATGATTGGAGACAATTTCATGACTTATTTACTTCTATGATATATACAAATAATGAATTATCCCCCGTTGAAAAATTTTATTATCTAAGAAGTAGTATTAATGGCGAAGCATTGCGTTGCATGGCTAATATGCCTGTATCATCAGAGAATTTTGAACCGGCTTGGAAGCTTTTGTGCAGTCAATATGAAAATACACGAATGTTAGTTAATTCACATTTGGATGCTATATTTGAGTTGCCAAGCCTTCAAAGAAAATCATCAGCAGACTTAAAAACCCTTCTCAGGTCATAAAAGAATCGCTTGGTGCTCTGAGAGCTTTAGGTTCACCAGTAGATCAGTGGGACAATATTATTGTCTATATGATTGTGCGACGTTTGGATTCATCATCACATGAAGCCTGAGAGCTATCTCGCAGTCTATCAAAAAGGCCTGCCAAATTTTCTGAGTTGGAAGTTTTTATTAGTGGTCGCATTCAAGCTTTGGAAAGTGTAGAATCAAGAGCTATTTCATCAAGGCCTCCTAAGAAATCTACGACTACTTCACACGTTACCACATCTGCAAATCAAAATCGCCCTATTGAGGTTTCCAATAATATTCCACATCAATCAAATAATATTTTTTGTTCTCTTTGCAGCTCAAATCATTATATTTCGAGCTGTGACACCTATAATCGTAAGACACTCGAACAGAAATATGCTGTTCTCATATCAAAAAATCTCTGTTTTAATTGTCTTGGTCCTCACCGGGTTTCTCAATGCAAGAGCTCAAAGCGCTGCAAGAGCTGTAATGGACGTCATCACTCATCTATTCATGGCTATAAGTGTCCACCTCATGTCTCTAATTCTCAAAATGCATCTACAAACACAAACACTTCAGCAGCAGTTAGTAATCACACATTTTCTAGACCTTTAAACTGTGAGTCAAAATTTTTGCTTGCTACAGCTCTAGTACGCTTAAAATCATCTCAAGGAGCTTCTCTTATCGCTTGTGCCTTGCTAGATCAAGGATCAGAAATAACGCTCATAAGTGAAGAGTTAGTTAAGAAACTTTATCTTAAAAAACACAAAGGAAGGTTGAACCTGATAGGAATTGGGGCAAATCAATCGGGTGCCACGAAAGGGTTAGTACATTTTAATCTAAGTCCACATTTTGAGTCAGTTTTTCAGTGTGAAGTATCAGCATATGTTTTAACAAAGCTGACTACTCAATTGCCGTCATGTAAAATTAAACTCTTCAATACCACGTATCTTCAGGGCATTCAATAAGCTGATCCCAACTTTATGACCAGTAGTAAAATTTACTTAATAATTGGAGCTGACTTATACGGATATCTTTTAGAAGGAGACATACTTAAAGGTGGTATTGACTGTCCGGTTGCACAGCGAACTTCACTGGGGTGGATATTATCAGGTAGCGTACACCCACAGTTCGTTGCAAGTTCGCCCCAGAGCGTCCAAGCTTTCCAGTGTCGTATAGACACTTGCTGCAGCGTTTTTGGGTACAAGAAGAGGGTGCTACAAATTCTTTAATTTTGTCTAAAGAAGAGCAAGAGTGTGAGGCACATTTTCAAGCTACTCATTACAGACATTCATCAGGTAGATACATAGTAAGATTGCCCTTTAAACGATCCCCTAGTGAACTTGGAGACTCCCGGAAAGCTGCAGAGCGTATGCTTGAACTGAATATCAAAAAATCCATATCAAGCTCACAGTTTTATCAACTATATTCTGATTTTCTCAATGAGTATGAGATGTTGGCCCATATGGTGCCTGTATCTCAGGAAACAAGCCCTGTAGCAGGATATTTTCTACCGCATCATGGTGTTATCAAAGAGTCCAGCTCTACAACGAAGCTAAGAGTGGTTTTTAATGGCTCATACAAAACTTCCAGTGGTGTTTCCCTGAACGACATCTTACACACTCGACCCAAACTTCAGTTAGAAATCTCTGATGTTATCACAAAATGGCGTCAATATCTGTTTGTTTTTTCAGCCGACATTGAAAAAATGTTTCGACAAGTGATGGTCGATTCACGGAACTGGATGTATCAACAGATTCTATGGAAGCCATCTTCATCACCTAAATTTATCTCCTATTATCTCACAACAGTCACTTATGGCCTCGGCCCTACGCCATACTTATCAAATCGAGTCATAAAACAACTTGCAGCTGATGAAGGTTCTAACTATTCTTTGGCAGTACGAATTTTGCACAATACAACATATGTGGATGACACATTTGGAGGTGCTGATTCATTAGAAGAAGCGCAAGAAGCCGCAATTCAACTGGACAAGCTCTGCATGGCGGGCGGTTTTCATTTGCAAAAGTGGACTGCCAATAACCCTAACGTTCTTTCTGGTATTGCGCCAGATCGCTGCACAATTAAAAGCATGATTAATTTCTCAGAAAATCCATCCATTTCCACACTAGGTATCTCGTGGAAACCAGAACAAGATTCATTTGTCTTTTCATCACCATTTTCAAATACATCATCAAGTAAACCAACCAAACGGTCCATCCTGTCTAGTATAGCTCGCCTGTTTGATCCTCTGGGTTGGATTTCACCTGTCACAATTCAAGCTAAAATATTAATGCAAGATATTTGGCTTTCTAAGGTCGACTGGGATGATGTGGTCAGTGACGATTTGGCGGACAGGTGGTTAAAATTTATCAGAGATTTAGAAAGCATCAACAAAATATCAATACCTCGTTGGGTGGGCATATCAGCAACGGTTCTTGGTCTTGAAATACATGGTTTCTCAGATGCCTCTGAGCACACAATGGCAGCTGTTATCAATTTGCGAACAATGACTGAATTTGACAGTGTATCCGTTAATTTAATTGAATCAAAAACAAAAGTGGCTCCAACAAAAAGATTAACCATTCCTCGTCTTGAACTCAATGCCGCTGTCATTCTTACCAATAGAGTCGCTCATTTTAAAACCATCTTAAATAATAATAATGTTTCGATACACTTATGGACTGATTCTTCTGTGGTTCTAACTTGGATAAGAGGACACGCCAGTCGGTGGAAAGACTACGTTTCCAATCGTGTTCAAAAAATTCAGGATGCTTTACCTGACGCAAAATGGCATCACGTTCCAGGCAAGTGCAATCCTTCAGATTGCGCCTCTCGAGGGCTTTCAGTTCAGCAACTTATCGATCATCCTCTATGGTGGCATGGTCCACAATGGCTATTATACCATTCATCGTCGTGGCCAGTTTCAGATATCAACACTGCTAAGATTAATCTAGAAAAAAGAGTTTCCAATCGAGTAATCAATTTAGTGAGTCGACGTCAAGAAAAAC
>OY776276.1:55236747-55249247 GCA_963675445.1 Linnaemya vulpina | reverse complement strand
TGTTGTTTACCTCCATAAGAAGCCTGCGTTTGCTGGAAATTGGTCCTCCAGTGTTCGCCATTAGTCTGCTAAGCTGTGCCGTTACTTTCGCTGCCTTCGTCGTTGCTTGTTTCAGCTGCTCCGCGTATGTGAGCTTTGAATCCAGCCGAACGCCCAGATACTCGATGTATGCTTTCGTGCGTATAACCTCATCCTCTATCCTCATGTTCACCTCTGTTGGTATTTGGCGTGTAGTGAGCAGCAGAAGCTCCGTCTTCTGCATCGCCAGCTGTAGTCCGTGCTCGTTTAACCATGTCCTGGCTCTGATCATGACTTGTCTGAGTCTGCGTTCTGCTTCACTCACATCTCTTGCCGTGATGACTGCGGCTATGTCGTCCGCATAGCCAACTAGAAATGCATCTGGTGGCATTTCAATGCGCAGTATCTCGTCGTATGTAATGTTCCATAAGTCCGGGCCCAATATGGAGCCTTGTGCCGCTCCCGACGTCACGTTGACTCTTCGTATCCCATTGCTTGTGTTGTAGATAAGCACTCTTTCCTTAAGGTAATCATTTATTACTCTTCTAAGGTACTGTGGTATGGCGAATTTCTGGCCCAAGGCATGCATGACATCGCACCATCTCAGGCTGTTAAAGGCGTTCTTAACGTCCAGTGTCGCCAACAGAACTACTGGCCTACTGTAGTGGTTCCTTCGCTGTGTAGTATAAACGGTGTCAGTTACTTCTCGTAGGGCTCCTATAGTCGATCTTCCGGAGCGAAAGCCATGCTGTCGATCCGAAAGTCCTCCATTTAATTGGAGGCTCCTTTGCAAGCGTGGCTTTATCAGCTTCTCGTAAAGCTTTCCTGCCGTGTCGAGCATGCACAGGGGCCTATACGAAGATGGCGACGTTGTATCCCCTTTGCCCTTGTCTATCAGTACCAGCCGTTGCCTTTTCCACACTCTAGGAAACGTACCCTCTCTCAGGCAGCTATTATACATTCTGAGGAGTATTTCAGGGCGTTTGCTCGCGATTTCCTTCATTACTTCCACTGGTACTCCATCAGGGCCGGGAGCCTTATTATTTTTAAGGCTTGACGCTGCAAAAAAAGTTCCTCTATTGTGAATTCGGTGACTTGGTCATCGCCGCTGAAGGTCTCTTCACTGCGGATTTCGTGGGTTGGGAACAGAGTTGTCACAATGTTTTTCATTGTTTCCTCATCCATTTCTGTCAGAGGCCCTCTTTTGCCCATTTTCCGCATGACAGCTTTATAGCCCAGCCCCCAGGGGTTTCTGGTTGATGTCGGCTCTCAATTCCTCCCATAACCTGCGCTTGTTGTCCGCAATGGCTTTCCGAAGAGCAGTTCGAGCGTTTTTATACGCTTGCTCCTCCGCGTTCGCAGTTCCATGTCGTTTTGCTCTTGTGTACCGGCGCCTGCACCGTAGGCAATTAGCCCTTAGCTCAGCAATTTCCTCGTTCCACCAGTATACTGCTCTTCTGTTTGGTCCAGTTCCATTAACCCTTGGCATCGCTTTGTTACAGCAGTGTCGAATCTCGTTCATAACACGATTCACTATCGTCGCTGCACTTCCTGTTATGTTTTCGGCATCCAGTCTGCGGTTTATTTCCTCAGTTAGCAGGATCTTGTTCAGTTTTCCTACGTTCCACCTGCACGCACGCGTTCCTTGTCGTCCAATGTTCCTTGTACCCGCGGTTTCCAAGGTATAGAAGATGTATTGGTGATCACTACCCGTATATTCCTCCAGTACTTGCCAGTTCAGGATCCTGTCTAGGATGCCCTCCGATACAAGTGTTATATCGGGTATGGTTCCATCACATCCCGGGCGTCTAAATGTTGGGGTATTTCCAACATTTGCAATGACGAGGCCGGTTCTTGCCGCCATATCAAGAATTCTTCTGCCTCTGGAGTTCGTTGAAGGCATACCCCACTCCATCGCCTTCGCGTTGAAGTCGCCGGCAACTATGAATTGTCCACCAATGGTCACTATTCTGTCCTCCAATTCGCCGAGCTTCCTTTCAAAATCCCTGATGGCATCACTTGGTGTGAGATAGCAACTAATAACAGTAATATCGTCGAGCTGTACCCACACAAAACATTCCCCTTTGCCATGACCGCTGCGATGGGGTCTGGTAATCGATGGTAGCCATATTGCCGCCGTTGCCGTTTCGTCCTCATTCCAGTATCCGTTCAAGATTTCGCCGTATTGTTCGCTTATGATGGCTACGTCCACTTTCAATTCCATGGCCATCTGTGGTAACAGATCGTTCGCAGTTTTTCCCCTATGCATATTGAGTTGTAATATTCTCATCGCGTTTGTGGTTTACCGTTGGGACATTTCTTCGATCCGGGTAGGTGATCTAGCGTCGTCCTTCCGCTCTCCAAGCAAATGCAGCACTTCGGTGATTTCACGCATGTCTGCATTTTGTGGCCGGTTTCTTCGCACCGGATGCATATCTCTTTTCCTTTCCTGTCTGGTCCCTTGCATTGCCATTGCACATGGCCAGTTGCGAAGCACCTATAACAGCGCTTAACATCTTCAGCTAGCCTAACCCTGCATCGTGTCCAACCGATTCTTATCCGGCGGGCCTCCAGAATTTTGCTGGATGTAGATGCGGGGATCGATACGAACGCTCTCCTTTGTTCGCGATCATTTGCCTCTGTAAGTCGGACGTGCATGTCATCCTTTGATAAGTCCATCGCCTCTTCCAGGGCAGCTACTATTTCCTCTTTTGTGGAGAATAGATCCAGATCCCGTACCTCAATAGTGACTTGTGGTCTCAAGTCTTTCACCTCCGCTGTATCCTTGAGGGCACCCTTGATGGCGTCGCAGAATTGTGCTTTTTTTCCTCCTTTTCCGATTTCCACGAGGATAGCTCCCGCTTTTGTTTTCTTTATGGCTCGAACCTCTACGTCAGTCTCTTCTGGCCTTACCACGCATCTCATATTCCTCAGGACTTCTGCAAAACTATGGCCTTCTGCAGGACGAACAATTATAGCCTCTGGTCGTACCCTTACATTAGGTCCTCTTTTCTCCCGCGTCGTCGTGTTTGTTTTGGCTGATTCTTTTACCACTGGGGCTACTTCGTTAGGGGTCTTTGTAGCTGTGGCCCGGCTCGTTTTACTTCTTGGCCTCTTCTCGGGCCTTTGTTCAGCTGGGCTCGTAGCACTGCGTTTTGCAGATGTCGCATTTATATCCACTGTTTTGGGTTTCTGCGCCTCAGATTCGACTGTCTTCCAGTTGCGTCGGTACTGGGTGGTCACGTCGATGAGTTCCTCTAGCTCCGAGATACCGTTTTTGACGTCCATACTAATATTCCGTTGCTTCGCCATGGCCTCTCGCATTTTCCTCAAAACATTCTTGCACTTTTCAAGAGCTTCCTCCTCGTTTCTTTTCATTTTCAGGATATACTCCTGGCGTGGTGAACTCTCCGGTAGTCTTAATATGTTCGCATATGTTTTGGTTCCCTGAGTGCCCTTCGCTGTCGTAAGTGGTGTTTCCACTGCTTCTCCAGACAAGTTGGGAGTGCCCTTGTCAGCCGTAACCATCGTTGGGGTGGCAATAGCTGCCTCTTCCATCAATGTCGGCGACCGGAGAATCCTACTGCTCTTCTGGAAACACGAGCGCGCGCTTTTTTCTTCTGCTCCTTTTTCGTTTTCTATCGTATATGTCAAATTTTTTGGGGGTGTTCTTTTAATCATTTCTTCTCTATTTGGGTCCCCGCTCCGAGCCGCTATCCTTCCACTTTTGTACGGTCGCCTCGAACGATCCCCGTGGGTCCCTTTGCAAGCAGTGAGGTCCACGCGAGGGTTGACATAGGTCCTTATGGGAGCCTATGTTCAGAGCCAGGATCTCGGCACAAAAAGCAGGAGTACTCTCAACTGCACCCATACCACCACCTCAGTGGCAATGTGGTCGGAACGTACCCGGAGCCTTGCCACAGTTTTAACGGGACGGAGGCGGTAGCAGCATTGGCCCAACAGCCGTTTCAACTAAGTGTCGCCCCGCCTACTAAGATGTCAGAATACTGCAACCGTCAGCCCATAGCACCAAGTCCGTATCATAAATCAGTACCGTTTGCTATATTCGGTCCATTTCGATTATCAGCAGCCGCACCAGGCATGATGATCGGCCGTCCAGTTTTGGTCCACGGGTGGTATTTTATTTCCCACCTTCCCTGCAAATCTGATAGATCTGCCGAGAGTTCTCCTATCCGCCACCTGGGAACGCGTCCGATGGGAGACTGGAATAACTCCACTCGGATAATGATAATGATAATAATAATGATAATAATAATGATAAATAATAATAATAATAATGATAATAATATATATATTTTTTTTTTTTGCGGATAAGGTGGGAAAAGGCTTTAGCCTTCACGATGGCCGTCGCCAATCGTGATATGTCGGATTCGCCATTGGCATACCGACCAAAAACCCGCCTTCTTTCCTCGTCTGGGAACAAATCCACCCCGGAACCGCGTCAGCATTACTTCGGGGTGATCCCATTTTCGGCATTAGGCCGTATTCTCCGTTGTCCTGCG
Source organism: Linnaemya vulpina (assembly GCA_963675445.1). Lineage (NCBI taxonomy): Eukaryota > Metazoa > Arthropoda > Insecta > Diptera > Tachinidae > Linnaemya > Linnaemya vulpina. The sequence continues at coordinate 55,244,706 of OY776276.1, read as the reverse complement.
TCCAGGTTCCGCATTGGCAAAGGTAGCCCTCTCCACATTGATCACATCAACCAGATCTATCTTCTTAGCCCGTAGGATCCGTTCGCAGTAGTTAGCCACGAAGTTCCAATGGGTCTGATCAGTGGTCATCTTTTCAATCCAGTTCTCGGCAGTGAATTGGCCTACTTGTTCCTTTAGCGTTTCTCGTTCGGTCGCCCAGCGCATACAGGCAAAGAACGTATGCTCCGCGTCGTCAGCAACCTCTGTGCCTTCATACACACAAAAGACCGTGTTGCATGTGCCCATTCTGTGAAGATACTTGCGGAAGTAACCGTGGCCAGATAGCAGCTGGGTTAGGTAATAATTTAGCTCGCCGCATTTCCTGTTTATCCATCTGCTAATATCCGGGATAAGTCTTGCCGTCCATCTTCCACACGTTGCCACGTTCCACTGTCTGTTCCACTCGAAAATAGTACTTTCTCTCGCATTCTCTGATGGTCCGGAATGGTTCGATTTCATCTCCCATATTCGCTTGCGCTCCAGTGCCAGTATATCTATGGGGATCATGCTGGCTATTACCAACACAGCGGGCCCTGATACCGTACGATATGCGGATGATACCTGAAGTGCGGCTGTCCTCTGCGTGGCCAGCAGACTTTTAGCCCTCTGCTTCACTTTTAGCGTGTCAGCCCATACTTCACATCCGTAGAGAAGTATGCTGTTGTTTACCTCCATAAGAAGCCTGCGTTTGCTGGAAATTGGTCCTCCAGTGTTCGCCATTAGTCTGCTAAGCTGTGCCGTTACTTTCGCTGCCTTTGTCGTTGCTTGTTTCAGCTGCTCCGCGTATGTGAGCTTTGAATCCAGCCGAACGCTCAGATACTCGATGTATGCTTTCGTGCGTATAACCTCATCCTCTATCCTCATGTTCACCTCTGTTGGTATTTGGCGTGTAGTGAGCAGCAGAAGCTCCATCTTCTGCATCGCCAGCTGTAGTCCGTGATCGTTTAACCATGTTCTGGCTCTGATCATGACTTGTCTGAGTCTGCGTTCTGCTTCACTCACATCTCTTGCCGTAATGACTGCCGCTATGTCGTCCGCATAGCCAACTAGAAATGCATCTGGTGGCATTTCAATGCGCAGTATCTCGTCGTATGTAATGTTCCATAAGTCCGGGCCCAATATGGAGCCTTGTGCCGCTCCCGACGTCACGTTGACTCTTCGTATCCCATTGCTTGTGTTGTAGATAAGCACTCTTTCCTTAAGGTAAATTTATTACTATGGCGAATTTCTGGCCCAAGGGATGCATGATATCGCACCATCTCAGACTGTTAAAGGCGTTCTTAACGTCCAGTGTCGCCAACAGAACTACTGGCCTACTGTAGTGGTTCCTTCGCTGTGTAGTATAAACGGTGTCAGTTACTTCTCGTAGGGCTCCTATAGTCGATCTTCCGGAGCGAAAGCCATGCTGTCGATCCGAAAGTCCTCCATTTAATTGTAGGCTCCTTTGCAAGCGTGGCTTTATCAGTTTCTCGTAAAGCTTTCCTGCCGTGTCGAGCATGCACAGGGGCCTATACGAAGATGGCGACGTTGTATCCCCTTTGCCCTTGTCTATCAGTACCAGCCGTTGCCTTTTCCGCACTCTAGGAAGCGTACCCTCTCTCAGGCAGCTATTCTGAGGAGTATTTCAGGACGTTTGCTCGCGATTTCCTTCATTACTTCCGCTGGTACTCCATCAGGGCCGGGAGCCTTATTATTTTTAAGGCTTGACGCTGCGATTTGAAGTTCCTCTATTGTGAATTCGGTGACTTGGTCATCGCCGCTGAAGGTCTCTTCACTGCGAATTTCGTGGGTTGGGAACAGAGTTTTCACAATGTTTTTCATTGTTTCCTCATCCATTTTTGTCAGAGGCCCTCTTTTGCCCATTTTCCGCATGACAACTTTATAGCCCAGCCCCCAGGGGTTTCTGGTTGATGTCGGCTCTCAATTCCTCCCATAACCTGCGCTTGTTGTCCACAATGGTTTTCCGAAGAGCAGTTCGAGCGTTTTTATACGCTTGCTCCTCCGCGTTCGCGGTTCCATATCGTTTTGCTCTTGTGTACCGGAGCCTGCACCGTAGGCAATTAGTCCTTAGGTCAGCAATTTCCTCGCTCCACCAGTATACTGCTCTTCTGTTTGGTCTAGTTCCATTAACTCTTGGCATCGCTTTGTTACAGCAGTGTCGAATCTCGTTCATAACACGATTCACTATCGTCGCTGCACTTCCTGTTATGTTTTCGGCATCCAGTCTGCGGTTTATTTCCTCAGTTAGCAAGATCTTGTTCAGTTTTCCTACGTTCCACCTGCACGGATGCGTTTTTTGTCGTCTAATGTTCCTTGTACCCGCGGTTTCCAAGGTATAGAAGATGTATTGGTGATCACTACCCGTATATTCCTCCAGTACTTGCCAGTTCAGGATCCTGTTTAGGATGCCCTCCGATACAAGTGTTATATTGGGTATGGTTCCATCACAGCCCGGGCGTCTAAATGTTGGGGTATTTCCAACATTTGCAATGACGAGGCCGGTTCTTGCCGCCATATCAAGAATTCTGCCTCTGGAGTTCGTTGAAGGCATACCCCACTCCATTGCCTTCGCGTTGAAGTCGCCGGCAACGATGAATTTGCCACCTATGGTTACTACTCTGTCCTCCAATTCGTCGAGCTTCCTTTCAAAATCATTGATGGCATCACTTGGTGTGAGATAGCAACTAATAACAGTAATATCGTCGAGCTGTACCCATACAAAACATTCCCCTTTGCCGCGACCGCTGCGATGGGGTCTGGTCATCGATGGTAGCCATATTGCCGCCGTTGCCTTTTCGTCCTCATTCCAGTATCCGTTCAAGATTTCGCCGTATTGTTCGCTTATGATGGCTACGTCCACTTTAATTCCATGGCCATCTGTGGTAACAGATCGTTCGCAGTTTTTCCCCTATGCATATTGAATTGTAATATTCTCATCCCGTTTGTGCTTTACCGTAGGGACATTTCTTCGATCCGGGTAGGTGATCTAGCGTCGTCCTTCCGCTCTCCAAGCAAATGCAGCACTTTGGTAATTTCACGCATGTCTGCATTTTATGGCCGGTTTCTCCACACCGGATGCAAATCTCTTTTCCTTTCCTGTCTGGTCCCTTGCATTGCCATTGCACATGGCCAGTTGCGAAGCACCTATAGCAGTGCTTGACATCTTCAGCTAGCCTAACCCTGCACCGTGTCCAACCGATTCTTATCCGGCGGGCCTCCAGAATTTTGCTGGAGGTAGATGCGGGAATCGAACGTGCATGTCATCCTTTGACAAGTCCATCGCCTCTTCCAGGGCAGCTACTATTTCCTCTTTTGTGGAGAATAGATCCAGATCCCGTACCTCAATACTGACTTGCGGGCTCAAGTCCTTCACCTCCGCTGTATCCTTGAGAGCACCCTTGATGGCGTCGCAGAATTGTGCTTTCTTTCCTCCTTTTCCGATTTCCACGAGGATAGCTCCCGCTTTTGTTTTCTTTATGGCTCGAACCTCTACTTCAGTATCTTCTGGCCTTACCACGCATCTCATATTCTTCAGGACTTCTGCAAAGCTATGGCCTTCTGCAGGATGAACAACTATAGCCTCTTGTCGTACCCTTACATTAGGTCCTCTTTTCTCCCGCTACTTCGTTAGGGGTCTTTGTAGCTGTGGTCCGGCTCGTTTTACTTCTTGGCCTCTTGTCGGGCCTTTTTTCAGCTGGGCTCGTAGCACTACGTTTTGCAGATGTCGTATTTATATCCGTTGTTTTGGATTTCTGCGCCTCAGATTCGACTGTCTTCCAGTTGCGTCGGTACTGGGTGGTCACGTCGACGAGTTCCTCTAGCTCCGAGATACCGTTTTTGACGTCCATACTAATATTCCGTTGCTTCGCCATGGCCTGTTGTATTTTCCTCAAAACATCCTTGCACTTTTCAAGGGCTTCCTCGTCGTTTCTTTTCATTTTCAGGATATATTCCTGGCGTGGTGAACTCTCCGGTAGTCTTAATATGTTCGCATATGTTTTGGTTCCCTGAGTGCCCTTCGCTGTCGTAAGTGGTGTTTCCACTGCTTCTCCAGACAAGTTGGGAGTGCCCTTGTCAGCCGTGACCATCGTTGGGGTGGCAATAGCTGCCTCCTCCATCAATGTAGGCGACCGGAGAATCCTACTGCTCTTCTGGAAGCACGAGCGCGCGCTTTTTTCTTCTGCTCCTTTTTCGTTTTCCATGGTGTTTGTCAAATTTTTTGGGGGTGTTCTTTTAATCATTTCTTCTTTATTTGGGTCCCCGCTCCGAGCCGCTATCCTTCCACTTTTGTACGGTCGCCTCGAACGATCCCCGTGGGTCCCTTTGCAAGCAGTGAGGTCCACGCGAGGGTTGACATAGGTCCTTATGGGAGCCTATGTTCAGAGCCAGGATCTCGGCACAAAAAGCAGGAGTACTCTCAACTGCACCCATACCACCACCTCAGTGGCAATGTGGTCGGAACGTACCCGGAGCCTTGCCACAGTTTTAACGGGACGGAGGCGGTAGCAGTATTGGCCCAACAGCCGTTTCAGCTAGGTGTCGCCCCGCCTACTAAGTTGTCAGAATACTGCAACCGTCAGCCCATAGCACCAAGTCTATATCATAAATCAGTACCGTTTGCCATATTCGGTCAATTTCGATTATCATCAGCCGCACCAGGCATGATGATCGGCCGTCCAGTTTTGGTCCACGGGTGGTATTTTATTTCCCACCTTCCCTGCAAATCTGATAGATCTGCCGAGAGTTCTCCTATCCGCCACCTGGGAACGCGTCCGATGGGAGACTGGAATAACTCCACTCGGATAATGATAATGATAATAATAATGATAATAATAATGATAAATAATAATAATAATAATGATAATAATATATATTTTTTTTTTGCGGATAAGGTGGGAAAAGGCTTTAGCCTTCACGATGGCCGTCGCCAATCGTGATATGTCGGATTCGCCATTGGCATACCGACCAAAAACCCGCCTTCTTTCCTCGTCTGGGAACAAATCCACCCCGGAACCGCGTCAGCATTACTTCGGGGTGATCCCATTTTCGGCATTAGGCCGTATTCTCCGTTGTCCTGCGTCCAGGTTCCGCATTGGCAAAGGTAGCCCTCTCCACATTGATCACATCAACCAGATCTATCTTCTTAGCCCGTAGGATCCGTTCGCAGTAGTTAGCCACGAAGATCCAATGTGTCTGATCAGTGGTCATCTTTTCAATCCAGTTCTCGGCAGTGAATTGGCCTACTTGTTCCTTTAGCGTTTCTCGTTCGGTCGCCCAGCGCATACAGGCAAAGAACGTATGCTCCGCGTCGTCAGCAACCTCTGTGCCTTCATACACACAAAAGACCGTGTTGCATGTGCCCATTCTGTGAAGATACTTGCGGAAGTAACCGTGGCCAGATAGCAGCTGGGTTAGGTAATAATTTAGCTCGCCGCATTTCCTGTTTATCCATCTGCTAATATCCGGGATAAGTCTTGCCGTCCATCTTCCACACGTTGCCACGTTCCACTGTCTGTTCCACTCGAAAATAGTACTTTCTCTCGCATTCTCTGATGGTCCGGAATGGTTCGATTTCATCTCCCATATTCGCTTGCGCTCCAGTGCCAGTATATCTATGGGGATCATGCTGGCTATTACCAACACAGCGGGCCCTGATACCGTACGATATGCGGATGATACCTGAAGTGCGGCTGTCCTCTGCGTGGCCAGCAGACTTTTAGCCCTCTGCTTCACTTTTAGCGTGTCAGCCCATACTTCACATCCGTAGAGAAGTATGCTGTTGTTTACCTCCATAAGAAGCCTGCGTTTGCTGGAAATTGGTCCTCCAGTGTTCGCCATTAGTCTGCTAAGCTGTGCCGTTACTTTCGCTGCCTTTGTCGTTGCTTGTTTCAGCTGCTCCGCGTATGTGAGCTTTGAATCCAGCCGAACGCTCAGATACTCGATGTATGCTTTCGTGCGTATAACCTCATCCTCTATCCTCATGTTCACCTCTGTTGGTATTTGGCGTGTAGTGAGCAGCAGAAGCTCCATCTTCTGCATCGCCAGCTGTAGTCCGTGATCGTTTAACCATGTTCTGGCTCTGATCATGACTTGTCTGAGTCTGCGTTCTGCTTCACTCACATCTCTTGCCGTAATGACTGCCGCTATGTCGTCCGCATAGCCAACTAGAAATGCATCTGGTGGCATTTCAATGCGCAGTATCTCGTCGTACGTAATGTTCCATAAGTCCGGGCCCAATATGGAGCCTTGTGCCGCTCCCGACGTCACGTTGACTCTTCGTATCCCATTGCTTGTGTTGTAGATAAGCACTCTTTCCTTAAGGTAAATTTATTACTATGGCGAATTTCTGGCCCAAGGGATGCATGATATCGCACCATCTCAGACTGTTAAAGGCGTTCTTAACGTCCAGTGTCGCCAACAGAACTACTGGCCTACTGTAGTGGTTCCTTCGCTGTGTAGTATAAACGGTGTCAGTTACTTCTCGTAGGGCTCCTATAGTCGATCTTCCGGAGCGAAAGCCATGCTGTCGATCCGAAAGTCCTCCATTTAATTGTAGGCTCCTTTGCAAGCGTGGCTTTATCAGTTTCTCGTAAAGCTTTCCTGCCGTGTCGAGCATGCACAGGGGCCTATACGAAGATGGCGACGTTGTATCCCCTTTGCCCTTGTCTATCAGTACCAGCCGTTGCCTTTTCCGCACTCTAGGAAGCGTACCCTCTCTCAGGCAGCTATTCTGAGGAGTATTTCAGGACGTTTGCTCGCGATTTCCTTCATTACTTCCGCTGGTACTCCATCAGGGCCGGGAGCCTTATTATTTTTAAGGCTTGACGCTGCGATTTGAAGTTCCTCTATTGTGAATTCGGTGACTTGGTCATCGCCGCTGAAGGTCTCTTCACTGCGAATTTCGTGGGTTGGGAACAGAGTTTTCACAATGTTTTTCATTGTTTCCTCATCCATTTTTGTCAGAGGCCCTCTTTTGCCCATTTTCCGCATGACAACTTTATAGCCCAGCCCCCAGGGGTTTCTGGTTGATGTCGGCTCTCAATTCCTCCCATAACCTGCGCTTGTTGTCCACAATGGTTTTCCGAAGAGCAGTTCGAGCGTTTTTATACGCTTGCTCCTCCGCGTTCGCGGTTCCATATCGTTTTGCTCTTGTGTACCGGAGCCTGCACCGTAGGCAATTAGTCCTTAGGTCAGCAATTTCCTCGCTCCACCAGTATACTGCTCTTCTGTTTGGTCTAGTTCCATTAACTCTTGGCATCGCTTTGTTACAGCAGTGTCGAATCTCGTTCATAACACGATTCACTATCGTCGCTGCACTTCCTGTTATGTTTTCGGCATCCAGTCTGCGGTTTATTTCCTCAGTTAGCAAGATCTTGTTCAGTTTTCCTACGTTCCACCTGCACGGATGCGTTTTTTGTCGTCTAATGTTCCTTGTACCCGCGGTTTCCAAGGTATAGAAGATGTATTGGTGATCACTACCCGTATATTCCTCCAGTACTTGCCAGTTCAGGATCCTGTTTAGGATGCCCTCCGATACAAGTGTTATATTGGGTATGGTTCCATCACAGCCCGGGCGTCTAAATGTTGGGGTATTTCCAACATTTGCAATGACGAGGCCGGTTCTTGCCGCCATATCAAGAATTCTGCCTCTGGAGTTCGTTGAAGGCATACCCCACTCCATTGCCTTCGCGTTGAAGTCGCCGGCAACGATGAATTTGCCACCTATGGTTACTACTCTGTCCTCCAATTCGTCGAGCTTCCTTTCAAAATCATTGATGGCATCACTTGGTGTGAGATAGCAACTAATAACAGTAATATCGTCGAGCTGTACCCATACAAAACATTCCCCTTTGCCGCGACCGCTGCGATGGGGTCTGGTCATCGATGGTAGCCATATTGCCGCCGTTGCCTTTTCGTCCT
>OY776276.1:55219247-55234247 GCA_963675445.1 Linnaemya vulpina | reverse complement strand
TGTGAAGATATTTGCGGAAGTAACCGTGGCCAGATAGCAGCTGGGTTAGGTAATAATTTAGCTCGCCGCATTTCCTGTTTATCCATCTGCTAATGTCCGGGATAAGTCTTGCCGTCCATCTTCCACACGTTGCCACGTTCCACTGTCTGTTCCACTCAAAAATAGTATTTTCTCTCGCGTTCTCTGATGGTCCTGAATAGTTCAATTTCATCTCCCATATTCGCTTGCGCTCCAGTGCCAGTAGATCTATGGGGATCATGCTGGCTATTACCAACACAGCGGGCCCTGATACCGTACGATATGCGGATGATACCCGAAGTGCGGCTGTCCTCTGCGCGGCCAGCAGACTCTTAGCCCTCTGCTTCACTTTTAGCGTGTCAGCCCATACTTCACATCCGTAGAGAAGTATGCTGTTGTTTACCTCCATAAGAAGCCTGCGTTTGCTGGAAATTGGTCCTCCAGTGTTCGCCATTAGTCTGCTAAGCTGTGCCGTTACTTTCGCTGCCTTCGTCGTTGCTTGTTTCAGCTGCTCCGCGTATGTGAGCTTTGAATCCAGCCGAACGCCCAGATACTCGATGTATGCTTTCGTGCGTATAACCTCATCCTCTATCCTCATGTTCACCTCTGTTGGTATTTGGCGTGTAGTGAGCAGCAGAAGCTCCGTCTTCTGCATCGCCAGCTGTAGTCCGTGCTCGTTTAACCATGTCCTGGCTCTGATCATGACTTGTCTGAGTCTGCGTTCTGCTTCACTCACATCTCTTGCCGTGATGACTGCGGCTATGTCGTCCGCATAGCCAACTAGAAATGCATCTGGTGGCATTTCAATGCGCAGTATCTCGTCGTATGTAATGTTCCATAAGTCCGGGCCCAATATGGAGCCTTGTGCCGCTCCCGACGTCACGTTGACTCTTCGTATCCCATTGCTTGTGTTGTAGATAAGCACTCTTTCCTTAAGGTAATCATTTATTACTCTTCTAAGGTACTGTGGTATGGCGAATTTCTGGCCCAAGGCATGCATGACATCGCACCATCTCAGGCTGTTAAAGGCGTTCTTAACGTCCAGTGTCGCCAACAGAACTACTGGCCTACTGTAGTGGTTCCTTCGCTGTGTAGTATAAACGGTGTCAGTTACTTCTCGTAGGGCTCCTATAGTCGATCTTCCGGAGCGAAAGCCATGCTGTCGATCCGAAAGTCCTCCATTTAATAGGAGGCTCCTTTGCAAGCGTGGCTTTATCAGCTTCTCGTAAAGCTTTCCTGCCGTGTCGAGCATGCACAGGGGCCTATACGAAGATGGCGACGTTGTATCCCCTTTGCCCTTGTCTATCAGTACCAGCCGTTGCCTTTTCCACACTCTAGGAAACGTACCCTCTCTCAGGCAGCTATTATACATTCTGAGGAGTATTTCAGGGCGTTTGCTCGCGATTTCCTTCATTACTTCCGCTGGTACTCCATCAGGGCCGGGAGCCTTATTATTTTTAAGGCTTGACGCTGCAATTTGAAGTTCCTCTATCGTGAATTCGGTGACTTGGTCATCGCCGCTGAAGGTCTCTTCACTGCGGATTTCGTGGGTTGGGAACAGAGTTGTCACAATGTTTTTCATTGTTTCCTCATCCATTTCTGTCAGAGGCCCTCTTTTGCCCAGTTTCCGCATGACAACTTTATAGCCCAGCCCCCAGGGGTTCTGGTTGATGTCGGCTCTCAATTCCTCCCATAACCTGCGCTTGTTGTCCGCAATGGCTTTCCGAAGAGCAGTTCGAGAGTTTTTATACGCTTGCTCCTCCGCGTTCGCAGTTCCATGTCGTTTTGCTCTTGTGTACCGGCGCCTGCACCGTAGGCAATTAGCCCTTAGCTCAGCAATTTCCTCGCTCCACCAGTATACTGCTCTTCTGTTTGGTCCAGTTCCATTAACCCTTGGCATCGCTTTGTTACAGCAGTGTCGAATCTCGTTCATAACACGATTCACTATCGTCGCTGCACTTCCTGTTATGTTTTCGGCATCCAGTCTGCGGTTTATTTCCTCAGTTAGCAAGATCTTGTTCAGTTTTCCTACGTTCCACCTGCACGCACGCGTTCTTTGTCGTCCAATGTTCCTTGTACCCGCGGTTTCCAAGGTATAGAAGATGTATTGGTGATCACTACCCGTATATTCCTCCAGTACTTGCCAGTTCAGGATCCTGTTTAGGATGCCCTCCGATACAAGTGTTATATCGGGTATGGTTCCATCACATCCCGGGCGTCTAAATGTTGGGGTATTTCCAACATTTGCAATGACGAGGCCGGTTCTTGCCGCCATATCAAGAATTCTTCTGCCTCTGGAGTTCGTTGAAGGCATACCCCACTCCATCGCCTTCGCGTTGAAGTCGCCGGCAACGATGAATTTGCCACCAATGGTCACTATTCTGTCCTCCAATTCGCCGAGCTTCCTTTCAAAATCCCTGATGGCATCACTTGGTGTGAGATAGCAACTAATAACAGTAATATCGTCGAGCTGTACCCATACAAAACATTCCCCTTTGCCATGACCGCTGCGATGGGGTCTGGTCATCGATGGTAGCCATATTGCCGCCGTTGCCGTTTCGTCCTCATTCCAGTATCCGTTCAAGATTTCGCCGTATTGTTCGCTTATGATGGCTACGTCCACTTTCAATTCCATGGCCATCTGTGGTAACAGATCGTTCGCAGTTTTTCCCCTATGCATATTGAGTTGTAATATTCTCATCGCGTTTGTGGTTTACCGTTGGGACATTTCTTCGATCCGGGTAGGTGATCTAGCGTCGTCCTTCCGCTCTCCAAGCAAATGCAGCACTTCGGTAATTTCACGCATGTCTGCATTTTGTGGCCGGTTTCTCCACACCGGATGCAAATCTCTTTTCCTTTCCTGTCTGGTCCCTTGCATTGCCATTGCACATGGCCAGTTGCGAAGCACCTATAACAGCGCTTGACATCTTCAGCTAGCCTAACCCTGCATCGTGTCCAACCGATTCTTATCCGGCGGGCCTCCAGAATTTTGCTGGAGGTAGATGCGGGGATCGATACGAACGCTCTCCTTTGTTCGCGATCATTTGCCTCTGTAAGTCGGACGTGCATATCATCCTTTGATAAGTCCATCGCCTCTTCCAGGGCAGCTACTATTTCCTCTTTTGTGGAGAATAGATCCAGATCCCGTACCTCAATAGTGACTTGTGGTCTCAAGTCTTTCACCTCCGCTGTATCCTTGAGGGCACCCTTGATGGCGTCGCAGAATTGTGCTTTCTTTCCTCCTTTTCCGATTTCCACGAGGATAGCTCCCGCTTTTGTTTTCTTTATGGCTCGAACCTCTACGTCAGTCTCTTCTGGCCTTACCACGCATCTCATATTCCTCAGGACTTCTGCAAAACTATGGCCTTCTGCAGGACGAACAATTATAGCCTCTGGTCGTACCCTTACATTAGGTCCTCTTTTCTCCCGCGTCGTCGTGTTTGTTTTGGCCGATTCTTTTACCACTGGGGCTACTTCGTTAGGGGTCTTTGTAGCTGTGGTCCGGCTCGTTTTACTTCTTGGCCTCTTCTCGGGCCTTTTTTCAGCTGGGCTCGTAGCACTGCGTTTTGCAGATGTCGCATTTATATCCATTGTTTTGGGTTTCTGCGCCTCAGATTCGACTGTCTTCCAGTTGCGTCGGTACTGGGTGGTCACGTCGATGAGTTCCTCTAGCTCCGAGATACCGTTTTTGACGTCCATACTAATATTCCGTTGCTTCGCCATGGCCTGTCGTATTTTCCTCAAAACAACCTTGCACTTTTCAAGAGCTTCCTCCTCGTTTCTTTTCATTTTCAGGATATACTCCTGGCGTGGTGAACTCTCCGGTAGTCTTAAAATGTTCGCATATGTTTTGGTTCCCTGAGTGCCCTTCGCTGTCGTAAGTGGTGTTTTCACTGCTTCTCCAGACAAGTTGGGAGTGCCCTTGTCAGCCGTGACCATCGTTGGGGTGGCAATAGCTGCCTCCTCCATCAATGTAGGCGACCGGAGAATCCTAGTGCTCTTCTGGAAACACGAGCGCGCGCTTTTTTCTTCTGCTCCTTTTTCGTTTCTTATCGTTTTTGTCAAATTTTTTGGGGGTGTTCTTTTAATCATTTCTTCTCTATTTGGGTCCCCGCTCCGAGCCGCTATCCTTCCACTTTTGTACGGTCGCCTCGAACGATCCCCGTGGGTCCCTTTGCAAGCAGTGAGGTCCACGCGAGGGTTGACATAGGTCCTTATGGGAGCCTATGTTCAGAGCCAGGATCTCGGCACAAAAAGCAGGAGTACTCTCAACTGCACCCATACCACCACCTCAGTGGCAATGTGGTCGGAACGTACCCGGAGCCTTGCCACAGTTTTAACGGGACGGAGGCGGTAGCAGCATTGGCCCAACAGCCGTTTCAGCTAAGTGTCGCCCCGCCTACTAAGATGTCAGAATACTGCAACCGTCAGCCCATAGCACCAAGTCCGTATCATAAATCAGTACCGTTTGCTATATTCGGTCCATTTCGATTATCAGCAGCCGCACCAGGCATGATGATCGGCCGTCCAGTTTTGGTCCACGGGTGGTATTTTATTTCCCACCTTCCCTGCAAATCTGATAGATCTGCCGAGAGTTCCCCTATCCGCCACCTGGGGACGCGTCCGATGGGAGACTGGAATAACTCCACTCGGAATAAAAATAATAATAATAATAATAATAATAATAATAATAATAATAATAATAATATAAAATAATAATAATAATAATAATAATAATAATAATAATAATGATAATAATAATTATAATAATAATTATAATAATAATGATAATAATAATGATAATAATAATGATAATAATAATGATAATAATAATGATAATAATAATGATAATTATAATAATAATAATAAATATAATAATAATGATAATAATTATAATAATAATAATAATAATAATAATAATAATAATAATAATAATAATAATAGTAATAATAATAATGATAATAATAATGATAATAATAATGATAATAATAATGATAATAATAATTATAATAATTATGATAATAATGATGATAATAATGATAATAATGATAATAATAATTATGATAATAATAATGATAATAATAATGATAATAATAATAATGACAATAATACTAATGATGATAATAATGATAATAATAATGATAATAATAATATTAATAACAATAATAATAATAATAATAATAATAATAATAAAAATAATAATAATAATAATAATAATAATAATAATAATAATAATATAAAATAATAATAATAATAATAATAATAATAATAATAATAATAATGATAATAATAATTATAATAATAATTATAATAATAATGATAATAATAATTATAATAATGAAAGTAATAACGATAATAATAATGATTGTTGGATTTCCAACTGGGTATGAGTGAATTAATGCGCCTTATTATTTGCCCATATTATTTAAATGCATATTAATGCTGTAGTCTTAAGCATTGAAGTATATACAACAAACAAACATGCTAGATATAATTGCAATTTACAGCTACTTGCGACACTCATTTAAAATATATGTAGAAAAAACTAAATATTTTGTTTCAAAATATTTATTGCGTTCCCTTTGACCAACATTAACAGTTTAATGCGATACTAATTGAAAGACTATGCAAACTTGAGTACCTAACTACAAAACGTTTTTGGTGAATAAATGGGCATGCTTGTGACTAAAATTCATTCTTTTTAAACCCTTTGAACAAACAACTTCTTGTAACAATCGAGTTATATATATCCATCATATTCATCTTATAAAAATAAGTTATTAAAAACTACTAAAGTCAATAAACAAAATTCAAATCAAAATTGGTCATAGAGTTATTCCATAAAATTGGTAAGTCAGCACGGGCAAGAAAAACTCTTGTCCCCTCCAAAGGTCCTTTGAGCCGGATTTATATAGTCAATTCGGCGGATTATGTAGATAATCCGAAATTTCATTACTAAATTTGCAACAAAATTGCTGACGAAGAACGTTCTTTCATGCACATTCCGTTAGCTTCTGCGGATGATGGAGTTATTCACATCAAGGAATCACAACGCAATAGGCTCCTACAACGAATACAGCAAGAACTGTAGCAATTATGCATTTCATCAATTAGAAGTAAAGCTGTCGCTATTAGAGCGACATTTTGAATCTTTCGAGAAGATTCAAGACCAGCTTGAAGTCCTTGATAAGTTACAATTTGAAACGAATCACCGATTTGTCTTTGAAGACGCTTATTTCAAATTAAAATCTCAAATTTTGGAGCGTTTGTCTACCCATAGAACTAGTGAACCGGGTATGACCTTCGTGCAACAATCATCAAGGCCTCATCTCCCAGCATTACAATTAACCAAGTTTGACGGAAGTCAAAATGATTGGACTGAATTTTATAATATGTTTGGTATATTGGTCGATGACAATCCGAATCTGTCAAGTATTTCTAAATTTCAATATCTGCGATCCTGCCTAACTGATAATGCAGCTAGGCTTATTCAATCATTAGACATCACACCAGAAAACTATAAGCAAGCGTTGGAACTGTTAAAAAAAAGGTATGACAACAAGGGGCTGACTTTTCAGACGCACATAGAAAAGTTGTTTAACATCAAAGAATATTCAAAACCAAATGTCTTAAGTTTAAGAAACCTTATTGATTCAGTTAATGCCAATCTTCGAGCATTAACGTCCATTGCTTCAGAAACCCAAATATCATATGGAATTATTTTGTACCTTTTAACATCCAAACTTGATTCAGAAACTCAAGCGAAATGGGAGGAAGAAGTGTCCAGTAAATATGGAAACGAATCGTTTTCGCAAGAACTTGTACGTCCAACATGGAGTGATCTTTCAACCTTCTTAGAAAAAAGATGTAAAACATTAGAAATTGTGAATAAAGCAAATACACAAAAACCAATAAGTGTACCGCATGGACGGCTACCCAACAACAACCACTCGCTGCAATATAAAAACCGCAACATTTGCCAGCGCAACCCAAGCATCATCGTCAAGTTGTCCGTTTTGCAAAACTACACCACAGCGTTTTTCACTGTAAAAAATTTATCGATATGACTGTCTCAGAAATATTTCGCCTTATAAAGAAGATTAAACTATGCCTAAATTGTTTAGGCTGTAGTCACTAACTGTCCATCTGCTAATAGATGCAAATATTGCAAGTCTGCTCACCACATACTTCTACATAAGGATGAAGCACATCAATCATAACTCGCTGGCCCTAATCAGCCCTCGTTAACATCGCCTGACCGCACAGATCCTCCATGTACCCTACAAGCATCTACATCTAAAAACCCAGTTATTTTGGAAACTGCCAGAGTACAAGTACAAGCACCCAATGGACGATCCATCATAATTCGCGCGCTATTGGGTTCTGGATCCCAACTACATCTTGTGACAGACAAAATTGCACAATATTTACGTGTCTCTCGTAAAAAAGTAAATATTGAAATTACCGGCATCGCATGCAATACCCATGAAGCTTTCAACAGTTGCTCGCTGGTACTAAAATCTTCTACAATTAGTTACTCAGCCTATATTACAGCCGTCGTTATCCCATCCATCACTTCGTACCAACCGCAATCACGTTTGGAAACTTCAAATTACAATATACTAGCCAACATCACACTAGCTGATCAATACTTTGATGTACCTGGACCCATAGCCTTGCTCATAGGCGCTGAGTTATTTTATGAGTTGTTGATGGTTGGGCAGATTAAAACCAAAGATATGCCAATTCTACAAAAAACCACATTAAGATGGATCGTCACAGGTTCTACCGTCTCGGCTAAAAACACTTCACAGACTTCGCTGCTGAATTCATTGAACAAACCAAGAAGTGAAATTGAATCATCAACCAGTCCATTTACAATTAATTGCCTTGTTAACACAGTGAGGCCAATGTATAATTGCTTAAATTATTCAACTGAGTCGAACTTAGATACCATTCTAGAACGTTTTTGAAAAATTTAAGAGCCTAGTCACGATCCGATTCAAATGGCTGAAGAAGAAGAATTTGAAAGTTTCTTTGAAAAAACAACATTGAGGTGTATACAAACAAAACAAATTTATAGTTAGGCTGCCATTTAAGAAAAATCCAATGGAACTTGGGTCTTCAGCTGAAATTGCTACAAAATGATATTTTTCGTTAGAAAAAAAGTTGACAGCAAATCAAAACATTAAAAGAGAGTATATTGAACTCATTGAAGAATATATCGCTCTAGGACAACTCGAATTATAATTACATTCCACATCACTGCGTGGTAAGACCAGATAGTTCCACGACCAAGTTATGAGTGGTGTTTGATGGTTCATGTAGAACGTCGAATGGCTTAGCGTTAAATAATATTTTACGAGTAGGATCTACTTTACAGGAAGATATATTTTCCATTCTACTAAGGTTTCAATTACACAAATTTGTGCTTGTAGCCGCGATAGCTAAGATGTACAGGCAAGTTAATGAAAGCGATCTGCATTGGCAGAGCATTATTTGGCGCGATAAAATAAGTGGTAATTTATCAACATATGTGTTAAAAACGGTCAGTAGCGCCTCATACTTAGCGGTTAAGTTCCTGCAAGCGTTAGCACAAGAAGGACAATCGTCGTATCCAATTGGGTCCAAAATAACGTCCCGCGATTTCTACGTTGACAATCTAATGACAGGCGGTAGTAATATCGAAGCAGTCATTAACATTAGACATCAAGTCACAGAATTATTGAAGAGTGGTGGTTTTCCTCTAAGAAAGTTTGCTGCTAATGATGAACAAATATTACACGGTATACCACTTTCTGACCGTGAAGAAATTATCAAGGTTGATGACTGCGAGTACATCAAAACACTTGGCCTCAAATGGTCACCCAAAGAAGACAACTTCAGTTACTTGTATAATCTGTGTGCCACTCCTGCTAATAAGGTCACCAAAAGAATTATACTTTCACACACAGCAAAATTGTTTGACTCACTTGGACTCGTAAATCCAATAATAGTTAGCTGTAAGCTGTTACTACAACGCATTTGGTCACTTAAGCTTCACTGGGATGAATCTGTGCCACAAAACATAATGGCAGAGTGGAACGAGATTCAAACTCAGTTACAGGTACGTAACTTTTCACGCCAATATTAATATTCACGCATTTGCAGATGCAAGTTCCAAGGCCTATGGGGTATGTGTATATGCAGTATCATCTAAAGGCAATGAAAGGGGCTCCTCGTTGCTATGCGCCAAATCACGTGTTGCTCCCATGAAGTCCGTCATTCTACCTCGGCTAGAATTATGCGCAGCTTTGCTGCTAACTCAACTTTTAGAGACCGTACTTAAAATCTTGCCTTGCCCACCTCAGAACATTATGTGGTGGTCTGATTCCACAATAACTTTTTGCTGGATAGCTGGAGACTCAACAAGATGGAAACCAAATATCAAAAACCGTGTGGAAAAAATTAAACAATGTAGCAGCATCAAATTGGCGGAATGTTCCTTCACAACTAAATCCTGCTGACATTTTATCGCGTGGGGCTTTAGCAAATAGCATAATCAATAACACGTTGTGGTTTCATGGACCGCAATTTCTGTTGAAAGATGAATGTGTATGGCCAAGTAAACAATACGCAACACCCGATGAAGCGCACTACGAAATGCGCCAAGTTTCTTTAGTTGCAGCAAAAACGAGCACGTATAAAGCTGATTTTTTAAAAAAAACTTAAAATATATAAACAACTATCCAAAAATGTTAAGAATATTTGGCTATGTCTCTCGGTTAGCCTTTTCCATCATAAGAAAAGAAAATTGTAAAACAGCTCTAATCGAATCAGAAGAAATACAACAAGCATTCGAAACGATTTATCGTCTAATTCAGGTCAGTTTTTCCGACGAGAACTCCAAGCCCTAAAAACAAATCAACAAATCGATCGCCAATCAAAACTCATCACGTTCTCACCATTTTTGTACAACGGAGTCATACGAGTAGGTGGGAGATTAAATAACGCTAACCTACCATTCGCCGAAAAGCACCCCATAGTTCTGCCCTCATCGCATGTATTTGTTCACACTATTATTCGTTATTACCATCACAAAAATTTGCACGCTGGTGTGCAAACCCTCAATAACATTCTTCGTAACAGCATCTGGATTCCCAAGGTTAAACAAACCATCAAACAAATTTTACACAATTGTGTATTTTGTTATAGATTTCGGCCCATAACAGAGCATCAAGTAATGGGAGCACTTCCATCTGACAGAGTTAGTCAGGTGCATCCATTTACAGTATCTGGTGTCGACTATTGTGAGCCATTTTACATAACACAACAATTACGTGGGAGAGCACCTATTAAGTCATATGTTGCAATATTCATCTGCTTCGCTGTAAAGGCAGTTCACATTGAACTAGTACCCAGTTTCACCACCAATGCCTTTATAGCAGCGTTAAAACGGTTCATAGCAAGAAGAGGACGATGTACCACGATTTTCTCCGACAACGTAACAAATTTTATAGGTGCAAATCGAGAATTAAAGGATATGCTGAAACATTTTTTATCAGATCAACAGATTGCTCTTGTGTATGAAAGATGCCAAGAAGAAGGCATTCAGTGGAAATTTATCCCCCCAAGCTCACCGAATTTCGGAGGTTTATGGAAAAGCGCCGTAAAGCAAGCAAAAACCTACTTGCGAGGGCCATAGGTGGACATATACTGTCCTTCGATGAACTTCATACCGTTTGCTGCCAAGCTGAGGCTATTATTAACAGCAGACCTCTAACTCCTTTATCCAATTAATTTATCCAATTTAATTGGCCGATCACTTCAAACTGTTTTAGAGCCATCAACAACTGATATCAATCCAGCTTCATTAAAAAAATATACTTTGAGATGGATCCAACAAGAATTTTATGACCGCTGGCGTAATGAATATCTCAAAGGTCTGCAGCAAAGAACAAAATGGTACACCGTTCAACCCAATCTTCAGCTAGATGATCTAGTATTTCTCAAGGAGGAGTCACCTCCACCCCTTAAGTGGTCGCTTGGCAGAGTATTTGAATCATTCCCAGGAACAGATGGCCAAGTGCGAGTTGTGTTAGTCAAAACTGCTGAAGGCATTTTTAAAAGAGCTGTAAACTTCCAATTGAAAATTAAGTCAAAATACTGTTGGAACCATCGCTTCCAAGGCGGGGAGAATGTTGGATTTCCAACTGGGTATGAGTGAATTAATGCGCTTTATTATTTGCCCATATTATTTAAATGCATATTAATGCAGTAGTCTTAAGCATTGAAGTATATACCACAAACAAACATGCATAGATATAATTGCAATTTACAGCTACTCGCGACACTCATTTAAAATATATGTAGAAAAAACTAAATATTTTGTTTCAAAATATTTATTGCGTTTCCTTTGACCAACATTAACAGTTTAATGCGATACTAATTGAAAGACTATGCAAACTTGAGTACCTAACTACAAAACGTTTTTGGTGAATAAATGGGCATGCTTGTGACTAAAATTCATTCTTTTTAAACCCTTTGAACAAACAACTTCTTGTAACAATCGAGTTATATATATCCATCATATTCATCTTATAAAAATAAGTTATTAAAAACTACTAAAGTCAATAAACAAAATTCAAATCAAAATTGGTCATAGAGTTATTCCATAAAATTGGTAAGTCAGCACGGGCAAGAAAAAGCTCTTGTCCCCTCCAATGATAATAATAATGATAAAAATAATGATAATAATAATTTATAATAATAATGATAATAATAATGATAAAAATAATGATAATAATAATGATAATAATTATAATATTAACAATAATAATAATACTGATAATAATAATGATAATAATAATGATAATAATAATAATAATACTGATAATAATAATAATGATAATTATAATGATAATAATTATAATGATAATAATAATTATGGTAATAATATTTTAATAATATAATAGTAATGATAATAGTAATGATAATAAATTTTATTAATTTTTTTTTGGGTGCAAGGTGGGAAAAAGCTTTATGCTTGATACGCGGATCATCATCCACGCCGTATGCCGGACTTCGTTCAACGATTACTGGCTAAAAACCCGCCTTGTCGCTCTTTGGGATATGTTGCCCACCTGGGAACTGTCTTAACTTTACTTCCAGGTGGCTCCCGTTGTTTGGTGTGTTCAACCACCTCCTCTTGTAGTGCCTGCGTCCAGGCCCCCCTATTGTATCCAAATTTAAATTTTATGGTGTTCTCAGCTACATCTAGATCCTGTTTTTTTGAGCGGAGAACGTGCTCAATATATCCTGCAATTGCCTTCCAGTTTTCGTCACTGCTTATCATCTTATCGACGATATTTTCGACCTTTAGTTCGGACGTTAGTGTGTTCGGCGTCGTCTATTATTTCTTTTCCCTCGTAAATGCAGAAGGGTGTGCTACATTTGCCCATTTTGTGCAGGTACTTCCGGAAATATCCGTTCCCAGATAACATCTGTGTTACGTAATAGTTTACTTCCCCGCTTTGCCTTTCTGTCCATTTTTGAATATTGGGAATTAGTTTGAAAGTCCACCTTCCGAGGGTGGCATTTTCCCATCGCGTTTTCCATTTCGCTATAGTTTGCTGTTCAATGGCTTCTATTTCTTTCTCTGCTTGGGAGTTGTTTATTTTGGCATTGTATATATTCATCCGTTCAGCTGCCTGTAGATCTATAGGTTTTATTCCTGCTATAACAAGAACTGCGGATGCGGATGCGGTGCGATACGGTGCTGACGTAACCCGTAATGCTGCTCTCCTTTGCACGGCCAGGAGTTTTTTCGCTCTGCTTTTGGTGCTTAATGTTTCGGCCCATATATCTCATACGTATAAGAGGATGCTATTTGCTGCCTCCATTAGTAGCTTCCGTTTTTTTGGGAGTGGTCCCCCGATATTTGCCATTAGTCGGCTGGGCTCTTTGTGTTGCATACTGGATCTGATTTGAGTAGGTCAGCTTTGAGTCCAGTCTTACTCCGACATACTTGACCAATTTTTTAGTGGGTAGTAATATATAACTTATGTGCATATACATCTCGACTGGGATTTGTCACCTGGTGAGTAACAACAGCTCTGTTTTATGCATTGCAAGCTGTACGCTATATGAGTCTAGCCAGTTTTTGGTTCTTATCATCACTTGACTCAATATGTGCTGAACGTCCTAGGTGTTTCTTGCTGTGATGACAGCTGCTATGTCATCGGCGTACCCCACAAGATATGCGTCCTGCGGCATCTCTTGCTTAAGTATTTCATCATAGGCGGCATTCCAAAGGGATGGTCCCAATGCGCTTCTCTTGTAGTAACCTGTGTTTTCCTCGTACCTGCGCTCGTGCTGTATATGAGTATTCTGTCCTTCAGATAGTTACTAATCATTCTTGTAAGATATTTTGGTAACTGGAAATTTCTCTTGAGGGCGTATAAAACATCTGACCACCTGAGGCTATTAAAAGCGTTCTTTACGTCTAAAGGTGCCAATAGGACTATTGGTCTAGAGTAGTGATATCTTTGTTGAGCGGCTTTGACTGCACCTACTACGTCTTTTAGGGCGCCTACTGTGTATTTTCCCGATTGGAATCCATGTTGTCTCTTGGGAAGATTTCCACCTGCAGTGATAGCTTTTTCAAGCCGAGGTGTTATCAGTCTCTCAAGCAACTTACCTGCCGTATCCAGCATACAGAGTGGTCTATATGAGGATGGCGATTCGGGATCCCCTTTCCCTTTGCTGATCAGTACCAGACTTTGTTTTTTCAAGCATTTGGGAAAACACCAATGTTATACATCTCCAATAACAGTCTGGGTTTGCTGTTTGCAATCTCTTTGATTATTTCAGCTTCGTCAGGACCAGGCGCTTTCTTATTCTGGAGGCCACGAGCGGCTGTTTTGATATCTTCCAGTGTAAAGGGGGGAAAGCTTGTGATTATTCCAGTTTCCTCTTCGTCTTCTCTCACTTCATGTTTTGGGAAGAGCGTTTCGACGATATTTAGCATGGTTTCTTCATCCATTTCCCTCACTGTATTTGTCATTCCCAATTTTTTCATAACAGTTTTATAGCCGAGACTCCAGGGATTTCGGTTTATATCGTCTCTCAGTTCCTCCCACTTCTCCCTTTTGCTGCTATTTATGGCATTCCGGAGTTGTTTCTTGGCCTCTTTATAGTCCATGTGTTCCATCTCTGCTGTTCCTCTTCGCTTAGCGCTTGTGTCGAATGTAATTTCGTCTGAGTTCATCTATCGAGTCGTTCCACCAGTACACTGCAGCTTTGTTTTTTTGGCCTCTTCATCTTCGGCATTGCTTTATTGCATCCCTTCGTGATTATGTTCATAACTTGCCTGACGATAGTGTTTGCATCTCCATCTATTTCTTCTGATTCTGTTTGCCTGTTGATTTCTGCCAGGAGGGCTAAGGAGTTTATTTCCATTCCACTTACGGGTGGATGCGTTTGCTTTTCTTGCTGAAGTAGTGTTGCTGCAATTGAGGGAGAAAGATATGTACTGATGGTCGCTGGCTGTGTATGTTTCAAGGACGTTCCAGCTTTCTATTATACTTGCTAATCTCTCAGGTACCAGAGTTATGTCGGGAATGGTGCCATTGCACCCGGGACGTCTGAATATGGGTGCATTTTCTCTGTTAGGAACGATCAGCCCAGTTCTAGCTAGCATTTCTAATACTCTTCTTCCTCTCGAATTGGTTGTTTGCATTCCCCGTTCTACCGCTTGTGAATTGAAGTCTCCCGCTTCTTCGATACCATCGAGCTTCTCTTGGAAGTCAGCTGTGCTGTCGCTGGGTGTGAGATAGCAGCTAGTTAGTGTAATGTTTTCGAATTGCATCCATACGAACCTGTTTCCTCTTCCGTTTTTGTTTGGTTGTACGTTTCCATTGGCTGAGACCCATATTGCTGCAGTTTTTGATTCATCGGCTCAATTATGAGTAAGATGTCTGCTTTTTGTTCTATGGCTACATG